>OZ026619.1:90710561-91175561 GCA_964020975.1 Hermodice carunculata
GCCTCGACTTCCTGCTTACAAGTACATATATGAGTTGCTGCACGCCATGCAGGTTCCTCTACATTCACATATATTATCCCTTTGCTTTTTGAACCATTATGTCATCAACGGAATGTCTGGTTTCGTGTTATTGCTCATCGCTATTGAAGCCATGAGCGCCAAAGTTCACCCTGTACACTTCTTGAGCTGATGTCTTCTCCTCCTGGGAGAGTGGTGCTGTATTTTGTCAGATTTATCTGTATAAGGTTCTCCCCTGTCTTGCCTGCTTGGTATGCCCATACCTTGGCCACTTGCCATCTTTCAAATCCCATAGTGCCCCAGGGGCATACCAAGTGGACGGCCGGTCATAATTAAATATACAGCACACTTTTTGGTTTCAAACGAAAGGATGGAGTTAGGCATGCTAAACCAAATTAGGGAACAAGTCCAGAATTTTTATCATGCGGGTAATTTGAGCACATTTTGCTGGGAAATGGCACGAGAAGTATATCCTCGGTCAGGCTGGTACATCTGGCACAAGCTGCGGTGGCAGCAATTAGCGGAGCATGTCGCAGCAAAAGATCTCACTTTGCATTATTTTGGCGCTCCATTAGCAATACAGGTGGCGATGGCGGCAGGACCCATCCGTCACTCACCAATAATAAGTGTCGCATCCCGAGAAGGGCTCGAACACCCTGCCACCCCACTCAGCCCCTCGGGTTCTGCACCACTGGTGACTGCCAATGGAGCTGATTGGAGGAGACCAGCCATATTTTAACCCAGACAACCTGTTTCCTGTGAAAGAGAGGATCTGCAATGGCTACATGAAGGAAGCATTTCTACAGGAAGATTGCAGGTTTATAATTAGGTAGAGGGTATGCAAATGGTTGCTGGTGTATATTTGCTGTGGTAGGTATGCATAGAGACGAGGGCGTTCTTTGTCCCCATCTTTGGTAGCCAGATGTCTGTCCAATGGAGCTACCATCAGTTCCATATTATGCCCACAGCCATGAATTTACCAGAACTGTCTGCCTGTCTTACAACTTTCTGTTTAGATTTATGGTGCCTTCCCTTGTTTTGCTGATCACCTCGAGCGATAAATATGTCTTTGCCACTTTCCACGTAAATTTTGCATCAGCATCAGGATTGCTAACATTAATGGATCACACATTGCCTGTACAATGTCTGGCAAATGATATAATTTATCATGAAAATTGCCAGAAAACTTGAGCCATCAAAAGTGTCTGAACATCCTCAGGCTCAAGGTTGCCAGTAACACCGAACTGCCAAGAGTGTCTGTACGAATCTGAGATCTCCCATCAGCATCGGAAACAATATTGAACTGCCACAAGTGTCTGAAGCATTTACAGCATTTGATTTAGTGCTGCCATCTGGGTAACAAACATCAATGAAAGTATCCGTTCATCTGTCTGTACAGCAGGAATTTGATTTTATCATCAATATTGTATGGCAACTGCAACATACAAGCGATCAATGTGTCTATTTCCAGCATGAATTTTAGCACAATCATCTGCATAACACGACAATTAGATTGCACACGAACCAATGACATTTAGATTCAGCAATGAGCTATATACATACATATATATATATATATATATATATATATATATATATCACTTCCACCATAAAGTGTGTTCTCACTGTGGGTCACAGCTAGATTTTATGTGTAGATTTTCTCTTGTATGACCGTGAGTCTGATTTTTGTGCCTTTTTTCATGCAGAGGAAAATATCACGAAATACCAATCCCACAGAGATTAGTGATTGGCTGAAAAAAATACTTTGCAGCAAAGAGTTGCACTGAAGGAAACCCTATGAGGTGCTTGTAGTGGTAAAGCTCTGTGTCTCTTTGCGAGTTAACCCTATTTCCAATGTGCTTGGACACATGTATTACACATCGTTGAGACGCTTGACGTTTGTGTCGACAGCCCCCCCCCCCCTGGTATAACCCTGGGCTTGATGGGGCCCCATTTACAGTGTGAGGAATCGGGGACTACTTTGGCCAGATCTTGTAGAGCTTCTGCCCGATGGGTAGAGCCATAAATTAAGCCCTAACTACATGGATGGCCATGACGAATACTCCAATCTGGCATGCTGTAGCCAATCCTGTAATGATGCTCGTCCGTCCTGGTAAAATGGATACTTGTGTCCACCCCTCGTAGGCCTATGCTCTGTGCAAAATAGACACTTAATGGTGGCTGGCCGTATGGCAGTAGCAGAGTGAAGGAGACAACGGTCCCAGTGGTGAGCACCTGGGAGTAACTCGGCAGAAGAGAGATCTCTGGGTCGGTGAGCCTGGATTGGCCGAGGCGGATCGTGGCGGTGTGAATGAGGACCGGTTTGTCTATATACAGCCGGTTCACCTTTGCCACGCAGACTTTAACATTGATTTGCCATAACTACTCTCCTGACCTGCTAAGCAAATAATTATGATGGTTATGTGGCTAAAGTGTGTGCCCAAACACTGAGCAGAGCACTGCCGGGTAAAATATACGCAATGGAGATAGGATCAATGAAGCCTCCTATCCTCTGACTACAGAATGACCCGCTAATGTATCCTGTGGTCTGTCAGGCTCATGACCTGGCGTACTTCACTCAATGAACATCCAGTTGACTTTTTGAATGCCCAAGAGTAAAGTGTGTGTGTGGGGGGGGGGGGGGGAGATGGGATATGACAGGTTTATAATTAGTGCTGGGAATTTAATGAAATAAACACAGCGGTACCTGCTGTATGCAACCACTGCGGTGAATAGCCAGACTGCCTTTTGTGGCCATTACAAGCTTGCACATGGGAGTCTGTTTCTTTGTAAATTTAACTGCAGTGACAGGACACTTGCTGTATGTGGCCACTTTTTCTTGCCTGAAAGGGTGGCCACACATGGCAGGTACAACTGTAATTACAAGTCATGCTGAGCCGTTGAAGATTGTGATCTCAACAGATGTGTTGCAAGAAAAGTCATAAAGCAATTGAACAATTTGTTCTGCTCATCAGAGGTGAGTTGTCTCTTTACCAGTCAAAGCATACAAAATATGCATCAGACAATAGAAGAGCCAAGACTTGGCTATCAACCCGGCAGCCTCTATTTGTACTTTGCTTTCACCTATCGCTTTATATATCAGCCAGAGTCAATGTTCGCTCAATTTTTTTTGCTGAAGTAGGAAGTAGTCCTCATCCTACCTCTCTTCCATTTACTTCATGTAATGTATATATTTATTTTTTTCCAGTACAAAGGATTTTGTGTAGATATAACTGACAGCACAAATAAGTAGAGGAAATGAGCATCAATATGTACCTTTCGGCTGTCTTTATACTAACTAGCTCACAATCTTCAGCAACTATGTCCCATTGATATTTGCTGTACAAAAGTTCTGATAATGAACCAACTAATGAACGATTGATCCTTGGAAAAAAAATACATATATGACAGGCTTGTCTAAGCGCCCAAATGCTAGCTTCCCACACCTGGAACGTTTCAGAAATTGAAAGCCCGGGATAATAGATTTGACTGGCTTTCCTTGCCTGAGCAACGCCTACCCGACTTATCTCCTTTGCTTTTAGCTGTCATAGAGAGGAATTCCACCAGCCACAATTGCCTTTGTTATGCACAAGTAGAACATTCTGACATGCAGACTCAGACGCCGCAACAATCTGCAGTATACCTGGAGACCAAAAGTAATTGTTTTTTTTTTTTTGTGTGAACCCCAAACGGCCCAGAGCTTGGAGTGCAAGTTTTCTTATAGACTGTAGGCTTAGGAGGTGATTCACGACGTTTTACTTGAGACATATAGCTGTCAAAAGCGTGTATCCCCTTTTATCAACTACAACCCCACTTTCATAATCCCAGTTTTGAAAGTGGAGGCTGCTGACAAGCTGAAAGGAACAGGGCATGTGTTAAAAGTAATCCATAAATAACCTGCTTTTGACATTTGGATCATTGCAGGACTCCACTGAGCATTGTTATTACTCATTTCAAAACTACCTAACCGTTTCATGTTCAAATCACCCAAAGGCACAGGGATGTAAATTCTGCCAGAACATTTTAACTTAAATTTTATTGTTACAAGGAAACATTTTTGCTGGGATTGTAAGTGAGCGCATTCATGATGGCAGGCCCTGAGGTCAACAGTTTTCCTGGGCCTGAGATGGGTGCATTGCAAGGAAAGCTCTTGAGTAAATTGTTCCCTGACCTGGGAGTGGCTTAAAGGAGGTATTTATAGACGGGAAGCTGCCTTAAGCTTGTGAAGTATCAGTCTGTACATCCCATGTGTATCTGGTGTCATTTTAGCATCCCACAAGTACAATGTACGGAGACCTGCTGTAAGGACAATGATAATGGTGTACAAGGGGGAACAGCAGAGGTCTTTGTGGTACACCTGTACACAGACACACTTGGTCCTCGCTCATCGATTCCCTGCATAGCCTGGTCATATTATCAACTGAAGGTCACTCAGCCGACCAGAACTTAACATTGCTGATGTATAAAGTTACAGACTTGCAAATTTTGACTTCTGTCAGAGTGGCTAGAAATAAATATAGGACTCCCAAAATGTGAAATTCATGTGTTTTTTTTTTTTTTTTTTTTTTTTTTTTTGTAGTTTTGATCATATACAGTGGAATCTCCCATTAAGACCAAATAAAGGACTTAAAAATGTGATCTTAGTAAGGGATGGTCTTAGATATAATTTAATTAAAGCATAAACAAAAATGGGTCTGTAATATAGAAATGGTCTCTTTATGAGGTAGGTCTTAATTGGAGATTCTACTGGGAATATTTTTGAGAAAGTTTTGTTTAAGACCCTAATAGATAATCTGGGTGGGGTGTGCAGTGCCTTGGTAGCCAGTGGCATACAGTGACAGCTGGCAGTGACAGTGCTTTTGGCCTCCAGCCGCTGCTGAAAGCCAGTTGAGGGTTTCGAGCTCTGGACACTGGTGGCCAGCGTTGATGGTATGCGTGGATCCTGATACTTTCAGATCCCTGAAATTCCCATTTTATCTGTGTTACAATACTGTGTGATGCTGACTGCCATTGGCCACTGCTTGCCCCTGCCAAGCTCTAAAAATCCCCAGTTGCCATTCAGCGATCGATCCACATCGGTGGTGGTAGCCGATGGTAGCAGATGGCAGCAGTACCGTTGGCTGCCACTATACACCACTACCTGCTGTACGTACACCACTGAAAGGGTACGTGGCACCCTTCTTGGTGAAAACTTGCTATTTTCCTGACATGCCATCTTTCCCCCAAGAATCAAGACTGAGCCAACATGTTTCCCTGAGTGGGGTGGGATGTTCAGCACCCAACACCCTCCCCCCGGGAGGAAAGCTGTTGACCTCGAGATGCTATTCTGATTGGGCTAGTCTACAATTCAGATTCAGTATTTTTTCATGCATACTAAGATTAGTAAAAAAATCCCTAAAGCAGATGACAGGTTAACACCAGCTGGTTTTGGCCAATTTATGGGGGGGGGGGGGACAGAGTTGAAGACCATGTTCTGAGTGACTGAGATGCAGAGCAATGTATGAATAATTTGACAGAAGGACTCAGACTGTCGTTAATTTGCATGAAAGGAAAGGGAATGTGTGCTGTGGTAAATTGCGTAAGTGTTGGTCTTTGGTCTGCCATGAGACCAGCTGCCTGTCAGTGGACCGGTGCACTTTGTCTTTTCACGGATTTTTCTTTCTCCAGACAGCTGAAAATATCTTAATTGTTTCTGCGTCTGTCTAATCTGGGCTTTGCTGGACTAAAACAATCTTGTACAGGTGACCAGGTATTGATTCCTTCATCATTAAGGCAAGCAGATCTTGCTAATTAGTGCTGATGCATCCTGCATGCTAAAGTCTTCCATTTCTCCACAGAGCACATGACACCATGGTTTCATTACTCCAGTCTTGATTTTGACTTCCAAATTAATCTTGCTTTTTTTGTAAGAGGATGCCTTAGCTTTCAGAATATCCAGGAGAGCTGGCCTCCATATAAAATGTTTGAGATAACTATTCATGAACTTAAATTCTAATTTTGGCAGGTAAAAGAGCTGACAATTTGATCTTATGTTGGAAACCTGGGGATGGTGTCTTGAACAAACTGGTACTGTATTGGAAAATGGGAGCTGTTTGGGGGCCTGGTTTTCATGACACACCACTGCCTGTTGACCATGATTGACCAATTAGCTAAGCTGAATTTGCTCATCCACTAGGTGTCTCCACTTGCAAGGGTAGCAATTAAGGAATCAGTATATTTGACCAGTGGCACCTTGTACACGGCCTCTCCCTTGAAGTGGTTGAACATTCATAAAAGATTTGGGTTGTCATCTGTAGGGCAGGGGTTAGATGCACACAAGAGTTTTAATGTATGCCATCATTGGTTAATCCTGTCCCTCTTGGATTATGACTGGATCACTATTTTTTCTTTGTGCTGGTTAGGTATTGATTGCCTTTTTAAAACTCATTACCCTGGCAACCTCATTGCAAGGCCCTCAAATTCTTTATTTTGGTGCAAGTGCATGATGGCAATCTTCAAATAAGGATTAACCCCTGCCCCCCTTGAATTAAGAATTAACCCTTCCCCCCTTCAATGAAAAATTAGCCCTTTCCCCGTTCAATTAAGAATTAGCCCTTTCCCCCTTGAAGTGAGACTGAGTCATCAGCTGACCTTGGTATGGGTTGGCACCCAACCCATGGCATAGAGAGCTGTTGACCTGAGTCATATTATATTGATTGGTCTCATCTACAGTTCTCCTTCAGATTGTATTTCATTACTGTTGTAATGAGTCAAAAACATCAAAGCAGACGACATTTTGACCCCCAGCTGGTTTTGGCCGGTTCAAGGGGGAGAGCATCAAAAGTTGTACATTTCAGTGTCAGGTTGCAGTAAAACTGAGCTTCATGTATGATCTTTATTGCACAATTATGGAGCAGAATGGGATTTAATGGTTTATGTTGTGTTGAAATTTTAATACCAATATGGGCGTCAAAGGAACTGCCCTACCACATGTATCTCCACCTTCATTCCTCAAAGGAGCTTCTTGCTGTGACTTTCGTCTTGACGATCACTGGAGACACACAAAAATTAAATCCCAACCCAAACCAAGAAAAAGCTGTTGATCCTGCATATGCTATGTACAATTCTCATTCAAAATGTTCACGAGTAATAATAATATCCGCCACAAGGTCAACCGGCCGCATTTGACAATGAGGTAAGAAGGCCACAGAGCTGGGGATACATAGAGCCTATACATAATATTGTAGGAGAGCGTCGGTGGCCATTTCAGGTTTGCCATACTATGGCGAGGCTATTTTTTTAAAGTGGGTCAGCATTGACATGTGTCTTTGTCAGAACTTAACGGAAAAAGGTCTTATATTTACAGATAAATGACAACAGCCATTCTTGATAGTCAACTGGAGTTGACCGGGTGAAAATGTGGCTTTTTCGCTTTGTCAGACCGTGAATAAATGTGTTAATAATGTTGTCATGATGTCTTCCATTGGTGCAAAGTATTATAAGGTACCTTACATTGATGCTGATGTAACAGGAAAGGTACATTGCTATCTAAATGCTAAACATACGGTGATCCCCCTCTAATAAGGCCACCCCAAATACATGTACATGTACAACCAAAAAGTGGCCACATTAGAGAGGTGGCCACTCTTGAGAGGGACAACACAATGGAAATGCCTCTTTGGTGGCATGGAAGAGTGATCTTTGTAGAGATGGTAGCCTCTATGGGGGGGGGGGCTTATTAGAGTTGAACCACTCTACTATTAATACCATGTTGTTTCTCATAAACATGCAGAAGGCTTAATGTGGACAAATTTAAGGTGAAGCAAGCTTAGCTGTTGTCTGCAAAGCAGGCCTTCTACCTACAGAGGGTGGTTTGCAGGCAAGCTCAGCTGTGGCCTGATGTAAATTTCAATATCATGTTCAGACCCAACAAAAGTAAAGGTGACTGAAATATAGTGTGTTTCTAAATCATACAGAGTCGCAAAAAGCACGTGGGGGGGGGGACATAAAATGAACATGGACATAAATTAGAACTAATATGGTAGGTGATTTGTAACATATCAAATAAAAGGGAAGCAGCACCTGGCAAAATGATATATGGTGGCTTCCTTCCAATCAACATTATCAATGACGTATTTAAAGGGTTTTTAGCTGAAAGATTTGTGGGACAAAGGTATGTGTTTCTTCATTGCAACTCCCCCAGGTAACATTTCAGTTGAAAGTGTGGTCTTGTGGGATACCTTTCCTGATTTTCTCTACAAGTCTATAAAAAAAAAAGAAGAAAAAATGAGATGATTGAGATATAAATCATTTTGGGGTTGGCTGGCGTACAGTATTTAAACCATTATGCAGTTTGAGGTGAAAGCCTGCACGTCACTGACAAGTATAGCCACGCAGAGCGTAGAGGAATGGCTTAGAATCCACACTGGGATACTTTCCACTTATGACAAAGTCCAGAAGGCACACAGTTGTCACGCTAGGTGTCAACATAACCCGTGGATCCCACTAGAAGTGATTATCAACTCTGCACTGAAGATCCATTTGTGATCCCATTGGGCAATGCAAGTGGGTCCTTGACCAATCAGCTTCCATCATTTGTCCCTCCCAAGCCAAACAGCAGAATTGGACGGATTGAAGAACAAAGCTTCTCGAGCTACCAAAGACACATTAATCATGACAGAGGCCCAAATCTAATTAATATATCCCAGATGATAAGTATGGTGTTGACACCTGTTGACACAGGTAATGTATATAGCCTGACAGGCCAGCTGCATGGTGGGACTGTGTTAAGCCATGATGGCTGAACCAGTGACTTGTCTGCTCTGTGGCAGGGAATCAGCCTCTGTCAGTGTGCCTTGCCTGTCTATGGCACTTAACAAGCTGTCAAAGCAATAAAGCATATTACTCCCAAATGAATAATATTCTAATGTGATATGTAATGGGGTGTTTGCACTAAATGTGAAGATGATAATGGTTATTAGGAAAGACCTGGATTGGCTTAAAGACCCAGTCCCTCCGTCAGATGGCTTCCCTAGGTATATGCCGCTTATGTAGACATGATTGCACACCAGTCTTTCCATTTCAGCACTAATTTCGCCATGAAAGCAAACTTGCCAAAGCAACCCATCGTTCTGAATTGGAGGAAAATTGCAGAAGTGGAACTGGAGGCCAGAAATGTATAGAGCATGTCAGCTGTTGTAACAGTTTTCGTCAAGAGCCTCTGGAGGCAGAGGAAGTATTATTGAATATTGCTGAAAGGTTACACCATGTGTGTGTATAGTGTGTGCTAGACGGGTGAAGACGACGGTGTTGCTTTAAATGCTGCCACTTGTACCTTGATGGCATCCCCGCTGCCTTCGTTTCTGCAACACAAACCTCATAGTCAGGCACCACTTGTCAGATAGACACCGCCACTCTCCCTGGTCTATGTGGGGTGTCGGCTGACCCCAAGCTCCTTTGAAACTCGAACCACTTTACCTTCCATCATGAAACTGATATTGAGTTTCTGGCCAGGTGAGACTGGCCTTGCACACGCAAGTGATTTCTGGGGATTTCTGGTGAGCACAGAGCAATGCCGAAGCCGTGGTGAAAGGTTGATTACCAGAAATGTTCTGCTGGTATGTTCCTGGCAGATTGGTCCCAGGTTTGTGTTGATTCAACTGTAAACTGTCAAGAGATGGCTGTCCAAACTTGATTGGTTGATGAGTCTCCTGTAGGTGGCGTTAATTGATGTGATAGCCCCAGTCCTCCACGGACTCCTCACATGCAGGCAATTTTCTCTCTCATTCACCTGTAAAGTTGTGCATTCACTAGGGTATAACTATCTACAGTGAAGCAACTTTTTTGTGCAACAGCACTGAAGAGAAGCGCAGATTGCCATTATGACTGAATTAACTTACCTCCGCTGTTTTTTAAAACACTGATGATGGAAACAAGTATCCGTTTTTTGTAGTATACCAGGTCTAATGGAATTAATTGGTTCTCATCCTTATTTATTTACTGTTGTTATTTATTTGTTTGCTTGCTTGCTTCTTTGTTTGTTTATTTATTTATTTATTTATTTATTTATTTATTTATTTATTTATTTATTTATTTATTTATTTATTTATTTATTTATTTATTTATTTATTTATTTATTTATTTATTTATTTATTTATTTATTTATTTATTTATTTATTTATTTATTTATTTATTTATTTATTTATTTATTTATTTATTTATTTATTTATTTATTTATTTATTTATTTATTTATTTATTTATTTATTTATTTATTTATTTATTTATTTATTTATTTATTTATTTATTCATTCATTCATAAATTAATTTGTGTATCATAATGGCTCAATCTAATCTGATAGTCACAGAGTCTCGTGGTTTCTTTTTCCACTTGTTAAATGTTTCAAGAGTTGTTATACATGTATTTCATGTTCAGCTAAACTGTAAGCCTACAAATTTTATGCCACTATGTATTAAAATGAAAAGAGAAAAGGTAACATTTTTGTATACTGGCTAATTAACCCTTTCTTCATCAACTTAAGACTCAGTCAGCGGCTGCCTATTGCACGCTCTGAGTTCATTGCTCCCAAAGCCCATGTACAAAGGAAAACTGATGACATGCACATGATTGTCTAGAATATTTGGTGAAAACTTAAAAAGCTAATCACTACTATAGTCGTCTTCTCATTACCATTAAACAAATAATGGATAAAAAATTCAAATTCCTCATGAAGATACCTTTCATTCAAATACCAGCAAGCCTAGTCTGAAACGAAAAGCAGTCTAAGTCAACAGCTTTCCTCTGGACACTGCGCACAATGCGCGAAAGTGTCCCGAGGATAGCTGTTGACTCAATCTGCGCTTTAAGGGTTAATACAAAATGTGACAGAACAAATCAAATTGTAGAAGAGTGGGTATACATGCAGATAACATTGGCACATCCTGGCATTTTGAGTGAGAATTGTTGGGGCAACTTACAGGAACAGTGCCAGGAATGAACAACACGCAACATTAGATGGGAACAATTATGTGGTGCCAGAGTTAGTTGGGAATGAACTCTGGCCATGGAGATTACAAAGTACGTGGAACCGCTCAAAGTTTTGCCTGTACACTGGCAACAGCTTGCATGCCGCATTATAGTTCCTGTCGTGGTAACCTTATCACTGGTCCCTCCCACACTTGGAAAGAAGCCCCAAGACCTAAACGCAGGCCTGCAGTGCTGCTACTTAGTAATCACAGGACGTGCTTCGCCGTCTGACACCTCACACACTTGCTATCTACTCTAGCGATTGTTGTACAAACAACAGAGTTTCCCTGTTGATGGACAGCCTTCTGCAGGGGCAAGCTCACAAATACTTAACGAGCTTGTGAGACCAGCCATTCTCCCTTGAAGAAAGACCTTGATGAGTATGATGTCTTGTTGGGATCAGATCCTCAGGGAAAATGTGTATGCTTGTATGTACTAGTTGAGGTATTGTCTTAAAGTGAGTACATTGTATATATAGTGAGGCTTTTTTTTTATCAAGTATTGATTGCTTGTAGCAAAACATGAGAGAAGCTGGAGACCTAGCTGCCTTTATGGTACATGGAGGTCCAATCACAATGTTAAACCAATAATAAGGCATGTCAGATAAACTATTCTGCATGGTGGCAGCACCTGCTTCATGTGTCACATGACATTTTCAACCCGTGGATGAATCAGTTTTTGTCAATCCCCCTGCATGTTTCCAGCTGCAGCAAGTAGATACCACAGGAAAGTTAACTGTAGCACCATCTATATAGGACAGGAAAGTTACCTGCAGCGCCATCTACATACGACAGGAAAGTTATACCTGCAGCGCCATCTGCATACCACAGGAAAGTTACCTGCTGCGCCATCTACATACCACAGGAAAGTTACCTGCAGCGCCATCTACAGCAGCATGTTCCAATACACAAACTTGGTCCTGTAGTGGACAGAGGGATACAATTATTTGATGACTACATACCATATATGAACAGAAATGTGGGAAAAATGATGTCACTTGGAAGTGGAACATGTGCATGTATTTTGGCAGAGATTGCCTCAGGGCTGTATTTTGCTGCCAATGGTAACATCCTTTTACACGCATTATTACAATGCATCAGTTTATGGCAGATACACCAGAACTGTATGTGACGTGATGTATATTCTAATACTATAATGTCATGCAGCCACTAAAAAACCATGCATGTCTTCACTGTAGTAATTGTGTGCTGGGAATTATCTCCGTGAAAATGTGTGCGAAGCCCACAGACAGCCGTCCACTCTTGAGTGGTATTTTGCGTTGGTGTAAAGATAAACATAATGCCGAGCTGGCAGTCATTTATTCAACAAAAGAACAAGTTTGGTGTACGTCCTATTCAAAAATAATATATTCATCCATGTCAAGTGCACAGGTTTTGCAGGCTTACTTCCAGGAATTACTGAGTTTTGCCAAGTGCTTCCTTTGTATATTTCCTTTGCAGATAAATTTATGAAAGAAAAAAGAAATGTTTGTTACAAAATAGAAATCAATGTTCTCCTGTTCCATCCAACCATCTTGCAGAGGAGAACATTGTTTGGGTGAATATGACACCACGTTACCACCAGACATGCCTGGTGCCGCTTTATAGAATTGACAATAGACCAGAGGCGTAAGAAAATGCGAGGACTGTTGTGAAACCAGTTGCCAGAAGCCGGGCATCAATGCAGCAGGCTCAGACAACAGCTAGACTATGTGGCTCTGCTCATGTCTCCCTACTTGCCTCTCTCCCTGAGTTGACAGACCAACTGGTTCCCCCGGTGACAACAAAACACCGTCTCATTTACCATAAATGGATTTCCTTTCATGGTGTTACAGCTGCCCCCCTCTCGTAAGGCCCTGCTGAGAGGCCACCCCTGTCAACAGAGGCCACTTCTCCATGCAGCAATAGGGTATTTTCATTTTATCTCCTCCCCCCCCCCCCCCAGGACCTGCCAAGCCTCTTCTAGGGTGCATTTCTCCTGCACTTGCGGTGACCTTATGAGAGGGGGAGCACTGTACTTAAAAAAATGTGCTCTTTACTGTTGGAAAAAGCTCCAGAGTATAGACTTCTTCTCAGGTTATAAATTTGTAAAGCTCTGAGTGAGATGAAAGTGTCACGAACTGACTGCCCAAAGAGCATGTATCTCATTATTTCTCTAACTTATTGCTTTCCACAATATATCATGAAGGCCTTGCCACTTTTTTTTTTTTAATTCAAACTTTGCACACAGGACTTTTATGATGCAAACTGACCTAATTTAGACTGGGTCATTGTGACCTATTTACATGGTACAGTGGTGCCTGCTAATTAAGACCACCCTTTCTGCCAGCTAAAAGTGGTCACATATTGCAGGTAAATCTGCAAAGAATCTGGACTTTTGTGCCACCAGAAAGGTGGTCACAAAAGCCAAGTGGTTTCTTGTGGCACTGTGGTCTTGAATTTCAAGTACTACTGTATGCACAGGTTTTGTGCTCTGCTTTAAAATTGCTACTGGTATCGATGCTTGCCTTTTTCACTTTAAGGTGGCACAAACAAAGCCAGGCACTAAGAGGAGGGCAGTCTTCAACCTGCTCTCCTGTTTTGGTTTTTATTTTTAGACCCATAAAACTGTACAAATTGTTGTTGCTTGGGATCTTTACATTATATATCTGCCAAGAAAAAATCATAAAATCACTTTTTTGGGCGAAAAATGGACATTTTACAAAAGCGTTCGGTTTGGAGATTTTTCTCGGGATTCTCGAAAAATGTAGTACTTGAAAACTCAAAAATTTGCAAAATGAAACTTTGTAGTCATGTCCAGGTTCAGTTCCTTCACTTTTTCCATAAATGCAATAGATAAATTGTAATGGATTATTAATTATGATGCTGGTGCAAATGAACACTTCTTCATGTTTAGGGGGCATGAAACTGCCTAAAAAAAAACATATTCCAAAACGCAAAAAACCGGTCCTGGGCATGTCTATGAAGTTTCATTTTGCAAATTTTTGAGGTTTTAAGTATTATATTTTTTGAGAATCCCGCAAAAAATCTCCAAATCGGACCATTTCGTAAAATGTCCATTTTTTGCCCAAAAAATGATTTTTAAAATTTTTCTTGGTGTATATATAATCTAGAGATCCTAAGCAACAAGAATATATATAGTTTTACAGGTCTAAAAATAAAAACCAAAACAGGAAAGCCGGTTGAAGACAGCACTCCTCTAAGTGCCTAGCTTTGTTTGTGTCATCTTAACCCTTTTCCCCTTTTGAATTAAGCCTGAGCCTAAAACTTAGTCAATAGCTTGCGACAGAAAGGTGTTGACTATGGCCTTTTTATCACAATGAATCTTGTCAACAATTTCTCTTTCTTATTTTTTCATTATTGTTAAAATGTATCAAAAACATTGATGCACATGAGCTGTTAAGGGGGAAGGTTTAAATATAAGCTTTTTAACAATTTAACCCCTTCTTTACCCTTTGAATTAAGATGGAGTCAACAGATTTCCACTTTTCTTACGGATGGAATAATGAAAAGTACCATAATTCTTGTCAGCCTACTGTGAGATTCAAACCCTCCACTTTTGACATAATCCCCCAGCCAAAGTACTGGGACAACACCCGCCCCCCTCCCACCTCCCAAAAAGGGGTGACCAAGGGCTCAGGGCATTGAAAGGGTAAAATGAGTTCTGCAACCTCTTGGCTCCTTACCCGTCAACCTCACAAAAATGGAAGGAGCTGCTCTGGTACCCGAGGCAAACTTTGAAGATTGGGGAGGGAAATGGTGAATGGGATGGGAGGCCCAGAGATTGGTTGAGCAGATTGTGTTGAGGGGCTCGGAGGCAGTGACATTTCGTGTGCATGATGTATGTCTATTGATTGTTACATGACCCACAGTCAGACGAGAACCATTCAGTTGACATGTGCATCTATTTGCTTCAAGTTTTCAGCTTCTTCTGTCCGAGGGTACCTGCTGGACAAATAATGGCGTTATTATCCTTTCATGATTATCCAGGTTGCATACAGAGAGGTTATCGACATCAGGCCCTGGAACATATACATGTATACATTGTGTACATGCTCTAGCTCTCAGTCTCCTTTAGAATGGGATAACTTTAGAACCCATCGCTCTAAATGTGTCCATATATATATATTTTGTTTTATTTTTCGATCATTGATTGATATATATATAGACTTTTAATCTGGGTGATTTGTAATGAGAAACGCTTGCAACAAAAAACAAGTACATGTAAACCTCTCACTCAGACAATTTGTAGCCTTTAAAATATTGTCCGCAGGTGAATCTGGACAAATGAGATAAATTAAAGACTTAATTCAGCTGCTTGACTGATCCCAGGATCCCAATGAGCTCGGGCAAATCAGTTCCTTGGGACCACTAGACAGCTACTAGAGCTTTTCTATTTGCCGTAGTACTGTTAATATACTTATTTTCATGCATATTAATTTTCAAGGTTTTTGCGTTTGAGGTATTTTCAATGAAGTTTTAATTTCAATATTTTGGATATTATAGTTCCTGTTAAGCCTATAATGAAATACTGTTTCATTGTGTTTTTCTATACATTCAGGGTCTTCTGTCATTGGGGAAAATGAAAATACAATGAAATTAAGTGAATTTACAGCACACCGTTGTTCACCTAAGCAACTAGCCTGTGTCATATGATAAGAACCATTGTTTATGCCGACCGTTGTTTCTGAGTACATGTGACTACAGCCTTGCCCAGTTGTTGTGTTACTTGATATATGGCATTGTGTTCTGCTGGGTTTTGGTGACACATGTGTACTTGCATGTATGTACGAGTTATGGATGTATACCGGTCCATATCCCCTGTACAGACAACCTGTAACAATAGGCCAGTGTACCTGAACGGCTTCCCTGGTCCTTGTGTGACTGACTAGGAACGAATTCCATGCCTTTATGCGCCTCCGTCTAGGGTTATATATATATATATATATATATATATATATATATATATATATATATATATATATATATATATATATATAATTTTTTTTAGTGGCTTGTCTGGCACCACCAGCAGAATGGGTGGCCAGACAGTCACGTCTTTTGGTATATGGTTGTACCTGCTGTTTCAGACCACTGCCCCCTGGTGAGCAAAAAAGTGGTCTCATATCACAGATGGTCTTAAAATGCAGGTAAATTTGTGAGGAAAAGCGTGCCGTAAAATGGCAATTGTAAAAAATTGCAACTGCTCATGAGATGGGGTCTTAAGGAGCGGGTATTGCTGCATCTTCAAAATGCTATCCCACTTTTGTATTCAAATTTGGCACATAGGTACATCATATGCTAAAGGTGAAGAGACAAAGGTTTCTGGGCCACTGACGCATGAAAGAGACAGAGAGGGTAGTCAAACTTTGGCAGAGAGTAATGGTTAAATCTGAAACATTCTGGCATCAGTCCCAGACGTCTTTCTGGTTACCTGGAAACTGAAGGCTGTCATTTTATTCAGGATCACTTTGGAGCTTCATTGGACATAATGAGGTGAAAAAATGACCGAGACTGATCGGATTCTGTGTTGTTGCTTAGCGTCCTGACATACATGTAAAAGATCTTGTAAGCTGTCATGCAAGCAGACTTAAGTCCATAAGACTGTTATTATATGCTCACTCTCTTGTACTTTTATATGTGGAACCTATATGTAAGTCAATATGACTTTTAAATCAGTCACTTGTCCTGTCATACATAAAATATGAGTCAATAAAACTGCCGAGTCACTTGTCCTGTTATACATAAGACTCAAGTCTGTCAGACGGTTTAGTCCCTTTTGTCTTGTCGTACATGAGACCAAAGTCAGGGAGACTGTTTCTAGTCAATCTCTTGTCCTGCCATACGTGAAATGTCAGTTTGTGAGACTGTTTAGTCAAGTCAGTTGTCCCGTCATACATCAGTCGTACATGTACATCAGTAAGAATGTTGAGTCACACTCTTGTCCTGTCATATATAAGACCTATATTGTAAGTCAATGAGACTGTTTAGTCAGTCACTTGTCCAGTCATACTTGAGACCTAGCTTAGTCTGTTTAGTCAGTCACTTAATGGTCCATGCAGTCATACATGAGACCCTAGTCAGTGAGACTGTTTAGACAGTCACTTAATTGTCCTGTCATACATGAGACCCTAGTCAGTGAGACTGTTTAGACAGTCACTTAATTGTCCATGCAGTCATACATGAGACCCTAGTCAGTGAGACTGTTTAGACAGTCGCTTAATTGTCCTGTCATACATGAGACCCTAGTCAGTGAGACTGTTTAGACAGTCACTTAATTGTCCTGTCATACATGAGACCCCAGTCAGTGAGACTGTTTAGACAGTCGCTTAATTGTCCATGCAGTCATACATGAGATCCTAGTCAGTGAGACTGTTTAGACAGTCGCTTAATTGTCCTATCATACATGAGACCCTAGTAAGTGAGACTGTTTAGACAGTCGCTTAATTGTCCTGTCATACATGAGACCCTAGTCAGTGAGACTGTTTAGACAGTCGCTTAATTGTCCTGTCATACATGAGACCCTAGTCAGTGAGACTGTTTAGACAGTCACTTAATGGTCCTGTCATACATGAGACAATAGTCAGTCACTTGTCCTGTCATAGATGAAGTGATGAGACTGTTTGGTCAGTCACTTGTTCCATCATACACGAGACCAAAGTTGATAAAGGCTGTTGAGTCAGTCTCTTATCCTGTCAGGTGTGAGACCTACATATAAGTCCCATAAGGCTGTTCAGTTACTTGTCTTGGCATTCCATTATGTGTGCATTGCTGGGTAGGGAAAAATTAGTCACTGGCTCACTCTACTCAGAGCAGGCCCAAAGCCCTAAGAGCCACAGTTTTCATGCTCTCAAAAGTACCTTACCAGCACTTTGAATCTAAACTGTTCAAAAATGAAAAAATACACGTTTGTGTATACAGTGAAACCTGTTTTGAGAGACCACTGTGTTGAAAGACCACCTGCCTTTTCAGACCATGTTTACTATGTCCCTTTTGCTATCTTTCCCATGTTATACCTCCATTGAGATACCACCTGCCTTACGTGACCAGTTTTTACCCTTCGGCCTTAAGAGGCCGACAGGTATTGTCGTACCCGGCGCCGTCCGTCTGTCTGTCCGTCCGCCCCATGGTTTTACCACCATAACTTCAGAAATTTTTGAGACAGGACTTTCAAATTGCACATGATATTACACTTCTATATGGCCTACTTTGTGTGCAAGCATAGTTGACCTTGACGTAATTCTTAAGGTCGCACAGTGGTCACATGTGCTAAGCAACATTACCACTCTAACTATTGAAAGCCTGCATGTAGCAATCTAAATCTTACACACAAGAAGCTTCATAAAGTGATCTAGAAGCCTATTGAAAATAGAGGTCATGGCTCTACATTTGACCTACTCTTTGAGGTCAAAGAGCAAGTGCACAATGGTGATATTGGCATAAGTAAGGAAGTTTTTAAGTCAATTACATGAAAGTTTATACACACATGTATCACAACCAAAAATGTATCATGAATCAAAAGTAGGTCACTAGGTCAAGTATCTGCGTCACAGTGACCTATTCATTGAAATTTTGTTTACAACGATAACTTCAGAAGCTTCTTAGACAGAACTTTCAATTTGCATTTGATAGTACACCACTGCAAGCATACTTGACCTTGACCTAACTTTCAAGGTCACACAGTGGTCACAAGTTTGCTGAGTGACATTGTGCATCTAGAAATCTAGATCTTAAAACAAAAGAAGCAACATGGGGGATCTAGAAGGCTATTGAAAGTCAAGGTCATACCTCTATATGTGACCTAATGTTTTTGAGGTCAAAGGTCAAGTGTACAATAGTAGTATTTGTGTAGCTGATACTATGAGACACTATTCCTATTCACTTACAGCAAAATAGATTGAAGGCAGCCGAAGGGTACCGCGTTCTTTGAACGGTATTTTTTGGCTTGCTCTAGGGGTGGTCTCTCAAAACAGGTTTCACTGTATACTAACTTGAACCAGTCTTCTGATTTACTGATCCAGTCTCTATATTGAGGAAGGACAAAGTACGTTTATGACATATCGGTCATTATTGACCTCCTTAGTGTCAAAAAAATTGTCACTGACAAGTACTGTGTGGCATTGTTGTCCACGCGTAGACATGTATGGCAAAAAGCCATTCTGATAGTTTATTGTAATGTTGCAATAAAGTTGATAATCAAATGACAAACATGGCAAATTAAAGTATGACATGAGCGAGGTGGAGATGACAACATTCCTGGGCTGTGTGTCTTGCACAGTGACAGATTTCTGTCCCACCACATGTACATGCTCTGCTAGCGGAATATCACGTAAAGCCTACAAATTAGAAGTCGATGCAGAATGTCAGAATTTATGCACATGCCGTTTCCCTGAAAAAGTTCAGTCTTTCTATTGTGGCCTCTGGCATGGTAAGGGAGAGTTTAAGTCTGCAGGGGAAAAAAAGCTATTTTAGTGGCAAATTATTGATGAAAATTAAAAGGTAAATGCTGGAAATGCAAATACAGTGTGTCGTTTTAATGTAATTTGGACAGAGGTCTGGCTGGTGTAATTAGGACAAGTCAATTTATGGAGAAAATATACTGATGGCTGGGGCCCAAACAGTGTATTTAATCAATAAAGTACGATGTGATCATTATGGTTTCATGTATTTATAGCTCCTTCGAGTCTTGTGTTCCTGCTTGGATATATACAAGTGAGCAAATTATATCCGACACACGGCCTGCCTCCAATCTTGGGAGGTGTTCAGCCTGCTGTGGTTTAGCGTTCTTTTCTCCTTTAAATATTTTGGTTATTGGTGACTACTTTGCTTTCTTTCCTGGCCTTGATTGCCCATAAGTGTGTCTCCGCACCAGCAGTTAACCGCCATTGGTTGGCCCAATTTCCTTCGCTATCACTCGAGCCAATTGACTGTCTAGCAAATTGAGCCAACTGGGGCACGCAGACGGTATACATGTAGCTGCGGTAAACTTATGTAACTCTCATCAGCATCATCACTCTGTGAGCCTTTTATATTAACTCCTCTGGTCTAATCGATGACCAGAGAACAGTAGTAGCTGTTATCTGAAAAGGGGATGAATCTATTGACTGTAGAGATAGGAAACAGGCAGGATTTATTTGCCATTTTGAAAGGCGCGTCACTTGCAGCACAGATTCATATTACCACAATTTGTTTGATGCTAAATTAAGGCGGATCATGATCACTTAATTATCCGCTTATGGAAATGCTGTACATGTCTTTTGACCCTCATTGGCAGAAGAGTTTATCGTGTTTCTTTTTGACAAAGGAATGATACCTGTAAGGTATAAAAGAGAGGGCACTAGAGCCAATGGTTCTATGGCTTCCATGTTGGTTGTACTGCCTCACACAATAATAACTCCCACATCTAAAGCCTTCCTTGCAGGGTAAACTCCTCATTGAAGGGGGGGGGGGTAAGGGGAGGTCCCCAGTATGCTGGGACAGGCAATAATTTTGGGCTAGTAACAAGGTGCAGAAAATAAGAAAATTTAAAGGGGCTTCCGGCCCTCAAGTATGGTAAATAAAAATGCCCAGTGCACCAATTCAGGAAACTCCTTTATTCTCTTTCTCTTTCTGTGGGATCTTCCTGTACAAAGATACATTTTTATCCAACACCTAGCATCGGACATGCTTCAAAGGTTAAGAGCTACCATTGGATCCAAACCTACTTTTTTCATGTTAGTGAGCGCAGATATTGGTACGTCAGGCAATCTTTCTGGGACCATAGCATACACGTAGTTCTGAGTTGTGGCTTATACAGTTAAAGGAGGCTGGTTTGGTGTATGGACTCTTCACTGATGTTCAGGGGACTACATAATGCTGTATGCTGTATTGATAGGCTGGGTAACAAAAACATAAAAGTTGTATCTCAGATAGGAGCACATCATGTTACGTGTGGATCATTAACCCTTGCCCCCTTGAACCAGCCAAAACTGGCTGATGTGCATATGTTGCCGGCTTCATTTTTTATTTATTTATTTATATTTTTTTTACTTATTTTTAACAGTGATCAGAAATGATTTGAATGAGCTTTGTACATGAGACCCAAGAAGATAACTTGTAGCAGGTCAACAGCTTTATTTACTGAGTGAAGCCCAACCCATGCCAAGGAAAGCAACTTAGTGTTGATATAAGCAGACCAGGTTACTGAACAACTATTAACCCCTTACTTACTATGGATACACACAGTAATTTTGGGCAGATTTGCATATAATCCCAGTTTGGCTACAGGAATGCATGATTTCTAAGCTACTGGAAGATAAAATTCTTCACATTTTCTATGAAGTGTGCCGGGCAATAGGTAGAAATCTCTGAGCAGATGGAATATAACACAGCAATACATTGAGCTAGTCCAGCTACATAAATACTTATGTGAATCTTTTTTTTTTTTTTGGTCATATATCCCATATACAGTAGAACCTCTCTAACCGAACACCTACGTATACCGAACACCCCTTTATACTGAACACCATTTCTCGGTCCCAAATATATGCTTCCAATGTTAGCAAACCTCCTTATACTGAACACCACAATATACCGAACACTATTTTTCTGGTCCCAAGGGTGTTCGGTATAGGGAGGTGTCACTGTATTACTACATTAGCCTACAGCTGGAGACTGTACAAGCCACTAGGTTGTGGGTCACTGTGTGGTGTGACAGGTATTCTCAAAGTGTCAATGCAGGACATGCATATTATACTTTCTCACTAAAATCTCTGACCATATCACGAGGCACAGGTGACCATTAGCTGCCGTGTGATGGCATACTAGTGGAAGACCAAGGGTGTCGCTGGCATTGGGGAGGGGGGGTTAAGCTTATTCCAAACACGTGGATGACAATTGATACCTTCTTATATACAAAGCTCAGTGTGTGTTTGAAGAACATGACTGAGACTTTTTAAACGGTTAATTCTATCCAAATTGCCTGTTTGGCCATACAACATATTTTATTGTGTATATTACCGGGATCTGCCCGTACATGTGGGTTGTTCCTTGTTGATTGACAAAAGCGAAAGCAGCACTGCAGCTTATTGGGAAATGCAGCGAAACAAGAAATTTGATTTTTTCGAAACTGCTTTGTAACTACATGTCAAAGTGAAAGTTTCTGATTGAAATTTTGGATGATACTATTTTCTGCAAAACCTTATTCAATTAAAAGAAAACTGACACAATTGGTGTCCAAAAGTTGAAAAATTATATACTTTCACAAAGATATTGAACGAATGTATACATGTATACAGAAGACAAACCATATTATAGAGATGCCTGCACCAATACAATACGACACAATACACCATCAGAGGAAGAGCGCATGTAGGAACAGGTGGCCACAAACAGCTTCCAACACAGAGCACTGATGGTTTCCGTGGATATGCCATCGAACTTGGCATCTTGGGTAAAAAGTAAATACAAATAAAAGCCATCATGTGTGATGGTGATAGCAGGCTGGTGGCCAGACATGGTACTGTAGGTGAAGTGTCAGGTTGCCAGTCAGTGAGATCAATCTTAGGCACCTGCCATGTGCAGCAGGTACATATTATACAGAACACACCACGCAGAGGAGAAAGGGGGGGAGGGGGGGCACTATACCAGTACAGGTCATAGTTTTTTTCCTCAGGTTAAGGTACTGAAAATAAGTAAATTTAGAAATAATGACGGGCACAAAATACAGAAAAAATATCTGACTTCCAGTACACAAGTATGAAAAATAAAAATGGCCAGTATACCAGCACAGAAAAATCCCATTACCAGCCCCCCTCCCCCCCCCCCCCCACACACACACAATACGTGCTGTCATCAGGCCATATTGAAGTCTGTCATTAGCCCTCCGTGCAAATGATGAAAAGACTTTCACATCTCGTGTACGCAGCTCAATTTTTGAGGAAAATTGTCTGTATGAGATGACACTTTTCTTTATGTATACCTGGTTTATGAGAATATTGTAGACAGGACTTCTTGAGACAATAGCACTTTGTCGACACATTTGATGCATTTTTGGGTAATTTTGCTGAAAGACCGTTCCCCCTGTGAAGCTGCCGTCTTTTGTAGGTGGGGTTGGGGGAGAGGTAATGAGGGTTTCTGCTTTACGTTTTTGATTTCAGGACAATTTTGAGCAATTTTCTTCTGTAGCCATATTGGTGTAAGACATGTCTGTGTGATTTAAGTGTACAAAGCCGATCTCTTCAGGACATTGTGCTCAAAGGCAGTCAAATGTCCTGAAAAAATGAGCAGAACTGAAACCATAAGTAATAGGCCTGTATAGAAGTGCCATGCACTTGGCACGGTGCCAGGCAAAAAAAAATCAAACGACCATATGTTCCCATCAGAGATTTCAGTTGCATTTAAATGCCTTTTTTTCTCTGCTGTTATCATACCTGCGTGATATAGGTCCATACCAGTAATTATTGACTCAATAACAAGGTGTGT
Source organism: Hermodice carunculata (assembly GCA_964020975.1). NCBI lineage: Eukaryota > Metazoa > Annelida > Polychaeta > Eunicida > Amphinomidae > Hermodice > Hermodice carunculata. The sequence goes on from OZ026619.1 coordinate 90,734,044, forward strand.
TTGGCTTTCATGTTGTGATCAATGGGAGGCCCAGTGTGGGGGAGGCAGGGAGAAATGTCACGCACTGGAGGACAGGTAACAAAACTATGTATTATGGGCCAACATGGAAAATACCAATTAGATCTGAGAAGAAGTATTAATTGGCTTCTTTAGTTCAGATTGTCACTTTGATCTTAACAAACATGTTGAAATTTATAAGCAAAAATTGTCTCGTAGATGTTGTACTGATCTACAAATGTAGCAATTAAAAACAAAACAAAAACAAAAACACCCCCCGCCCAGGGTATTTGCACAGATGACATGATAAGGCAATGTTAGGTCATTTTGGGCAGGGATCTTGCTTTTGCATATACTGGTTACATTGTAGCCATGTCCACCATTTGGGTGTCTTCAAGTCATACTAGCAAGGGTCTATATACATGTATATATATATATATATATTAATATATATATATATATATATATATATATATATATATATATATATATATATACATATATATACATACATACATACATACATACATACATACATACATACATATATATATATATATATACACACACACAAACAACCAAGGGTGTACATGTATAACACATACAGTCAAAGGTGTACATATATATGAGTCTTTATGACACATATAGCCAAATGTGCACATTTGTGTATGTGTAGCCAAAGATATAAATGTATACATAAACAACCATGAATGTACATATATACATGTACACATACAGCCAAGGGTGTACATGTATATACATACAGCCAAGGGTGTACATGTATATGCATACAGCCAAGGGTGTACATGTATATACATACAGCCAAGGGTGTACATGTATATACATACAGCCAAGGGTGTACATGTATATACATACAGCCAAGGGTGTACATGTATATACATACAGCCAAGGGTGTACCTGTATATACATACAGCCAAGGGTGTACATGTATATACATACAGCCAAGGGTGTACATGTATATACATACAGCCAAGGGTGTACATGTATATACATACAGCCAAGGGTGTACATGTATATACATACAGCCAAGGGTGTACCTGTATATACATACAGCCAAGGGTGTACATGTATATACATACAGCCAAGGGTGTACATGTATATACATACAGCCAAGGGTGTACATGTATATACATGTACATACAGCCAAGGGTGTACATGTACATATATATACATACAGCCAAGGGTGTACATGCAAGACACCTACATGTACAGTCAAGGGTGTACAAGTATAACAGATACAGCCAAGGGTGTACACATATAACAGGTGGGAGGTGGATCACTGTAGCCACAAGACAGTGCAGTTCATCTCTCCGTCGGTGGAAGACTGGGTCTGTACCTAACTGTGGCTGTCATGCCATGGCCGCGGTTAGGTCTACCAGCAGGTAACAAGAGGGTGGAGTCACTGATCACGGAAAAGAGAGATCCATCATGGGTCTCATGTAGGCCATAGATAACAGTGCCCATTGAACCTCATGATTATTTCTGTGCAAGAATGAATCACCGAGTGCTGTAGTAAATATAATGGGTGAGCATCTAAACTAATGGACAGTATAACAAAGAAGAGATGAAAGAGTTCTCCGCTGTGGCTGGAGAGAGAGGTTCTGTCTGTGACAGTGTCAGATCATACGCCACACAACGACACACAGGTGTCCTGCTGACACATGATATACCTACCAGTCTCCACAATGAAATCAGTTACCATGGCAATGTAAACATGTGTTTAGGGATCCAGGTGGTACACTAGTGCATATAGAAATAGCGAAAAACACTGCAAGGATTCGCGTGGCCTTCCAGAACGCTCAGTCCATGCCATTGTTACATGTCGCAGGCTACTTGCCATCAATGTGTGAAGCTCCACACTTCTCTGGTCAGATTGACTCGTGCATGCAATTGCATGAATTCAAAAGTACATGTAGTAAATGCCTTACATTTCCAGCAAATTTGAAAAAACGTGGGAATTCATATAGAATTCACAGAGATTGCTGAAACTTAAGATATCATAGACTGCATGTTACGTGGGCATGCGTGTAAAGAGACTAACACATTTTTTCAAGCCAAGTCAGGCACATATATATTGCCTGTCATAGAAAATGCCTTTATAAAAGTAGAAGGTTAATTTTAATATGAAATGTTGCAACTTTGTAGAAAAAAAACATACTTAAATTGTCATAACGTTCACCCCGTGTTAAGTGTGTACTTTTTTCCTCTTTATGGTGTAGGGTGGGTGGGTGGGTGGGTGGGAGAAAGGCTAATTAGCAGTCCTTATACCTGATTTTATCCGTCTGAAAGTGGTCACAGATGCATGTAACTACTATTGGCCAGAACACTGGGTGCAGTTTGTCTTTTTATCAGGGGAGGGATTGATACTTTAGCCGCTTGGATTTTATGGTGCAATACGTATGGTTTAAAAGCCGACATATCATCTCTTACTGGATCCAAAGTGTTAAGCAATTATCAAATACCAAGTGTCATGTCTGAGGGTATCAAGATATACATATACATATTTGTGATCAAATGATGGATAAAAACGGTAATTTTTGTACATTAAGTTGCGGAAGCAGCTTGGCATAATGAAAACAAAAATGCTGGTGAAAGACAAAGTATACACAATAGCCAACATTGCAAAAATGACTTGTTAATGTTTCGAGTCATGCACTTGAGCAATTTCGCCAATAATGGCAGAGAATAGAGCTAAACCAATATGTATTCTTCGTCTCCGTACACCTCGTACCTGTCCTTTGTCAGACTATTATTTCTATAATGGGTGCACCCAATGTACAGCCCTTTTCTAATCAACTCATTGCAATTTTTATCATTTAAATCCTGCTTCATTTAACTAATGGCACCCGCTTTTCTCGGTGCATCAGGCGACGTTAAAAAAGTATGGCAATTTAGAACATTTGCACTGAAAGTATCAGTGTATCAGGAACTCCATTTTATTTACCTGATTTAATTGATGTTTTTAAGTTTATATGTACCTCATTTCAAATGAGACTGAACACGAGATCAGCTGAGACACATCAAAGACCTGTAACAGTAGAGTGCTTCTCACTCCAGCTGGGTTGGGGTAACGCTTGGAACTGAACTTAAATTATGGAGAATATTGGCTTTGCTTTCCCAAAGTACAGATTTACAAAGTGGATGAGGTTGTGGCAAAGACAGACGTGTATATTTCATGACAGGAACGGGAAACAGAGCGTCAAGAGTTGAGGTGCATGGGGAAAATTGAGAGGCCTGAAAGAGATGTGCTGGATGGTGTTGATACATTTTGTGCACTGAGTGCTCAGTTATTAGGGGATAAAGCGAGACTTATTTACTGCTCATGTGAGAAACTGTGAGCATTTGGCATTCAACTGTGTGAATGGTGGCTATAAGTAACGATGGGCATTGTCTTTATTTGCAAAGAGGTAGCGGGGATATTGAGCATCAAGTGTTCAGTGATAAATGAGTAAAAAGAACATTGAGCTTTAAGTGTTGAGCTGTAAACGGGTAAAAGGGCATTGAGCAGTAAGTGGGTATAAAAAGGGCATTGAGTATAAAGTGTTCAGCTGTAAATTGGTAAAGGGACAGTAATTAGGTTTTCAGCTGCAAATGAGTAAAAATTGAGAGTGAGCATTTACTGTTCATCTATAGATGGGTAAAGGGACAGTAAACATTAAGTGTTCAGCCATAATGGTGTAAAGGGGGAGTGAGCATTCCGTCTTCAGCTGTAAATGGGTAAAAGGAACAGTGGGCATTCAGTCTTCAGCTGTAAATGGGTAAAAGGAACAGTGAGCATTTAGTCTTCAACTGTAAATGGGTAAAAGGAACAGTGAGCATTCAGTCTTCAACTGTAAATGGGTAAAAGGAACAGTGAGCATTTAGTCTTCAGATGTAAATGGTTAAAAGGAACAGTGGGCATTCAGTCTTCAACTGTAAATGGTTAAAAGGAACAGTGGGCATTCAGTCTTCAGCTGTAAATGGGTAAAAGGAACAGTGAGCATTTAGTCTTCAACTGTAAATGGGTAAAAGGAACAGTGAGCATTTAGTCTTCAGATGTAAATGGTTAAAAGGAACAGTGAGCATTTAGTCTTCAACTGTAAATGGGTAAAAGGAACAGTGAGCATTCAGTCTTCAGATGTAAATGGGTAAAAGGAACATTTAGTCTTCAAATGTAAATGGGTGAAAGGAACAGTGAGCATTCAGTCTTCAGCTGAACCGGGAGCATTCAGTCTTCAGCTGAACAGTGAGCATTCAGTCTTTAGCTCAAAATTGGTAAAAGGAACATTGGCATTCAGTCTTCAACTGTACATGCGTGAAATGGACAGTGAAAGTTTAGTGCTCAGTTTTAAATGGGCAAAAAAGGACAGTGAACATTTAGTGCTCAGTTGTAAATGGGCAAAAGGGACACTCAGCATTCAGTGTTCACTTATAAATGGGCGAAAAAGACAGCGAGCATTTTGTAGGTGCTGTAAATGGATAAAAAGAGACAGAGAGCATTAAGTACTTATTGCTCGGCTTATTTCTCGGTACATTGAGTATTTACTGCTTTTATATTGACCTAACTTGAAAGAGCAAGCCATAAAAAAGTGAGTGATGCCTGCTTGTTTGCAAGCTAATTTTGCATGGTAAATTGTACCATGTGAGAAATGAGTGTTGTTAATATTCAACACAGATCTGGAGTACAGAAATACAATTAATTATTGAATTGTATGCCTTGTCTATTTTCAGGTGAGTAACGGTGCCAATCGTAATTTCTTGATGATATTACTGGTACAGGTAAGTTAAATGCATGCTCGTCTCTTGCATACACGCAGGCAGTACATTCAATGAATTCCTTACCTCTCTGGGAGCATCTGTGAAGTTTACAGATTGTACTAAAGAAATACAATCCACACGGGCTAATCTCCACATCATTTCAGGCATGTGAGCAGGCTTTGCATCACATTGGTTTTGGGGTCTAGGAATTTCTTATGTGAGATCCATTTTCAGTTCTATTTTGGGCAAGTCCAAATTGCAAAGAGCATGGCAAACATGAAAAATTATAAAGTATGCCCCCTTCACAGATTCATATTGAGGTAGTCTGTTCATTTGTTGACCGAAGTAAAGAAACCTATCAGGAAGTGGTCAACAACGAAGATATCAATGACTGAGTGGCATGGAGTTTGTACCATTTGGATTCAGTGAGAATTAAATATTCAACCTTCGCATGAAGTGAGTAACCCTTTCCTCGTAAAATGGCCGAAACTGACCAGTGGTCAAATGTCGTCTGCTCCATTGTTTTTGACTAAATACAAGAGTGATGGAAAATTGCGTGGATGATAATTGTAGATGAGACGCACCACTGTAACATGCTCCAGGTCAACAACTTGCCTTGGTGTGGGTTGGGCACTAGCCCAGGAAAGCTATCAACACAGTCTTCAATCATAAATTGTGCCTAGCTTTTAGTCAATGTGCATGGAAAAATGATTGAGTAATGTCTTCAGCAGGCACCGTAATTCTAGGTTTTTGTTTGCAGGTTTTGTTTATATATTAAATGAAAAAGGTCTCTGTAGTATTCCGTGCTTTCTGTGAAAATGTCCTCAGCGAGCAAGAAACTGTTCAAAGGACAAAGAGCTTAAAGTCGTATGGGAGAACTTGTGATGTTTTCAGTGTGACAGTGACGAGAAGCTGCAAGCTTTAGAAACACAGAGCTCAGCTGTGACTTAGTAGATAATGCACAAATTGGGAAAAAGGCAAGTGCTTCACAATGAGCCCGAGTCCAATCGTCTTCTCTGCTCGCCACAATGACAAGCTCTGCTCCCAGGGTACCAGCAGCCAGGTATTGTGAGTCTGGCCAGAGAAATCAATCGACTCAGGTCGCAGCATGAGGTATCGGCCCGGGCTATGTGCTGAACCCATATTTGATCTAGCTGAGCCAGATACTCGGCCGGGCTGGTGTTTGTCATTTACATTGGCAAACACAAGCACATGCAGCCAAATCAAGTGGCACGCAAAAAAAAAAAAAAGGAAAAAAAAAAACAAACCCAAACACGGTATTTGTGTTATGACTGAGACTTCCGTAGCATGGCGTGGCTACAAGAAGCTCAAGAGCATAGTCTTGTTTTACGCCTCTCAGCAGCTGCTCCTCGTATCTAGCTCCCTGGTCGCGTCTCACACGAACAAATCCCACAGCCACAAACAGACCTTATGAAGGCAGGGCACAGCATTTTTACACAGTTCCCATCATCCAAAATTACCAGTCACAACAAGCCAAGAGAAGGGCACTTAGTCTGTCCACAGATATATAGCGAAAGTGAAGTCAGCAGCCGTAAATAGGCAGCCAACAGTCAGTGTCAGAGTATATCGCCCTCCCCCCCCCCCCCCACTTTGTGCAGGGATGGGTGGTTGCCCACCACTGGCCAACTGTAAACATACTTTTAAAAGACACTGTGCTTTTTTTGCCACAGTTGCAGCCTTTGCAAAGTGGCTTGAACCTATAAGTCGCTTTGTGGCAAATAAAACCTCGTACTTTCAGTTTTCTTTATTTTCTTCATGTTTTGTACATTTAGAAGTGACAAACTAAAGCTATGCTGGATGGGCAGACTCATGATGAAAAATGAAAAGAACATTTTGTTTAGGTAGCCTACTGTTTATTATGAGGAAAATGTAGTCTTATTATAATATGACGATAGTTGTAAACCTAAATCAAATGATGATGAGTAACCAATGCATATTTGGTTTTAAATACCTGGGTATATCTTTTTATTACAAATTTTATATTGGTACAAATATACTACTATTTCATTGCTTATATTGCACATACCAGTAGCTTTTGAAAATAAATGACAGTATCTGCATATTATGAAACTTTGGGTGTGGGACAGTGGTCTGATGTTAAGTACTATTAGTGGTACAGTGTACTATATACATTCCATTTCTAACATGCTAAAGATGGCTATCATTTCAGAGACATCTATCTATTTATAAGATCTTTGACGAGGCAAGATATATTAAGCCTTCCCTTACGTAAGCCAAAACCTGACTCATTTCAAATGTCATGAAAGACAGGTTCAATGAGAATGGTAGATGAAACCTAGGAAGATAACATGCCCCAGGTCAACAGCTTTCCTTGAAGTGTGTTAGTTACTAGTAGTATGTGCTAAGACCATGCCAAGGAACAGTGAGACACTCAGTTTGGCTTAACACCAAGGGAGTGTGTGTGTGTGTGTGTGTGTGGGGGGGGATCAGGTGTAATTTAGGCTGTTAATCTAGAGCTTTAGTGTGTAATACACTTCAAAATTTAAAAAAAAAAAAAATCCTCTTGGGAAAACTTTCCCAGAACAGGATATGCCGACCAGTCCCTAGACATGACAATTACAATTTCACAAGCCCCAGATACTGTCGAACTATTACATTTTTAACCCTGTCCTCTTCACAAACTATAAATCCTTCTCGTCATAAATGTGTCACAACTACAATATATCATTATCTACGTGATTTAATTTGACAGACTGGACTTATCACTGTTTTGTTGAGGTCTAGGTTAGGACCTCGTGCGTATTGCATACAGACACATAAAACTGTCCATGGTTCGGGCCCTGGTTTTAGGATTATCGGATTTTCAGGACCACACCCACCCACCCACCCCCAACAGGGCCCCACGGTTGGTCAGCTGCTGTCAATGGACCATCATCACATTGCCAATCAAAGCAAGATCCATGTCCAATGACGAGTCGTCTGTCACAGAGTCGTACATGATCAGTGCTAACAATCTACCCGGGTATTTCCTGATTTCATTAGGTACACAACTGGATGTAGCAAATATCTGAATGAATGAGAATTCACAAATGTCATTGGCATGGCTTCCAGTAACAGTGGTCTGGTTATTACCGGCTGAGCAGGGAACTGTAACTCTGGAATTTCTCCCGGCAAGGCATGTCAGTGACTGGGAGTGGCATGAATTTGTGGCATGTACTGTGGACATGCTGGGTATGAAGTCTGCATTCTTTGGCAAGCCCAGCGTGTCTGTCAGGAATGTTTTTGGGCATGGAATTTTTGAAATCTGAGGTGCTACTCTCAGTGACCGCTTTCTTCTGCTTCGGTGCTGACACCTGGGGGAGGTAGTCTGATCAGGTTCCACCAGATATCAATAGATCAGCCACAATCAGCAGTATGAATGTGGTGCTATGACACAGCCTAACCATTATCCTAAGAAAAAAAAAAAACACACCAACTTCTGAGAAACTATCCACATTGCTACAATGATGCCTGCATGGAAATATATTTAGCAGCCTTCAACTCTCATTTAGATAAAAGAACTGCACACTGGGGAAATAAAGGCTTTTTTGTAGACACTGGAAAAAGTGCAGAACCCTCATCCAGGCAATAAATTACATTTCTCTATGGCATGGGAGAATTTCAAGAAGTGGATGTTTGAGTGGTGGGCATTTTATCAAACTGAGTTTGAATCAAAGCAATGCATCATGGGAAGATTACAGAGGGGTCAGACAGATGTTGCCAAAAATTGCTTTTTACGTGTACTGCTTTATCTATTGCCTAAATCACTTTCATTCCTATGGTCAGGGACTGGAGATACATGCATGTACAGTAAAACCTCCCCATATCGAACATCCTTCGGACCGTACAAAAGTGTTCGGTATAGTGAGGTGTTCGGTATAGGGAGGTTTGCTTACATTGGAGATAAATATTTGGGACCGAGAAATGGTGTTCAGTATAGAGAGGTGTTCGGTATATGGAGGTGTTTGGTCAGAGAGGTTTTACTGTATAGCATTGTTGTTCCATAACAATTAAACAGAGCCAACCTGCATGTCTTGCTGTCCATGTGACAAAAAAAAAAAAGAAAAAAATGTACGATTTACCTGCTGTAAGTGTACACTGTGCAGGCAGAGACATATGGCTATCTAGGATGTTGGTGTACAAAAAGTATGCGTACATTGAATCACTAAATAGAGAGTTCCCCATTTGTTTGACATGCAGCTGCTTTATTTTTCATGGTCCATGCATCATCTTGAAAGGATCGATATTTTCCATAGCAAATAGGCTTCTTTTTTTTTTTTTAAATCGGGTTGAGGATATTGAAAAATTAAAATGTCATCACATTCCTGTCTCTTTATTTGTCTGTGTGTACGTATCGTGTAGCACATGGAACTGAAACATTGTGCAACAGCACTTAACTCATATTTTCGTGTCATATGCTAGGAAACCAAATAACTGTTAATTATCTTTATGTTCATGTTCATCACAACATCTTTAATCATTGAAATCGTAGTTTAAATTAACTGTTTTCATGACCCACTAAATGGGGGATTCGCTGTATGTTTTCTGTCAAAAAAAAAAGTAAATACATGTATGTAACCAAATCGTTTTGGCAGTGCACAATTTTACAATTAACACAACTTGGACCTTCTAGTCTCTCTATTTAATGGGACAGATATTGCAGAAACTCCTTTTTCCTATTAACGGTAATGCATGATGTGCGCCCAAAACACATGCACAACGTCAATATCGTTGGCGCCTATTTACCAAATGCTGTATCATTCTGTCAACAGTTATTTGGATGTTGTATCAGCTCGAAAACCCCAGTTTTTGTGTTACATTAACAAGCACTACATTTAATGGTCTGTTATCATGCGCTTGGCAACATATTTAACAAGAGAACCATTGTGTGGCTTACAAATATTGATTTTGCACTTGATCTGTGGCATTTTGGACATCGGTGTATTCTGGGTGTTGTTATAACCAGTTTGGAAATCTCTTGGAAATGACACGTTCTTTTTTTAGCTCTGCTGACCATAGGTTGCAGAGCTTATGTGATCACTCATGTCTGTCCGTCTGCCTATCCCTCCGTGAACTTTTGCTTGTGGACATGGTACGGTCCACAGTTTTCAACATAGCCTTATACAACTTTCAGGACTTACCAAGTGTTTGAAAATCTAGGACAAGTTAGATATGAGTGGCATCATCTGTAGCATTATGTAATTAATGGGCAAAGAAGGGAAAATGTTGAGAATACTATTTTTCAAGAGTTTTTAATGAATGGTTACAAAACTAGGCAGGAATGCCAATCAGACTAACAGACAAAAAGACGTTGAAATTTGGTGGCATCATCTGCAGTAGAATGAAAGATATGGGCCAAAATGAATTGTAAAAACAAATTAAAATCAATATGTTAAGACAGAATAAGGCTTATGATACCAAATGTGCTGCAGATATATGGATATGTAGAGGTTTTGTATAAGTGGCCCCCCTCTTATGAGGCCACCCCAAATGCAGCCAAAATGTGGCCTTATAAGAGGGGTGGCCTCTCTTGAGGGAGAGAATATGATGGAAATACCATGCACAAGAATGCTGGCCTTTCAAGAGGGGTGGTCTCTGGTGAGAGGGGCCTTATACATGTAAGAGGGGGACCACTGTATTGCATAATATAGATGACTTTGACCTGCTTTCTCAATGTGATGGAGGCAATACATTTCAAGAAATTATTTCTAAGGGTCTTCCCCATAGGGGGACCCTTTCTGTTTTCAGGTTGTCTGTCCGTCCTTCCGTGCGTCCGGATGTCCATCCGGATGTGCACATTCTCGTTACCAGGACATCTACAGAATACCTCTATGTATTTTTGCTCAAATTTGGCAATATGCTTACCTTACTAGGCAAGATGAACTGATTAGATTTTGGTGTCACCATGACCTAATTTTAGCAGTGGCAGCCTAATTACATGCTTGCTAGGGCTTGATACCGCAATATGTCCAGAATGCTCTAATGTATTTTGCTCAAATTTGGCAGTATGCTTATCTAGCATGCCAAGTTGAACTGATTAGATTTGGGTGTCACCATGACCTAATTTGAGCAAATGGCAGACCCTTCAGTCAACACTAAATTGCGTTGAAGGTATGTTTAGTTTATTATGGTCATTACGTCTGAACTTGTGCACATGCATCAATATACCATTTCAGGAATAATATATAGACAAAAGTCTATATGACATCTGGAGTCATGGTGGTGCCACTGGTGGTAATAAGTAGAACTAGGATCATAAGTATTAAAAGTACATTAAATTCATTGTTTTTATTGTAATTTGAGATGGAACTTCTGAATTTATGCCAAATATGTATCAGGCTTTAGTGTCCTTTACTATGTCCTTAATGGCCTACATGTACTTCTGAAAGTCATTAAGGACATGGGTGAACTTGACCTACTTTCTCAAGGTCATTCAGGGAGTGCATATCAGGAAATGAATTGATTGTAATGCCCACAACATAGAAAATTGAGATGGAACTGCAAAACTTACATCAAATATGCATCAGGGCAATTGTCAAAGTTTGCAATATACATGTTGTGACCTTGACTAATTTTTCAAGGTCATTCAGCACTTAAGAAAAGGATACTAAATTCTGTAATTAGGGGAATGATACCAGACGTACCACAAATATGTGTTCATGTCGAAGTTTGATGTTGCATCGTATGGATGACCTTGACTAATTTCTCAGGGTTGTGGAAGGAATGCATTTCAGGAAATGAATACTTAATGATGGTCCTCAGATTATACGACAGCAGAGCATCAGACCCATGGGCCTCATGTTCATGCTGTGTAGCCAAAATTAAGTACAGGTAGAGTCAAAGTGGTTTCAGTTGGCTTGTAGTAGTTCCATCTGTCTGTCCTTAGTGTTTAATTAACTGAGCCAGTCATAGATTTGATGTAACTGGATGATTTAATAAGCATTCTTTAAACAGGTCATCTCTATTTCCAGGGGTCGAATAGTTCTGCTCACTTAGATACTTATTTGGCTTGAAGTAGAATACAACTACATGTAAAATGTATCGCCTGACAAGTTTGTCCATTGTATGACCATAAATATCTTCTAGTGGCCTAGTTCTTCATTCATTGTGCAAAGTGCTTTACACAGACCTTGTAATAAACACCATACACCCACTGGACAATCCATGCATTAATGGTACCCTCCAAAATAAATGAAACATAAAATAAAAAGGTTTGCTGGCTTACTTCGGTGTCTGTTAGTTGTATGTGTATAAATAAAATGAAATGAAAGAATGCCATGTATGAGACCTGAAATCACTGGGTCAAAAAGTTGAAAATCAAAATAGATGCACCTTTTTTTTTTGCCCTTTTTTTTTCAAGATTTTCAGACACACCTATTATGTGTTTAAGAAGCTGGACATTTTTATCTTTGAGATGTGTTTGAGAAATACATGGGGAACTATGTGGAGGTGAAAACTCAGTAGAAATTGCCTGTCAGCAACATGTAATATTTTGGATCCGATGTACATATCAACATTGAGCTATTCATTATATCAAATTCAAGAGACAACAATTCTTTTTCTGATTTGCCAAAAATGAAGAAGAAGAAGGAGGAGGAGGAGGAGGAGGAGGAGGAGGAGGAGGAGGAGGAGGAGGAGGAGGAGGAGGAGGAGGAGGAGGAGGAGGAGGAGGAGGAGGAGGAGAGAGAGAGAGAGAGAAACGGTGACTCAAACATACGAATCCTTGCCTTCCATTTGTGTACCAGTAACACCTGGTATTTACGATGTTACTAAACTGCCAGGTTATCCACTTTCTTTGCCAAATCTGCTGTGTGCCATTCATAAAGTCTTGACTACTACACATGTCATGTAGGTTTGCCAGGGCTTGAGGTAATGTCACCTTGTGATAAGTCAGAGGCACTAGAATACTACCTGACAGGTTAGTTTATTGCTATCAATGCCACCTGGTGGCAAGTCAGTACTACCAATGCCACCAAGTGGCAGAATATGGCATCAATTGTTAACAATTGATGCACCAATAACAACCAAGTGGTAGGCCAGCACCATCTGGTGGTACAGACTCTCTTACCATGCAGTACTACCTGGCGTCAAACCATGTCACTTATTACACATTCTATACCCCATAATTAGGTTTTGTTTTGTTTTGTTTTGTTTTGTTTTTTTTGTTGTTTTTTTTTTGTTTTTGTTTTTTTTTTGTTTGTTTTTTTTGTTTGTTTTTGTTTTGCTTTGGTTTTATTGTATTTTTTGTTTTTTTTTGTTTTTGTTTTGTATTTGTTTTTTTTTTTTGCTACCACTGTTTCATAATTACAATGTTAAAGATGACTAGATCAAGATAATTATCACAACTCCACAAGCATTCATTCATGCCGTAAATAAGATGAAAGTAAAAATGTAATTACATACTCAGGACATTTGAGAGTACGCATCGGACAAGCATATAATTGAAGTTCATACCAGTGACTGGAATTAAAAGAAAAAAAGAACACAACAGGTGATGCATGATACATTGAATTTCTTTGTCTATGCACGAGGAGCATTGTTTGACTGGTTATCTCTCTAAGAGGTTTCTCGTCAGGGCAGGACTTGGAGTGATTTGGCACATGGTCAATGTGAAGCGCTGGTCAACAAGGGAGACGCGGTGGGTAATTGCAGAAGCTAGCAGTGGCACGTAGGACAAACTAGATCCCAGGCCATGTGGCCTGAATACACAACAGACAGGTATAGTGCTGCACAACATGGCTGGTGTGGCCAGTCTCATCTGGGCGACAGCCAAAGGCCACTGCAACAGTACTCCTTACCACCTCATTGAGTCACTGCTGTCTGGGGGGACATCATTGGTAATACGAGGCATTTTTATCAAGTACAGAACCACGCTCATCTGACTATCAAATAAGATGAGTAATATTACAAAGTGCAGAACTACACTCATCTGACTATAAAGAGAGATGGATTATACTAAGTGCAGAACTACACTCACCTGACTATAAAGAGCGATGAGTTATACTAAGTGCAGAACTACACTCACCTGACTATAAAGAGAGATGAGTTATACTAAGTGCAGAACTACACTCATCTGACTATAAGGAGAGATGAGTTATACTAAGTGCAGAACTACACTCATCTGACTATAAAGAGAGATGGGTTATACTAAGTGCAGAACTACACTCATCTGACTATAAAGAGAGATGAGTTATACTAAGTGCAGAACTACACTCACCTGACTATAAAGAGAGATGGGTTATACTAAGTGCAGAACTACACTCACCTGATTATAAAGAGAGATGAGTTATACTAAGTTCAGAACTACACTCATCTGACTATAAGGAGAGATGAGTTATACTAAGTGCAGAACTACACTCATCTGACTATAAAGAGAGATGGGTTATACTAAGTGCAGAACTACACTCATCTGACTATAAAGAGAGATGAGTTATACTATGTGCAGAACTACACTCACCTGACTATAAAGAGAGATGAGTTATACTAAGTGCAGAACTACACTCACCTGACTATAAAGAGAGATGGGTTATACTAAGTGCAGAACTACACTCACCTGACTGTAAAGAGCGATGAGTTATACTAAGTGCAGAACTACACTCATCTGACTATAAAGAGAGATGAGTTATACTAAGTGCAGAACTACACTCATCTGACTATAAAGAGAGATGAGTTATACTAAGTGCAGAACTACACTCATCTGACTATAAAGAGAGATGAGTTATACTAAGTGCAGAACTACACTCACCTGACTATAAAGAGAGATGAGTTATACTAAGTGCAGAACTACACTCATCTGACTATAAGGAGAGATGAGTTATACTTAGTGCAGAACTACACTCATCTGACTATAAAGAGAGATGGGTTATACTAAGTGCAGAACTACACTCATCTGACTATAAAGAGAGATGAGTTATACAAAGTGCAGAACTACACTCATCTGACTGTAAAGAGAGATGAGTTATACTAAGTGCAGAACTACACTCATCTGATTATAAAGAGAGATGAGTTATACTAAGTGCAGAACTACACTCACCTGACTGTCAAGGAAGATGAGTTATACTAAGTGCAGAACTACACTCACCTGACTGTCAAGGAAGATGAGTTATACTAAGTGCAGAACTACACTCACCTGACTGTAAAGGGAGATGAGTTATATTAATTGCCAAAATACACTCTCTTGACTATAGAGAGAGAAATAGGTTATACATGTATCAAGTGCAGAACTAAACTCACCTACAGTGTAACTGTGAGGTGAGATATGAGTTATATTCAGTGCAAAACTATACCGAAGTGGAGAACTACACCCACCTAAATGGAGGTGAAATAAGTTATATGAAGTAAGAATTACAGTCACCTGAATTTGAGGTGAAGTCAGTTATACCAGGTGCCAAATTGTACACAGAACTGACTAACAGGTAAGACTATAGTCATGCCAGGACAGTGCAGAAGTTCACCCTAGACCCTGAATCTGGCCTCCTGTGAGCAGATTTCCACTCCCAGCTGCGGGCCAAATTGTGATTAAGAACGATGATGATGGCAAATACTAGCGTACGGAAAATTGTGAACTTTGCGTTCCAAAGTATATAGATTAATATTGATCAAACCGGAAAAAACAGGGAGCTAGGCCACTAAGCTGTTTCCCTTTGGGCAGTTAAAACTATTTCATGGAAAAATATTAACTAGAAAACTGGACAAGGAAATGTCACCGTTGGTAACATTTTGTGACTGGACCATTAAGCCATTGCCAATTAGGAGGACAGGTACGTGGGTCCTTTCAGGCTCACCTGGCAATTGTACAGGTGTGATTTGAGATTGAATAACATGCCAGGTGTGGGTGGACGTTCTAAAATGATTACAGGAAATGTATGAAATATGACGAGGCCTTTGAAATGGCTGTCTGGTCTCTCAGGTTAAAAGGCAAAATGATGAAGTTATCGCAGTGTGTAAACAATTAGGCTGGATTGATCTACAGAAATACCAAGAAGCCCTCGGTTCCACTGAAATATTACGTAGGAGGCAAAAACATCAGGGAACATTTTGCTGAACAGAGAAAAAAAAACAAGTTGACAAATTTTACGGTCGAAGGTGGGCATATACATGTATGTACATGTAGGTGTTTGAGTTGCCAGGGTTGGAAAAATCAGTGTGATCATTGTGTCCTCGAGTAAGAAGTTCTTATGAAGGTGTGTACAGGCAGGCAACAAATGACTCGATGCACATTAAAGGTCACTAGGATCTAATGGGGCTTTTGTGCCTCTGACATCATCATCATTTTCACGTCTTTTCAGTTATTATCCCAGTTAAGCACATAAAACGTTCTTCCTGGGCAGACATATAGGTTTAGTCCTTCCCAGTTGTCTATTGACCCATGGTACAGTTTGTGAGCACTGGAGGGGGGGCATTGTGTGTGTGTGTGTGTGCTAGGCTTCGTCGACATCATTTTACGTATCTTCGCTGGCGAAGAATCTAAAAGCTAGTCGTGCAGACCCAGTCTTCGTGTTATTTGCCAGGCGGCGTTAATGCATTTCCACTTTTAGATTGATGATCCTTGTCTGCCGACTTTATATGCTCTGTTGATGTTGCAATATCACAAATATGGATTATTGTTTTAGCACCGTATAACCCTATCATGCCCCGAAAAAATCCCAATACAAATCTCAAATGCCATCGGCATTGTTATTTTCAGTGGAGTCTTGCATAAACAAAAAAATGTTTCATACGAGAATTATAGAAAGTGGGTCCATCACAATGGTAACCCCTCGATCAACAGTTTCACATGGGCAGTATTAACCCCTTGCTTCTCACAGTGCCACCACATTTGCGCATGTTGAAAACATTATTTAATGAGAAAGTTGTCATTTTTACTATTTATTCAAAAATAAAATTCAATAAAATTTTAAAGTGCAATGTTTTCCGGTCAACAGACTTCAAAGCCAGAATGAACCTAGGAAGGCAGTTCACTGTCTTGTGGCACTCCGGGAATTGCAGAATGAAGGGGTTAAAGATGCACAGAGCATGCCAACTAAAAATTTCACCTTTATCTCATGTTTTGAGCAGGAAACTGTTAACATCATAATGTTTATTAATGAGTGCCACTGATAAATGTATTAGTGTTATTGATAGGACTAATTCCTCGGATGCGACTCTGATGCAAGTGCATTGACTGATCAACTTTGGACTGAAAGTATTCCACATTAACCCTTTCCCCCATAAACTGGCCCAAACCAGCTGGTGGTCAAATGTCGTCTGCTTCAGTGTTTTTAACTAGTTTCAACAGTGATGAAGAGCAATTTGACTGAAAATTGCAGTTGAGACCTATGAAGATCACATGCCCCAGGTCAACAGCTTTCCTTGGCATGGGTTGGACACTAAGTATCCAACCTATTCTGAGGAAAGCTGTTGACTCAGTCTTAATTCCAGGGGGAAAGGGTTAATCAGAGTAAATAACACAGGACACAGGCGTTGGGTCTCCATTCAAATTAGCCAGGAACCCAAGAAAATGTACAGGCGACAATTCTTTATTCGTTGCACTCCATGATTATTTGCTGGAGACATCTGCCCCAAACACATCTTACTGAGACATAAATAGAGACTCCAGACAGGTGAAGGTTCACGCCTTTTGTCTGACCTACGTAAGCCCTGCAAACATCCAGCCTAATAAGACAGCACACATCAATTAATTACTTATATTAAATGCCCTGTGACAGACTGGACTATAGTGTTGTGTGAGACCGTCATTACTGTGGTGGCGGTGGAAGGCTACACTGCCTGTACATCAATGCTTTGGCCGACTATAGCTCTCCTTTATGGGCTTGCCAGGAGGACTTAGAGACCAGTGATAATGACACCCATAAGTGTGACAAGAGGATAACAAGGGAGCATTAAGTGAGGGGTCTGTGGGGTGGGTGGGTAAGACACAGGTGTAATACCACCTCTGCCCCCATGTACCCATCTGATTGGCCACCGTTAATGTGCACGCTCACACGGGCACTGTAGTCTGTGTAGCCCACTTTCCTCTCAATGACTGCATTTTCACTCACACGAAAAAAAAAGGTGGAATTTGCCGCGAGTGATTCAGCCGGACTTACCTGTGTTTTGTAATGCCTTCACTTATATCCCACACGGGAAGGAGCCCACACCAACAACAGTTGGTATATACACGTAGCTCCAGTATCACCACTACACATCACCGTTGAATCCTGTTAGGTGATTGTTATCCAGAGCAGTGGCATT
Source organism: Hermodice carunculata (assembly GCA_964020975.1). Lineage (NCBI taxonomy): Eukaryota > Metazoa > Annelida > Polychaeta > Eunicida > Amphinomidae > Hermodice > Hermodice carunculata. The sequence continues at coordinate 90,752,053 of OZ026619.1, forward strand.
TTGCCGGTATATATATACATCCATCCCAGGCCCGGCCTGCCCCGTGTATATCCTTGCCTGGCCGTAGTATAGTAGTACAGAGAGAACTACAAGACAGAGTGGCTGGTGGTAAATGAATTGTTCAATCAGAGCTTAACTGTAGTGATGTAAAGCCCGCTGAGTGCAAGGTCCGCTGACTGCCAGCTGAGGGCTTGCTGCAGCTTCACTCTCATATGCTGGCAGGGACCGCCTCATAAACCCCAATGATGCCCGTAACAATCTGGCCGGACCTGGGCCATTGATTTAGGTACCGGCATTGACGTGAAGCCATGGCATACGGATAGCGTGTAACGGCTGTGGTTATACACAGTCTACTATGAAATACACTGTGTTCCCCATGGATCTCATATACCAGTTTCACATATCCCAATGTCAGGTCAGACAAGACAACTCTTTTTTTGTTTTTTTTTTCCAAATGCTGCCTTTGAGAACTCCCACAATCCATGCATTTCAATGTGTATTGAGATTTTGTTTTCTAAGTGTTTGACTTAAAAATCACAGGGAAATATACAATTGACCTCACTCCAGTGCATCCCCTTTTACCCCCATTACCCTCTTTACCCCTATTACACCCTTTGTGTGTGGTGAATGCAGCCAATAGTGGACTGCTGTTGTGTTTGTGTTATAAACTCCTGTTGGGTTAATGATTTATTGAACTCCATGTTGGCATACAAACTGCAGAATGAAGCACAGCTTTGCAGTATTAAATGCACCGAGAAATGAAATCTATTGAATTTGTGCCTCAAAACAAAGAGGCGAGACTTCAATAATTGAGGCAAATTTTTAGGGCTTTAAACTTTACTGGCAGGATTACAAAATGTGACGGCCTGGCATAAAGTGAGGGAACAAAAAGTTGTGTAACACAACATACCGTCATGAATTTGCCTAATCTGGGACCTCGCTGTGTTTTATTGACTTTGGGTCTGGGGAAAATGGAATGTTGTCCTCACATAATCAACATGACTGTGAGCTTCAAGCAGGGGCCAGTTGTCAGTTTTTCAAATGCATGCTGTCCTGCCTCATGCTGTACGTCTTGTCTTATGAACTTGAAATAACTTTGAAAGTGCATTTGGTCCATGCATGAATTCAGGCATGGAAAAGGTACATCTACACTGAAATAAGGAAATGTTCGTAAACCAAACGTGAATCAGACATTTGAACATTTTTTACCTCAAAACGGCACTTTCTATGAAGAATGCGGTTTGCCCTCAAATTTCAGCCACATATCTAACATCAGAATGTAAAACTTGAAGTTTTATATGTAATTAAGTCAATATGAGTCGTGAAAGGTCACAGGAAGGAGGGTACAATGTAGTGACCTTGGGTGCACTAACTTACCGATAAGCTTTGTTCATCTGCTCTTAAATTCCCCATCTGACTTAGCTGCTGATCGACCATAATAACCTCCTCTGAAAATCACCTGAGTTGCAGACTAACCTTAATCACCTGCTCTCAAAATCTCCCATCTGACTTGCTGATTGACCTTAATCATCTGCTCCCAAAATCCCCAGCTGACTTGCTGATTGACCTGAGTGACTTCCCCTCAAAATCCCCAGCTGACTTGCTGATTGACCTTAGTGACCTCCCGTCAAAATCTCCAGCTGACTTGCTGATTGACCTTAGTGACCTCCCGTCAAAATCTCCATCTGACTTGCTGATTGACCTTAGTCATCTGCTCTCCTGCCCTCAAAATCTCTGTGACTTGCTGATTGACCTTAGTGACTTCCCCGTAAAATCTTCATCTCACTTGCTGATTGACCATAGTGACCTCCCTTCAAAATCCCCAGCTGACTTGCTGATTGACCTCAGTGACCTCCCCTCAAAGTCCCCAGCTGACTTGCTGATTGACCTCAGTGACCTCCCCTCAAAATCACCATCAGACTTGCTGATTGACCTTGGTGACCTCTCCTCAAAATCCCCCCCGGCTGACTTGCTAATTGACCTTAGTGACCTCCCCTCAGAATTCCCAGCTGACTTGCTAATTGACCTTAGTGACCTCCCCTCAAAATCCCCAGCTGACTTGCTGATTGACCTTGATCACCTGTTCTTACTGTCCCCATTGGACTCACTGATTGAGTGTAATCACCGGCTCTTAGATCACAACAGGACCAGCTTCCCTGTGGATCAGCCCGGAGTGACATTACAAGGGATGCATGGCAGATAATGTGTGTGGTCTGGGGGAATGCAGCACAATGGTGTAAAGCTTGGCACATGTGCACAGAATGACAGAGTGAGATGCATGTGGTTCATCCCACCCCCTTTCAACCTGTTTGTGATGGCAAGATGACCCCCTAATCAGTGTCTAGCAGGGACTGCCATCATTTACATTATGTAACATTTATGTGCGATGGTCTCTATCTCACATCTCGATACATGGCATCTATATTTTCAATTAAGTGGTCTCTGCCACTTACAATGGTAGTGGAGCCATCTGCCTTGTAGCACTGATGATAGCTGCGTGATGAAGGTGTGTTGTTGTGGCCGAGGGGATCTGGTGATATTCTGCAGATAAACTTTTGTTCCATAAAGTCACACACACATGTTCATGACGGCACTGTGCAGCGTCTCGTTGAGCTGATATACAACAGACCAGGCTGGCCGCATATCCACAAGAAAATGCGTCAGCACATGTAGAATGGCCATGATTGCCTGCCGAACAGATCAAGCTTTCCTTAGCACCTGATCCACCCTGAGGAAAGCTGTTGATCTTGGGCCTGCTTTTCTGGTAGGGCTCGTGTACAATCCCCACTAGAAATATTTTTAGTTTAAATTGAAATTAATTGGAAAATAAAAAATCACAGGACAGTTTACCTCCAGCCGGCTTCAGCTGGTTTAGGGAGGAAATGGTTAAAAGTGGGTTTTTTGTATTTAATTTGCATTTGTTCTGTACTGCTTGCCAGATGATATAGATGTTCATAAACTGTAAAAAATTATGTTGGTGTGTTTTTATTGCAACCACAAACAAATGTGTTTGGCCTGCCTGATTTTTAACCTTTTTCCCCCTTAAACTGGCCAAAAACCAGCTGGTGGTCAAATGTCATCTGCTTCAGTGTTTTCAACTGATTTCAACAATAATGGAAAACAATTTGACTGAGTTGTTGATGAGACCTATCAAGATCACATGCCCAAGGTCAACAGCTTTCCCTGGCATGAGTAGGGCGCTATAAGTGGCCAACCCATGCCAAGGAAAGCTCTTGACTCACTCTTGATTCAAGGGGGAAAGGGTTAAACTGAATTTATCACTGGTACAATGTCTTGCATGAATGCCTGCTCAGCGGACTCAGTAGCCTGTGGAATGATGCTGGATATTGATTTCTGCAGACACTGCAGGTGCTGGAAGGTCTGGCTAATCAGGCAACCTGCATGCAAACAAACCATCACATTTTGCATGCTGTGTTGTTAGTAGCGAAGGCTGATTGGATTTAAAGAAAGTGTCCATTCGTGATATAACATTTCGTAAAAGTTGGATGTTGGCAGGTGAATGGTAGGGACCCCTGACACAAATAAAAGTCTGTTTTGTGTAATGCTATAACACAGTAAGACTATATATATTACATATAAAGGGGTCTGATCAATTGGCCTGAAATATTGATACTCAGAGAGAAAAGGCCACATTTGCTTTGAGCAGATTTTATTAACCCTTTCCATCCTTGGATTAAATCTTTCAGTGCCACATTTTGGACTGAGTTAACAGCTTTCCTTGGCATACTTTGAGCGCATGCCAAGGAAAGCTGTTGACCTGGACTGTTATAGTCTAATTGTAACTTCAGGCATACTGGTACTTGAATGAAAGATCTTTTTACAAGGAACATGAATCTAGCAACCTTAGTTGCAGTTAGTATTGAAGGAGTAAAAGACCCGACTCAAGGGCTGTGCTGGCATGGGCTGGGCATTGTATTCCTTACTGATGCCAAGGAAAGCTGTTGACCTGGGTAATGTTATCTTCATAGGGTCTACAATTCCCGTTAAAATTGTTCACTGCTGTTGAATTTGGTCAAAAGTGCTGAAGCAGGCGACATTTGACCGCCAGCTGGTATTTTTCAATCTAAGGGGGAAAGGGAAAGCAGGGCTGCACCCTATCTGAAACCATTCCACAGATAAGATAAATCAACAGTTTTCCTGGTGAGTGGCTTGAGCAGCTGACCCCCAAAGAAAGCTGTCTGCCGGAAGCATACCAGGAGTGTAAGCCTCATTTACAACTTTGTTGAAAAATATATATCGTATTGAACAGAACATTTGATGAAAGCTGGAAAAGCGGAAGTTTTGTCTACAATATTGATACAGTCCTACGATTCCATAAATTATTTCTTTTTTGGCCTTTCCAAATATATTCCATATTTATGAGATGAATATGTTAAATCTGGGGCTACAGGTTTTCTATTGAGCCTTTTCAGTTGGGTGTTGAAAAGATCACACGCACCGTTTGTTCATGTTCCTCTGTAATACTTCTCTCTTTCCGGTAAATTCTCATAACAGTCTGTATGTGCATGTCAGTCAGCTGAAGTTTGCGTGTGTTCCCTTAATCTATCTGGCACTGATCTTTGAAGCAAATCTGATCGTTATTAATTTGAAAATATTTTTTTCCCATAATACAGAGTAAACTGCTCGTTATATGATGAGTCACAGTTAAACAGTGTGCACTCAATGAAACAACAGTTTGACCATTATACATAGAAATAAAAAAGTATGTTAATTTCTGAGGCCAACAATTTCCCAGATACTTGCTTTAGTGGCACAAATCTGTTGTTAATTAATATGAAGTTAGGATGGATGAGAGATGAGTAAATATTTAGTGTTGCCATTTGACCAGGGGACCAGTCTGACATCTGGCCTCAGTCTTTATCAGTGTAGTTAATTTTGTTGGGAGGCAGATTGTGATGAAAGATATGTGGGTAATGAAGACCTGCTGGGTCGCTTCTGTCAACAGTTGGAGCCACAAGTACTCTCTAGAATGTTGCACCACTGGTGCCATCTGGCTTATGGAATGTCGAACAAACGCGAGCAATGCATTTAGCAATCTATGCCATAAAACGACTTACCTGTAACAGTAATACCCCAGCTTGTGTTCAGGATTGCATGTTGAGTCATGAGTGTCAAAGCTCATGCATGAAAGACGTCAGAACACACTTATATGTAACATATACATATATATATATATATATATATATATATATATATATATATATATATATATATATATATATATATATATATATATATATATATATATATAAATACTTACTGAAATGTCTCCAGACTGCTTCAAAATAGTACCCTAAGTGTGGGGCACAGTAACACAGGTGTCCATGTCCTATTTGTACAGAGGTACAGAACCTCCAGTTATTTTTCCGCAGACTCAGATATAACCTGTGGCTCAGGTGTCAAATATTTCGGAATATCGAAGGTCTTAATTTGCCCATGTTGGGAGCTCCATCTTAGATGGAAGTCATATCCAGAGAAAGACCAGGAATATTACAGTGTTACATTTTTTTTGGCAGCTTGGCATTTATTCTGATCCCTAGACACAGCCCACAAGGATGCCAGGCCTGGCACGTATGAACAACATTTTCAATGTTCAAAAATTAAAAAATCAGTTGCTTTGTTGAATGTCAAAATTTGACCTATGTGTCCATCAGCTTTATGAATATTCAATAATCAGGCTTTTAACTGTGGTAGTCATCCATATATCATCCAATGGGTGAAGATCATCGTATCGCAATAATGCTGGGGAAACGGAGAATTAGATTGTGGTGGTATCTTATGCATCCAGACAAGTTTTCCAATCAGATCAATTGCGACTGCCTACTCAGTGTCACAGGAATATGTTGCCATTTGAAACCCGATCTGTGTCATTATCAATCATGTCTGTCTGCTTGATGCAAAGAAGAAGAAAAAAAAACAAAATCGAAAAGAAAAGTAGTGAGAAAACATCTGGCAAATTAGAAACATAGCATCATGTCTTTTAGAAACATAGCATCATGTATTAAGGACAAGGCACAATGCGGAGAAATATATCAATTCAGTAATAGTTGAGAGGAAATGCCAAAGTATTGTTTGTTTGTTTGTTTTTTTTTCTGCGCTGTTGTGATGGATGCCTGTCCATATGCCATACATAGTTGATGGCTACGTGTCTTATGCTCACCCTTACATACATACATTTCTAAGCCTCGTGGTCTTTCAGCAGATCGCCGTCAATGCTCTCCATCTCACTTAATCATCACAACGTTGATGTATTAGACTTTTTTCGTGCAAGTTCACTTTTCGTAGTTAGGGTGGGTACAGCAATCGGGGTTTGCCTGCACAACAGCTGTGTTAAGTACAGTGTGTAATGCAGAGGCTGCACCATTTGGCCTGGAGATCTTTTATGCACTCTCTTTTGTTTTTCTTCTTCATTATAGTCAAACTGATATCCCTCGTTGTTCTGTATCAATCATGAAACAAGTATGTGTAAAGTTTTACCTCAGCTGCTTTTAGCAATTCCAAACAACTACAAGTGTTTTGCATTCGTGGACACTGCTGCGAGATAAATGTTGTGTACTGTTGCCACTGACCTACTAGGACCACCCAATGAGAGGTCACTGTCTCTTCCTTCTGTTATAGCCCCTCAAGAACAAATTTGAAAACTTATCCTTGGTATGAGGCCACATGTCCAGTGAGCTTGGGTGGCTGTCTGAGAAGGACATTGCTGTATTCTTAGGAGATGCTTATGATGCAGTAGAATATATAGAATCATAAGGGATAGGGTCTGCTGTGCAGGCAAGCTCCACGTATCTTTGGTAAAAAAAACCTGCGGATCCCAACTTTTCAGGACAAGAGAAGGGTCACAGGTTACGAAAGATAGATTGTATTTAGTTTCTTAACTGTAATGTGGCCACCTAGTGGTCATTAAAGGCATCAAAGCATCTGCAGTGTTTTTCAATAAAGGGGGAAAGAATACAGAAGCGTAGCCCACGTTTGGTGAAGGCAAATCTAATAACTCTCGTAACATTCCACGGCGTGGACTCTGAAGTGAAGTGGTCCACTGAACTGATGTGACATTTATGGTGCTAAATGTCACAACTGATCCAAGAAAACGTTGTCAGACATGTCATATTTATGATTGATCATGGTATATTAGAATTAATAAATAGTATGTGCAGAGACGAAGCTCTTTTCTGGCCTCCATTTCTATCAGTATCTCAACTGAAAGCATTTATTCATTCCTCTCTGTGGAATCTAGTTGTGTGGCATTTAATGGACAAAAGTGCCATGGCCTCGATTTTCTTTTGGTGCCTGGACCTGGAATTTCATTCATTCCACCTGTAGAATTTTGTGTCAGCCATGTTTAACTTTATTTCATGCAATTTTCTCTGACCTGGTAAAAAATCAGTGAAAAAAAGGGTTGAGACTTTAAAAAAAACAACAAAAAACTTTTGACTTACTATTTGATCCACAGAGGTTCTCTTAAAATTAAAAACAAAATAAACTACTGAGCCAAATGCAGAAGTGTGTTTGTCACTGACTTATTTTGAAACATGCATTATTGGCAAGCGGTGAATTTGACCTCTGACCCATCCCCTGGCAGTGTAGGGAATATGTTAAGAAAGTTGTGTATTATGAGGATATGGCTGCAACATATTTCTGTGTTACATGACTGCCCACTGAGGTACAGACCATTCAAGTGCCAAGTTACCCATCATCAGATATTCCACACAGTCACCATGCTTGGCCATAGGTCAAGGTCAAAGGTCGGTCCATGTAACTTTGTCGCATGATATCATTAATGACAAGACGATCAGTTTTCTGGATGTATATTGTTGCTTATTTCAGATGGTAATTGCCATTGTCCCGAGGATGCACCCAGAATGCATCTCACCGCCAATTGGGATGTTCTACCTCTTTTCCTCATGAAGTTTCCATGCAAAAAATAAGAAAATGTTACAGATATTTTTTTTAATATAGTGGACCTTAATGGAATTTCTATAAAAAAAAGGTCAAGTCATGAACCTTTCTGCCTGGTGTTTTCTGCTTTTTAGCTCTGCTGACCATAGGTTGCAGAGTTGATGTGATTGTGCTCATACCAAGTGTATCACAAGTGTGTTACATATGTAGAAGTTTTAGATTGCTTAATTGGATGACCTTGACCTATTATCTTAATGTTACAGAGGAGCTACATTTCAGGAAATTATCTTTTGTTATACTCACTACATCTGAACTTGTGCACGTTTAAGTTTCAAGTTTCAAGTTTGTTTATTTCTCAAAAACCCCTTTGGGGTACATGAGTACATGCAAGTCAAAATATACAGAGTGACATACAACAATTAACAAAGCCATACACAATTATAAGATCAGGTTGAACTGTCACATAAAAAATAGTTTTTAGGTGTTCACATCAGTGCTCCATGCAGAAGAGGAAGCTAAGGTTATCTAAGGCACACCATTACTCTCCACCATTATCAGTTTGACTAGTTTGCTGAGTTTTAGCAAAGCTTTCCTTTCATTTGACCCAAATAGTTTGGCACACTTAATAGTGTTGGGGTGCACGCAATAGTACTTTTTAAGGAGAGACTTGCGTGCTTCTTGAAAATATGTACAATCAAAAATGTAATGAAATTCATCACCAAGCTCTTTAAGGTTACACTTGTTACATATTCTTTCTGCTCTTGGTATATTTTCATATCTCTGCCTTTCTATAGGTAAGTGGTGATTTGACAAACGGAAACGTGTAAGATACATTCTCAAGTTCTCTGGTAAGAGGAGTAAATATTTTTCAAGCCCAAAATCCTTTTTAAATACTCTATAGTTTATGCAGGTTGCATTATTATACATTCCATACTTGCAGATACTGGTCCTTTGCTCGCTGTGCTATAGCACAGGTAAACCAATTTAATGAGTGATGAGAGGTAATTTGATTATACCACATAAATGCCATCCCAAGGTCCTGTAGATTTGACTTTACATATTGGATCCAGGGGGATACATAGATGCCTTCTGCATCAAGCTTGTATAGTAACTTATACATAATGAAGGAAAGTTTGTTGTCATTGTTGCAGTTAGTGACTCTGTACCAGTAATTGAGGACTCTACTCTTGACAAGAATGTGGAGAGGAAAAACTCCAAGTTCTCCATATACCATGCATGAAGGTGTAGATGGTTTATCAATATAATGTTACATAGACATTTATGCAGACAAAAGTCTGTAACCTGTAGACTCATGGTGGCACCACCAGTGGTATTCAGTGGAACCAGCATTACAGGTGCATGTAAAAAGTACATTGAATTCATTTTGATTATGAATTGAGATACAACTTCTAAATTTGCACCAAATATGCATTGGGCCAATGGTCAAATTTTGCCAAATTTTGAATGACTGACCTTTTTAAACATTTTGAATGACTGTGACCTTGACCTAATTTTTAAGGAGAATAAGGAGATAGCAGAGGATGTCAAATTTTACATTTATGAGAAATAAGAAGGCTAGCAACACCAAATGTACCATAAATGTGTATCAGATAAGGAAGTTCCATATTGTATAAAATATGGGTTATCTTTATCTTGTCCTATTTCACAAGGTCAGGACTTGATTTTTTTTTGTTTGTTTTTGTTTTTTGTTTTTTTTGTGTTTGTTTGTTTTTGTTTTGTCAGTACGGTTGAACTTGTGCGTTTATGAATATACCAGTATTGGAATATTATACAGATAAAAGTCTTTGAGGTGTGGACTCATGTAGTGCCCCTGGTGGTATTTAGTGGAACTAGCATCATAGGCATTACAAGTACATTAAATTCATTATTTTTTCTTATAAATTGAGATGGAACTTCTAAATTTATACCAAATATGCAGTAAACCAATGATCAAATTTGGTAAAATTTTGGGTGACCTTGCCCTTTTTTTTCATAGCAGGTAGTAAATGACATTAAACTTGACATGTCGAGAAAGAAGGTTAACAATACCAGATGCACTACAAATGTGTATAATGAATAGAAGTTCAATATTGCATAATATGACCTATTCTTCAAAGTCATTAAACACTTTAAAAAGGGGCACTTAAGTCAATATGTCGATAAAGAATGAGAGGAACAATATTAAATGTAGCACAAATGTGTGTTCAGGTGGAAGTTCAGTGTTGCATCCTATGAATGACCTTGACTGATTTCTAAGGGTCATGGAGGGAATGTATTTCAGGAAGTTTTTTTTTTTTTTTCTTTGTTTTTTTTTTTTTGGTGATGGTCATCAGATTTTATGTCAGCAGAGCACTCGACCCATGTGATTTTTATTTTTTTTTCATTTCTTTTTTTGTTGGTAATGATTTTTGGATTTTATGTCAGCAGAGCACTAGACCCATGTGCCTCTTGTTTAGTTTTTGCTGTGCAATGTAACAAGAGCCATGATGAAATTTGTTTTGGACTGTCATGTCTTGCTTCAGAAGTTAGCCCTATGGTGGCCAGAGTGTTGTGGTCAATACTATGCACACGTTTTGCCAGCTGGCCACACAAACCACAAGAATTCACCTGCCAAACTGGCCCTCTGACCCCTGCCTGCTCAAGCATATGTCTAGCAGGCAAATGTATCAGTATGTATTGCATACAGGTCTTTGGACAGTAAAGCTGCACTTGAGTAAAAATGATTTTGAGGCTTCTTGTAGATGGATATAGGTATCTAAATGATATCTGAAGGCATGGTTATATTGAAAAAAAAGGAAGCCTTTATGAAGTTTTTTCATTTTTTCCCTTCATTTTCATTTATGTTTCTACAGCTCTAGTATAAAAGCTTCTTTTTTTTATTATTTAAACCATTGAACCACATGCTTTCACAATGAATAAAGGGTCTCAAGTAGGTAGTTCCTTTACCCCTTTCACACTCAAATCACCCAAATGTAAATTGTCATCTGCTTTAATGTTCTCACATAAGGGAGACAGGGTGAAATCATTCTTGAGGGCTGTTACAGTGGTACCTGCTCTAAAGACCACCTCTTGTGAAAGACCACACTAGTTTTTAAGAGTGCCCTTTCAAGACACTGGCCTTTAATTTCTTTGCTGGCTTACCTGCAGTGAAAAACCACCTGTCATATGTGACCACTTTTGTCTGGCATTAAGGGTGGTCTTAAATAGCAGGTACCACTGTACTAGCATAACATGTTGATGGGCAGCCAAAGCCATTGCCTCATTGGCTTCTTTGAAGCGTATTCATCATACATGACCAAGCAATTAATAGCTGATAACCTGCATGTATGTCATGTCATCGTGCCTCTGTCATTGAGACTGCCGCGTATGGGCCATTTTTAACCCTCATTTGGTCCGGACAAGACCAAGTCAACAGCTTCCTTAGCATGGTTTGGTTGCTGAGCACCGACACGCACCCCTGCCAAGGGAAGCTGTTGACCTTGGGGATGTTATCTTGATAGGTCTCATCTACGGTTCTTTTACAAATTGATTTCCATTATTGTTGAAACAAGTCAACAGATGGAAGCTGATGACTTGTGGCCAGCAGCTGGTTTTGGCCAGTGTAAGGGCAAAAGGGTTAGCCTTTGATCAATGAAGCCACTGTGACTGGTTGCCTTATTACACGGGTAATCATGTGGTGTTTGAACTTAATTGGAGGGCAAATGGATAATGAAACTGAAAGTGTGTCATACGGATGACCCACTTTCAGTTTCAATTTTTCAGGCACATGCTGGTGTCTAGAGCTGCATCGCACAGTGGACAGTTCAGTCTGTCAGTTACTATTACTTCACTGGTCTAATCGTTAATACCGACCGCTGTTTCACAAAGACTAAGTTCACCAAAAATGTCAATGAATTCATGGCTGTATAAACTATCAATTTTCAACCAAAGTACCACCATAATTAAACTATTGCCTACATTGTGAATAACCCATGTGTGAGTATACAAGAACAATGGCTGAATTGGCCTGTAAACAGCTGAATACACAAGTCACATCACAATGGTCTTGCCTGATGTCCTGCAAGGGTGTGTGTATTTTACAAAGAAATACACTAGGAATACACTGTATGTACATTTTTCCTAAAAACTGCCCACAGAAACCAGGGATACATTTTGCATGAAAAATGCTGAAAAGAAAGTTTTTCAGTCACACTTAGTGCTTTACATACTTAAATTATGAAATGCCCGATCAATGGTGGAATACATACTTTATTTAAATTTATCAAAGTTTGCAGTACTTTTTATTGTTCTTCATGTTCACTCATGCATTTCACGCACGTACACTATTGAGTCAGAACATTGTATGAAAAAGTCAGTTTAAAAGCAAAGAGGACATAGATATACCAGCCGCTACCCTTCAAAAGCTAGTCATGCCAGCACCTTGCTAAACAGGTCCACTGATTGATTGCGTAAGTGCCTTTTATGTATACATTTGACAGCCACCAGGGACCATCAGGTGATAAATGGTTCAAACGGCATTAGATGTTGCAGTATTGGGGTCCGGTGAGTTACCACTGATTTTGTTTGTGTGCTCTGTCCTGAGCCATCAGGTCTGCGTTCCTCTCACTTACACACCTCCTAAACTGCTTTTTGTCTGCAATCAGTTCATTCCAATCATGCGCTGTCCATAGCTGGATACACGAGGCCTGATTTACTTTCCCCTCTTGACATTGTCCCAAGTGGCAAGTTTTGCATCCACCTCCATTTTGAACCTATCTGTTCTTCTCCATATTCATTTTTCAGTGTCCCATGATGCTTTGGTAATCTGGTCAGATCCTATATGGGAACAAAAGCATGTGGCGATTTTGCGCCGTTCTATTTTTTTTTGCGATTCCTGGGAGGATGCTAGAGGTGTGATATTGTCTGGACCTGAATTGAATTTCACTCCTAAAGTTGGATCACCACTTGACAGCATGTTCAGTACGCTCATGATATACTCCTTATTAGACCATAGAGCTCATCAGCAAAAAAATAAATAAAATAAAATAAAATAAAATAAAATAAAATAAAATAAAATAAAAAAAGATTATCTTGGATTAAAGATAAAAGGAACAAAGAGGAATTTCACATGTTGAGGGAAAGTTTAATATTTTAGATATTATGATTGATCATACTGATGTGCTAAATGTCACAGATCAGAAGACCTTCATTTTACAGCCCTTTTAGGCTTTATGGCCCTGTCTTCATGGCCCACTACATAGGAATCTGTGTTCAAGACCCACTGCATAGACATCTGTCTTCATGGCCCACTACATAGGAATCTGTGTTCGAGACCCACTGCATAGACATCTGTCTTCAAGATACACTCTATATAGACATCTGCCTTTAAGACCCTTTCCATAGACATGTCTTCAAGAGTCACTCTAAAGACATCTGCCTTAAAGAGCTGCTCCATAGACATCTACTTCTCGATCCATTCCATAAAAATCTGTCTTCAAGACCCTCTGCATAGACATCTGTCTTCAAGATACACTCTATAGACATCTGCCTTTAAGACCCAGCTGCTCCATAGACATGTCTTTGAGACCCACTCTATGGACATCTGCCTTAAAGACCTGCTCCATAGACATCTGTCTCTCTGACCCACTGCATGGACATCTGTCTTCAAGACGTCACCTTTCCATGTTTTATTACATAAAACTCCCTTATTTCAGCTCAAGAATGTCTCTGGCTAACCATTGGGTTTGGGAGACAGGGATTCTGATCCACGTGGAGCTAAACTCTTCCACCTGCTTGTCCCAAACCTGTACAAGCACTTCAGTTAGTTTTCATATGGGGCAGTCTTTGTATCTATAGGATATTATGTTTTAGCCTTGCCTCTTTGAGTCAGGACTGAGTTTAAGACTGACTCAGCGGCTTTACTTGACACAGTATGGCTGGTAAGCACTTAACCCGTGCTAAGGGAAGCGGGCGACCTGGGGGCATGCTATCTTGATAAGTCTCATCTTGTCACAATTCTCATTCAAATTGTTTCTGATGATTGTCGAAATTAGTCATCAACATCGAAGCAGACGACATTTGAGCAGTAGCCAGTTTCCGCCAGTTTAAGGGGGACTCGTTATAATGTGAAGTTCCTGCTGGTCTTCGGATTACACTCAGTGTTAAAGAAGGCTTAGATTTACCACTAACCCAGCAGCTAGCAGCTATTTTAGGTCTGAAATTTCATGTGGGAGGCATGGCATGAGCAAACCTCACCCCTTTACACCCCACCAGAACCTGGAGGGGATGAGAGGTTGGATGAAGGTCGTTATGTTTGCACCCCGTCTGTCCTTCCTTGCTTCCATCTAAAATGCTTATCTGGGTTGTGTAACACTTTAATACGGATACCAAACGCGAAGTGTGGATACTTCTTAGGACAGGGCAGTGTGTTGTATAATACCAAATGCAAAGCCATCTCACCTTTTGACCAATGACCGTTGGCTCCATCATATAGAAAATGCTTGTGTGCCGGGCCACATTTCCTATATGTGTACTGTATACTAGAGATAACAAACTGGGTGTATGGATACTTCTTGGGACAAAGGGTTGTGTCGCATACCAAAATTTAGGTCATTGTGACCCTGACCTGTGACATCCCTCAGAGAAAACACTTGTTTGGACCATATTTTCTACACATACAGACGTACAGGGATAAATGAGCTCTGGCGGGTGACTGACTGTCTATTGCCAGACATTACAGCTGCCCTTGTTTATAATGTGAGAAAAAGTATAGTGTGTTTGGATTTGTCATTGAATTGAAGCGTACATGTACATGTAGTTGACATTCATGTATAATCACGAGAACTTATGTCATTAACTGAGTAGAAGTTGAATGTGAGAGAAGATACATACATGTACTTTGATTCCACATGATTAGTAAAACGGAGGTGAGAGTGACGTATGGGGGGGAGTGGGACGTGGCTTATGCGATGTTACTCATGTAATTTGATGTTGTTTGAAGTAATTTGCCAGAGGAAATAAGGCAAAGTACTCCTATTATGACACACCCACTGACAGTTAACCCTTTTCCTCCTAAACCGGCTGGTGGTCAAATGTCATCTGCCTCAGTGTTTCCAACTAAGCTCAACAGTAACAAAAAGTAGTTTGACTGAAAATTGTACATGAGACCTTTCAGAATCACGTGCCTCAGGTCAACAGCTTTTCCTTGCCATGGGTGGGTGCACATTGCCCCACCCATAGCAAGGAAAGCTGTTAACTCAGGTCTAAATTCAAGGGGGGCAGTCTTAAACTTTTATCATACCTCGCAACTTATGGCTTAATTTCCAACTCCTATAACCCGAAAGTGCCAGGATGTAAATTCATTGTCTGTTTAATGTGAATAGATTTTTATTTTTTGAGAATTGCAGATAAGATGTGTCTAAAAGGTATATATACATATGTATATATATATATATATACATATATATATATATATACATATATATATATATATATATATATATATATATATATATATATATATATATATATATATATATATATATCCCAGGTCATAAAAGGTATGTAAATGCTGAGTCAATAGCTTTCCTTGGGATAGGTTGGGTGCAAAATGCTATTGACTCTTAATTCTGGCCAGGGAAGGATTTGACTGAATGATCACGTCTTGCAGGCTGATGAATTTTCATGTAATTTTAGCTGTGAGTAGATGAAAGTTGAATTTTCAGGTCCTCGTGAAAAGAGCTTTCATTTTAGGTGTATGCATAATGTGCCTGATCAAAACTTTTTTTGTTTTTTTTAGTCTGCCATGTCATGCTATAGCAAGCAAGGAAGCTGGAGCATGACTTGTTGGGCACATCTGATGTGATAACAAGCTTAGTAAACCTGAATCACTAGAGGGCACCACCAGTCAGGAGGTATTGCGTGACACAGTGCTCGCTATGTCTGTTTGGTCAGGGCTTGTCTTGATCAGGGGTGCCTACCAGTGATTCCAATGTCCTGGGCTTATCCCATCCAAAACTGCACTGATGATGATTTTGACCAAGTCAGTTTAGAATGAACTGAAACTCATCACTGTAGTCATTGTGCAAGGCGATCAGACTTGATAGGAAAGATAAGATGACTTTCACAGGTACATGTAGCTCGCCAGAACCTGGCTATCACGGTCTCATCAGATCTGCTTCTGTTGCTTTTTTTTGTACGTATAGGATATTGCTGGGACATATTTGTTGATATCAAACACGGAGCCCCAATGTACTACTCCCACAGATAGCGAGGAAGGCACAAAGATCAGTGAGGAAATCTAGCTTGGAAATCTATGAGCAGGAAATAGGCATATCACAGCAGTGCATCTCTGTATAATAATCAAAGAGAACGTATAACGCTTCAGTGTCAGCCGAAGGTGAACGCTTACAGGATTATGAATATATAAGCCTTTTGGTTAAAACGGCTATCGCCGTGTACTCTGGGCTAAATAAATACAGTATCACTGGGTGGCTATAATGGTGTGAAGACCGTATGAAGAATAATAGCAAAGTTCCTATTGTTAATGAGAAAGGCTTACATGTATGATGCTTCTATCGATATTGACCAGGACATCGACATTGTACAAACACACATTTTGTAGGTATAGCGACAGAGTTAGAATATTGCAGCATGCGTCTATATAGACTGATGGTGTATCAGCATCTTCCATGTTTTCTAAGGCCAAGGAATGGGTAGCACATTATTACTTTTAACCCCTGCAATCCTTAACCAGTATATTGATGGTAAACCCGTAGCGTGTCATAAAAAATTCCGTGGCATAGAGGGTTAAATTAGGGGTGTCGAATTTGAAAGTTATTGTATCAGTAAGCAGGTGAGCCCGCAGATTTATGCGTGAATGAATGTGATGTGACAAGTGTTGGCTGTCAAACAATGTATAGAATGTAATGGGAGGGATGCATCAACTTGTTTGCAGCTGGTTAAATCATGGCAGAATACCCCACGAAATTTAAAGTGGAGAAAACGCAGCTGAGTACAGCGTGCATCCTGCCAGCAAGGTGTTTTCGTCGTCAACATCATCAACGTTTAAATTGGCAGTTGACAGTGGGCTTACCTGAGAATAGCTTTGATGTGGTGGTGTAGTGATTTACTTGTTATCATATACAGATTAGTTTTAATTGCAATTTTAAAAGCTTCTGCATGGCGTTCATGCACGCAAGGACAAGGCGGGCAATGATTCCGTGTAAAACGTGACCTGTAACAAGGTTCTAGCTCATGTGGAGCTCTCTGATTCATCATTACCTTATAAATCCCTGGCAGGATACACTGGATATCTTGACAGATTAAGAGAACAGAGGATTTTAAACCATCAAATCTGAGGTATCAACAAGGCTCACGGGATTATCCCGTTCTTGTGTGTACAACATGGCATAATTAAGCTCAAAATTCAATTACATGCATGTGCGTGTATCCTCTGAAGTTACCAGTCCATAGCTATTATTCTTATTATTCAGTTTGTATTCTCATCAGAGATCAGGTCCATTAAGGTCCTTTGGCAGGAGATGGGGCGAATTCTTGCTCTGTTAAGATGAATAAATCAATATGTAGCGAACAGTGAAAAAAAAATGAGTGGATTTTTGTTTGTGAAAATGTTAAAAGTGCATGTGCACATATTATTCAAATTTGTACAGAAAAGTCTAATAGTAAGAGACTGCATGGGTGCAATCCAAGGAGTGACATATGAGACAATGTTGGTACAGAAGATGTCTAAGAATTGGCCATGTATGTGTGTATATCACAAACCGTGCAGGTGAATTAGTTTTCAGTTAATTTTGTCGGGGGGAAGAAAAAGGCTTGAATCTGCAACTTTTTTTATTGTTATCTGTCACTGTCTTATGTCAGTTCTTTATTCAATCCTTATTTGGCCTCAAATAAAAAAAAAAAAAAAAAAAGCTAACGAATGTGTCATGTGTGTTAAAAAGTATTAACTGTATACTAGCTGTGCTCTGGCTTCCAGTACATGTGTGACTCTGGGGCACCCACTTTGTCACAGGGACCGACAGTTGTTTGTGTAAATGGTCTATTGGGGTGTGGCGCCTTGTTGTGAAATGAAGCCTCAAGGCCAATTTTTTTGTTGACATCTTAATAAGTAAAGTGACTGTGGCTTCTTATAATGTTAGACGAATTCCACACAACAGTGACTGTGCCCAGAGCATAGGGACGACAAGTACTCGATCTCGTTCTCTCACCTATAATTTGTCTGACTTGATACATTGAGATATAATTTTGATTCCTTACTACAAGAAAGTCCAGTTTGCCAATTTCCTAGCAGACATTAAACCTATACTCCCAGTCTCCTGGACAACGTAACTTGGTACAGGCAATAGTAGCTAACAGTGAGAATTAATGTAAAGGCAGTTGCAATTATCAAAGTATGGTATAATGTTTATCGATCCCATTATTAAAGGATATCCAGCTCTTGGAGGGACAAATGGCTCTAAACACGAGTGAGGCAACGTAAGAAAAGAACTGTTACACAGTGGGTGAAAACTACAAAATGTTAACAATAGCATTTGTCACCAAAAGATGGAGCCACCGGCATGTGGGAACCTGCACGTATTGCATGACACACCACTTCCTGCTGGCAAAGAGTGACCAATCAGAGGGGCCAGGTTTCTTCATTCTCAGGTGGCTCCACCAGCACTTGTTGGTTATTTGGTGGAAGTGTACAGGTGGCGCCATCTGTTATTAACATATGCCATCAGTGAACTGGGCTGTTGTCCACTGTTCTGTGGCCAGAGAGCTTGCCAGTCTGGCCTCATTTTAGCTGGAGTATGGCACTAGTACGCAAAGGATGAATAAAACTGTGACCCACGTCAGTCTTTTGCTAAACAGCTATGCACTGGCAGGTCACAAACTATCACACTTTAAGGCAAAAAAAAACCAGAAAAAAGCTGTTGACCTGAAACAAGGGCAAGTCAGTGTCAGATTTTGGAGTTTAAAGTTTAAATCTTCTTCCGACCTTTGGTATGATATTTGATCACACATTTAATGCGTTTATGATGGCTTCAAAACTGCTTAGTGCATCCTGCCACTTAAGGCAACAAACCATACGTAATTTTCAGTTCAGATAGTTCATCATATGCAAGTTTGTAAGCTTTTATCCAAAGTCTGGCAAATCAGGTCTATGGGTGAGGGAGCAATTTGCTCGTATTCCCCACACAACAATAGCAGAGATTGCAAGAGCAGTACGTCTGAGTGTTAGCATTCTGTGGGGGCAGAGCGGGGATGGGAAGGGTCAGAGTGTACACTGTCTATGGTGCAGTAGCCACCAACTCACTACAAGTAATTTCCTAAGTTTGATTAAGCCTCACTGAAGCAGGAGTCTGTTTAATTTCTGAGTTGACCTGTGACCTGGCGCAGGATGAACCTTGCTGGGATTGTTCTAATCCCGATTGCCTTCTCCTGTGAAAAAAACAGCAAACGGGCACGGGAGCACCCGTCACATAGATCTCCTGTGTTGGATGGTCTGTGGGCCTCTGCTGGTGACACCCAATCAGAATCAGCTGAACCATGGCTGGCTCTGATTGGCTGAACTCATTGACCTATCAGATGCAGACATGAAAGAGCATCTGGCAGTTACAAAAAAAAAAAAAAGCCATTGTATGGCTTTGAAATCAAGGAGCAACGTCACAATGGAAAGGTCAGACAGGAGAATAATGAATCACAGACATCTGTGTCTCATACACTTGTAAATTAATAAAGTCTATGAGAATTCTAGAGCCATGCTTGATGTACTGGTATGTGTACATGATTTACAATACATGGGTCTGTGCAGGGGAAAGGCCGTGCATTTCTCTTTTCTGTTCATTGGTATGCTAGCTGCTATAGAATCCCAAAGTTCTATTATAGCAATATTGCATGGAAATCTTAAGATGATGTCCTGAAGTAGTAACGCACATGTCCACTACTTTTTCTTGCACCAGATCACGTTGCCTGCAAAATAGATCTTTTTATTGTCTCTGAAGATCACATCAGTATAACAAGACCCCTGTGCCAGCAATCACTTGGGTAGTGCCCTCTCCTGTGCGAAAACTTCTATTTGCCCCCCTGACACTCACAAGGATTCAATTAAATGCAATAGTCTTTTGAACCCAGTGACTTTCGAGATCAAGTATTCAACAGTTGCACTGCAAGCTCTTGGGGTATTTTCAGGGACCGACCCTGAAGGCGACAATCCTGTACCACTTAGGTGACCCAGATTACCACACGGCACTTTCTGCTTCAGATCAGGGAGACCTATGGAAAGATCATATTATAGATCCATTATAGTGGCTGAGTAATTGTGACTGGTTGTTTGCCTTCCGGGTCATAAAAGTAGGAATGAGATCTCCATATCGCAACATCGATATAAGAACAATGGGTCAAGTCAATTGTTGATGCATCGCTTGACTCTCGTATGATGGCAGTTATGTTAACATGCAGAATATGCGGTTGGGCCACCTGTGGTACAGTCTATGGCCAGGGGGGCTTGGGGTACTTTTATGGCTTAATTACAACTTGTACCGCTTTATGTGACAGTCTTATAAACCAGATGGCTATGGCTTCGTTTATCCCTGTATGGAACAGTCTGTGGTCAAAGGTGACTGTGGCTGCTAACTTTGTGGGCGGCCTGTGGGCTGAGGTATCTTATGGCTTCTAACTTGTAGCACCTTGTGGACAGCCTGTGGCCATGGGTGACTTTATTTCGTTCAGTCTACCAGCGTATAGCCAGGGATGGCTTTATGCATGTAGCTGTAATCATGCCACTTGGCGGGATGACCGAACATCTTCTAATGTGTACATCATGTATTGCCCGATTTGTGCCTGGGAAGACAGTTATGTGTAAAATTGCGCTTTCGTAATGAGCATTCTTTCATCTGTGGATAGGAAATGAGAAGAGCTGGGCATTCCGTTGTGTTCCAGTTTGCCGTTCACACTGTGGCTATCATATGCGCTTGAAAGGTGGAACTGGTTGACACAACAGAAAAGGATTAAGTACAGAAAGCTGCTGTCAGTATACAAATCTCGGCACCAACTGACACCGGTATACATGCTAGAAATGTTTACTTATGTGAAAGATAAAGATTCACTTCATTTGAGGTCTGCAATTTCTAATAATTTGTAAATGTATGTAACCAAACAGAGGACTGAATTTAAGAAGTAGACAATGAATTTTGCTGGAGGAGTGTGATAGAGTTCCTTGTCTGTTGAAATGAGAGCGTCCAAAAGGGTTTCAGTTTTCAAAAAGTAATGTGCTTTTTTAATTTAATATGTTGTATGACCACCGAATGGTCGGGTCTCGAACCAGCAACCTTCAGCACCAACAATAAGGTCATCCAAATGATCAGCGACGTAGAGTTAGCTGAAGGCCCTGAAGTGCAGATCATCATATCTATGTGAGAATTGTCTATTACAGTGACCTCACAGTATCACTCATGGATCTGTCTGTTTATGCACTAAAACATTTTGCTGTAGTTTTTTGGGGATGCAGGGGAGATTAGCGAGGATTTGCTGACTAAGTCGCCCTCATGAAATAAAGTTCTAATACATATATATATATATATATATATATATATATATATATATATATATATATATATATATATATATATATATATATATATATTTATTTATTTATAGCATACCTTCAATGTTGGTGTTATACGTGTTGTATATTCATGTTTTTTGCTTCACTCATGAAGCTTTTTACATCATTTTACAAAGATCTGTACATGCAGATTGGCAATGGCCAGATTAAAACATAGTGCCATTAACCCTTTCCCCCTCACACTGGCCAAAACTGGCTGGTGGTCAAATGTCGTCTGCTTCAGTGTTTTCAACTAATTTCAACAGTAATGATAAACAATTTTGACTGAAAATTGCAGATGAACCCTATCAAGGTCACATGCTCCTGGTCAACAACTTTCCTTGGCATGAGTTGGGCACTTAGTGCCCAACTCATGCCAAGGAAAGTTGTTGAAAGTGCCCAACTCATGCCAAGGAAAGTTGTTGTCTCAAGTGTCAATTCAAGGGGGAAAGGGTTAAAAGAGTATGACCATGCTTGTTGGCAGTAATCTGGCTATATTACATCATTTCATACATTTTGTACATCACAGAGACCCAACAGAAAAACCCAGAAACTCAGAACTGGTCAATCCACTCAGATTGGTCCTGACATATGCAACAATTTTGAGTTGAATGGGGACCACCACATCTGGACAAGTGGCACAGCACTGGGGGCCAGGGTAGCCCCCTCCTTTGCTAATTCATTTATGGCAGATCTGGTAGAAAATCAACTGCTTAAATTTCCACTGAAACCACATGTTTGGTTCCAATTTATTGATGACATCTTTTACATATGGACATTTGGGGAGACAGAACTACAAGAGTTCATCTCCCACTTAAACAACTGTCATCCAACCATCAAATTCGTGTCCAACATTTCTGCAACTGAGATCAGTTTTCGAGACACTCTAGTCAAAATTGGCTCAGATCGTAATGCATACACCACCCTGTATGTAAAAACCACAGATACACACACGTATCTCTACTACTGGTCCTCACGTCCCACGCATACCAAAACAAGCAGACTGTACAGCTGACTCCTTTACTTGAAACACATTTGTCATAAGGCCTCAGATTATGAGGAAAAGGCCAGAATAATGCTGAATTATTATGAGAGAAGAGAATACCCCTCTCAACTGCTCACTGAATTTTCCAATTGTTTTTAAAATAAATATGTTTATACCAACTGCTCACTGAAGCAAAACATAAAGTGGATTCATTGAACAGAGACACCTTATTGGTACCCAAACCAATAGACAAAACTAATGATAAAGAAAAAATTTTCATGATCACTGGTTTTAACATAGCCAATCCATTGATCAAAAGAATCATCCAGGACAACTGGAAAATTCTGGAAGCCTCACGCCATACGGAAGCCATAGTGAACAAGGAGGTAGTGGTAGGTTTCAAAAGAACAAAAAACCTACAAGATTTACTGGTTTGTTCTAGAAACCATAAGTCCACAGAATCCAGCCATCTGTGGGACAAAGCACAAAAATGTTTGTAGCCACAAGAGCTGCAAATACTGTAGTTCTAGAAATTTTCGCGCGTGTTTAATTTCACGCACTCATTTTTTCTGAAATTACAGAATTTTCGCGCATTTTAGTTTCGCGCAATCCAATGCTAAACAATGTAGTGAAATACAATGCAACTTATTTTCGCACATTTTAGTTTCTTGCTTTAGGTGGTAGCGCGAAAAGCGCGAAATTAAATTGAGCGCGAAAATTTCTAGAACTACAGTACTCTGCAAGCCTGAATGATTCCAGCCAAGCAGTCAGTTCACAAACAGGGAGATCTTACACAGTCTACAAAGGAGGAGGCTGCGAAAGCTCAAACCTTGTTTACCTTCTAACATGTAGGACATGTTAAAAACAATATGTGGGCCAGATCTTGCGCCCCCTGCAGAACAGATTGCAAGAACATTACTGTTACATCAGTAATGGTGACACTTCACAACCTTTGGGTAGACATTTTGTCCACAGCGACCACAGGGATCTGATCCAGTCTCAGAGTCCAAATATTGGAGTACATCCCAAGAATGCTCAAGACTACTGCGACTAGACTGGGAAAAACACTGGATGCACGGAATACACTATTGAACCTTTCGGTCTGAATATATCATGGGGGAAATGAGCTCATTCATGCACTCAGTCTTATGCTAAATTTTTATTGTCAGAGTTCCCCTCCCCATTATATTTTAATACACTCTAATTGCCACACCAGTGGCAATCATATGGAAACACTGGAATCCACTCCTGAAAATGTGTCTTCACACATTCCCAAGCCCCTATTCAGGGCCTGAACTATAATATAATACTATTACAATGACCATTCAAGCCAAAATCAAAGTTTGGACCCACTGACCTCAGTGGTATCAAGCTGGGTTTTCAACCAATGAAAAGCCTGCAGATTTAAAAAATCTTTTGAATCAAATCCCACTGTGGAAACCAACTCTCTCATCCACTAAGAGTTTGCACCAAGGCTATCACAATTCACGTGCGTACGTACACACCTGTAACAATGGATCTGTTACACCACGCTATGTATATATATACAGCTACTCACAGTGTTCCCAACAGTTCCTGATGAGTTAGAGGTGGCAGTGAAACTAGTTGGACATTTTTCCATTGGCCACAGCGGCCACTTGCCCTGTTATAGTCACCATTTTATACATTAACACTGTGCTTGTTAGCTTTGTCCTGAGTGTAGCAGATCGTTGTAAAGAGTATCTGTGTTTTGTGGGCTATGACCTAGTTATAACATCCTTTTAAAGTATGTTGCTCTGCTTGTTGGAAGTGACATTGCCAGAAGGTCAGCATGTCATTCGAGATATATAATTGTGCTTGCCTGCTATGACCTACCAATGTCCAAGCCAGTTTTTGGCAAGTGTGCAGACAAGATGGACAATCTTATAGTCAGCGAGTGATGTGCATTGAATATCTGTTGTCAGAAATGAATCAGCTCATGCATGTACACTTGTGTCATGCCACCGTAGGCCTACATTATAGGCAAACTGGTTTTCCTTGGTAAACACATTGAATAATCATTACTCCTAGGAAATACATGGCTCCACCTGGTGACCTAGGAGTGAACCCTGCACCTGGGTGTAGCCCATTATTCTTGCCAACTGGGGAAAAGCCTAACCAAAAAAATGAGTCTGCCCACTTCTGCCCATCATAAGGTTGCATGGATACTATTTCTTTTCCTGCTCAAATCACATAAAAGTGCCCGAATGTAAATTATTGTCTGCTTTATTGTTTCTCAAGTTAAACCTGTTTTGAGAGACCACCCCTAGGGCATGCTAAAAGTGGTCACATAAGGCAGGTGGTCTCTCAGTGGAGGTGCAGTAACATTGGAGAAATGGTAAAAGGAACTTTGGAAATATGGTCTTAAAAGGCAGGTGGTCTTTCATTACATAATTCCTTCCGTGCCCAGTTTTGGACCCAGTCAACAGTTTTTCTGTCTGGAACTATAGGCATGCCGGTACTTGAATGAAAGGTCTTTTTAAGATAAATGTGAATCTAGTATCCCTATGATAATTCAGAGAAATTCGACTTAAGGTAGTTTGACATTAGTCACAGTTTGCACTGAAAGAGTACAATATCATGTGGATAGGAAACATTTCTTGCTGAAAAAAAAACAAAACAACAATGTGGCACACTGTAGTTCAACAGGTTTCTTTGCCGTGGGTTGGACACTTTGCATCAAACTTACACAGAGCTATTGACTCCGCCTTATTCTAAGCAAGAAGGATGAAACAAAGTAACTCTGCTTCATGCATCCTTGCTTTAGGCCTATAGCATATATGCACACGTGCCGAGTTCACTAGTACATGGCAAGTGTGCCTCTTTAAGTGTGTCTACAAAGTTCATGGTGTTTTTGGCAGCACAGCACATACGTGTAAAATGCTTGGAAATATTGTCGCTGGAAATAATTGACTTTTGTTTTTGCGGCTGATGTGACTGACTTTTGTAACAAGTCAATCCTGTTGCTGGTGCTATATCCCGCTCGAGGAAATAGATATACACATGAGGAATAGAAGAGGAATTGCAATGTGACAGTAATGTGGCTGTGTTTCCACAATTTGTGTGCTGTTATAGTGACAGTGATGAAGTGGGAGAGTGGCGTGCAGCTTGCCAGTCATCGTAGTCGTCCGCCGTATATCAAGCTTATTTCCAATGCCATATGTCTGTAGCCCTGAGCTGCTGTCCCTCAAGGCAGCTGTACACGGGCGACTACAAGAAGAAAAGGCACATTTCTTCCCCGTGCCCATCCACCCACTTATCAGGCCCACTCCACCACTGATTTTCCTACACACTGTCTGTATGAATTTTTCATGTATTTCATTTGCCGGTCTCGAGTGAGAACTCATACATTATGATGAATGCTTCCCACATGTCAGCCCAGGTCCAAATCATAACTTGATTAAGTGACTGGCCCTGGTGTTGCCTGGGTATGGAGTGGCCTCTAATAGAAAATCCATATGAGGGAAGGGTGTGCTACACCGTACCTGCGAGGCCTCCACTGGTAGATATATAGGCGACTCTTTAACCCTTTGATTGCAAGTCACGACAACAGTCACTCCTACCCGAATTACTATAATGATTGCTAATCTGCAATTTCCTCATGCAAATTCCTCGGATTCAAGTTTCAGCATGCATGGTGTAAGTTTGGTATAGTTCCAGAGAAACTGAATGGTCTAGGTCAACAGCTTTCCCGGGCAAGTGTGCCTCAAGTTTTGTCAAGGAAAGCTGTTGACTCAGTGTTGAAGTTACCAGCACTTTAAGGGTTAATAATTGACCATTTCTGTATTATGTTTCTGGAAATTTCCACTTGTATTCATGTGGCACAACAATAAAATGGTCACATTAGTGCCGCCCTCTCAATCAAAGGGGTATATTAATGCACCAATCTATTTCGCAGTGCACCTGTTCATCTCTTTCTGCGGCAGAGATGTTTTAAGCATGACTACTCCTCAGCCATGCATATTTCCCTTGATATATGGCAGGAGGAAATTGTGCTGTTCAAGAGGTTGACTTGCTTTTTTTTTCACTGTGACCTTGACACACAATCGTTATTCAAGGTCACTGAGTAAAGCTGAAGTAAACCTGATAGGACACTGAATTTGTTCTGAAGCCAGCTCAAAAATGGGCGTATTGTGATGTGAACATACTGGAAATGAGAGCATTAGAACAGAAGTTATGAGCGAATGAAATTCAATGTTCTTATAGTTTTGCCTGAACTCTGAGGTCAGCCATCTTGGCCAAATATCAATCCCAAAATGCAGCAGTGATGACAGTGTTCTCAAAGTCCAATTACTAATGTTTCAATTGCTTGCTAAAAATGTTCCAAAAAGTTTTATTGATTGCATGTGGTGTTTGGTTTTTACTGTCACAATTGTGCTACACATGTATGCTATAGTATTTTTAAATATGGTTTGCAGAGATTTATTTTATTAAAATCTTAAAAACTATAGCCTTTAGAGGTAGCTATGTGACCACTGCTGCAAAGATGGCATCTTCCAGGCTATGATATGTGACATTTAGAACTACCGTATAACTTTCATTCTACTGATTTGATCTAATCTGCATAATCATAACATCAAAATATTTCCCTTCTTAACAAATTTCCTGAGAAAAAAACGTTCTGAGTTTGGTTTACGTTGGCTTTAATTTCAACCCGTGGATGATGACCTTTGAACAGAATCTTTGGTATGATGCTGTACTTGGTTGTGTCCAGTACAAGGACCCCATGTACAGTGAAACCTCATCATAATGACACCGTTTGTTCCCTGCAAAATATGTCAGATATCTGAATATGTCAGATAAATGAGTCACATTACAAAGGAATCTAACTTGTAAGTCCTTCAAAACCTGCGTCGTTAAGTGAACATGTCAGATATCTGAGTGTCATTATAATGAGGTCTCACTGTACATGTAACTACACTTATTTTTAGGATAATTTGCAGTTGCACAGATAAGTGATGGCTGTGTATCTTGTAGTGATGGCAGCACATGTATTAAAAATCTTGTGTAGGTGCGAAGACATATTATATCATCACTATGGGTGGTGATGGCAGAGTTATAACATCTTGCCTCGGTGTTGTTGAGGCCATTAAAATCTTGAATGGTTAGTGATGGGGATGTATACATCTTGTTTGTATGGGTATGGCACTATATATTAATATCTTATGTGGTGGTGTGGGGAATGCATTGTATTATCTTGTATGGGTGGCGATGGGATCATATACATTTACATCTTGTATGATATGGTAGGACCATTAACATCTTGTGTGAGTGGGATGATATAGTATTAACATCTTGTGTGGTGGTATAAGGACCATTAACATCTTGTGTGGGTGGGATGGTATAGTATTAACATATTGTATGGTGGTATAAGGACCGTTAACATCTTGTGTGGGTGGGATGGTATAGTATTAACATATTGTATGGTGGTATAAGGACCGTTAACATCTTGTGTGGGTGGGATGGTATAGTATTAACATATTGTATGGTGGTATAAGGACCATTAGCATCTTGTGTGGGTGGGATGGTATAGAATTAACATCTTGTATGGCGGTACAGTGAAAATTCATTATAATGACACCATCTGTTCCCTGAGAAATGTGTCAGATAACTGAATATGTCAGATAAATGAAACAAATAACAAAGAAAATAAATTTTTCCCACGAAAATTTGTGTCATTATATTGAATATGTCGGATATCTGAGTGTCGTTATAATGAGGTTTCACTGTATAAGGACCGTTAAAATCTTGTGTCGGTGGGATGGTATAGAATTAACATCTTGTATGGTGGTATAAGGACCGTTAACATCTTGTGTGGATGGGCATGGTATAGATCAAATTAACATCTTGTATGGCGGTATAAGGACTGCAGTTAACATCTTGTGTGGATGGGCATAATATAGAATTAACATCTTGTATGGTGGTATTGGGACTATTAACATCTTGTGTGGTACATGTAGTATAAGGACTGTAAACATCTTGTATGGGTGGGGATGGTAGCATTAACATCTGGTATGGTGGCATTGGGGCTTTTAACATGTTGTATGGAAGGGGATGGCAATACAGTGGTCCCCCTCTTATAAGGCCCCCCTGAAGAGAGGCCACCCCCTCTACAAAGGCCACTTCTCCATGCAGGAAGTATGACATTTTCATTGTATTTTACCCCTCAAGAGAGGCCACCCCTCTTATAAGGCCACTTTTCTAGTGCCTTTGGGGTGGCCTTATAAGAGGGGGACCACTGTACTAACATCTTGTATGGTGGTCCTGGGACATGTGAACATCTTGTTTGGGTGGGGATGGCAGTGTTAACACCTTGTATGGGTAGAAATTGGGCTGTTAACAGCTTGCATGACTGGTGATGGCAGTATATTAACATCTTTTATGGCTGTTGGTGAGGCTGTTAACATCTATGACTGGGATAGTAACATCTTTCAGTCAACTGTTATATTTTAGAGGTGAATTCAGTACTTTCTTTCCATAGTCAAGTTTATATTCATTTGGTTTTAAAATCTGGTTGGCTGATGTCCACTGTATACTGTTTGGAACTGATAACTGTTTACATTATATGCCAAACAAGCAAGTAACACATGAATGCATGCATAGTTGAAGAAACTATGCATGCAGCTCTTTCCAAACAATGTAGCACTCATGGCTGGCATGACTTAAGCTTCACTAAGGGGCACTTTTTTGGCGAAACTGGACAGATTTATTGTCAATGGCAGTTTGCCATAATCGAATCAGAACACACATATGTAAACATGACTAAAATGTTCAGTGCAGGATACAGAGTCACCTGATTTCCATGCCTGGCCCGAATCCAGAAGGATAAAGACACGGACTTGGGTGGGGCATTTTGAGCCACTTACACGAACATGGAAACCATTAATTAAATGGCTTCTCTCGGTTGTGCGATATCAGGAAATCCAGCAAGTGGATCTGAGAATAGAGAATCGGATATGCCCAGGACCTGGCCACCACTGATCGACTAACAGGGGCCCGGGCTCTATATAAGCAAAGCAGCCCCCAATATGAGTCGTTGGGTCTGTGGTTTTGTATGTGTTAATGGGAGCTTATGCTGCCAAACATGCGGGATCACGAGGTCACGACACTGATTGGCTACCATGGCAACCAAGAATGGGAGTTTGATAAAAAAATGTTGGTTTGGTAATTGATTTGATTGAATAAACAGTCGCAGACAGATAGGGCTGCTGTGTATATATTTTTGTCGCCTGCCGGACGGTGCCACTTCAGACAGGTAGCCAGCGTCCTGCACTACATATATAGAGGCTGACACTGAGGCCCATGTAGCACGGACAATTCATCAATACATTACAGACGCTGGATGAATTCTGTCACTGTAAGAGCCTGGTCCGGCTTGGTGCTACGTATAGTTCACATTGTCCAAAGTTCATTGTCTGGTGATTTTCTGTCTGAAATGTGGTAAGATTAGAGGGAGTTTCGCCTCCAGTGGGAGCTCAGGTATATCTGATGACAGTTGAGAGGACTTAAGTCTGCACGCTTGTACCTTTCACTCGCCAGACCTCACGATGGAAGATAGCCTATAGCTATTATGTCTCTCAAATTGAGAGCTTACATGTAGTTTTTGTTCAATAATGAGTCAGATCGGACGACCTTTTCACGGGATGCACTCATTGGAGAGAACAGCAGCTGCTAATTTTGTCATTGTATGCTTTAAAATTGTCTTTGCCTCTGTGATACTTTTGGGTCATGTTCAGATATTTCAAATATAAAATCCAACTGAATTCATACTTTTGACTGGTGGTAGCCTATGTTAGGTTACTAGGGTACAAGTCAGATGCTGAGTGTATGTGTCTATGTGTATATACATATATAATATATATATACATACATACATACATATATACATATACATATATATATACATATATATATACATGTATATATACATGTATATATACATACATATATATATATTATGTACATATATTTATACAATGTACATATTATGCATGCATTTATAGAGTTCAGAGTTTGCATGCCGCATTTCATTACTTTAATTTGCTACTTGCAAGTTACAGACACTGAATCAATACATATTTCATACAGTTTCAAGACATGGAGGTTAATTAATTTATCTTTTGCGTGGAATGACAATATGATGAAACTCTGTGTATTCAATATGTACTTGTACATGCACCCAGCAGTTCCATACGAACATATATCTATTAAGTGCATGCTGTTTATAAGGCTTTTAAAATGTTTATTTTGTTCACACTCGCACATGGCCAAGCACATAAGCAGTAAATAAAGTTGTCCTGTTCACCCCAAAGGGAAAGCTGATTCAACTTGGTTGTGAAGAGTTTAACAGCTGTGTTGAACCATGGCTGCATTTTGTGGAGTTTTCAAGGCACTTGATGAAGCTCATGTACAGAACAAATATATGTGAATATTTTATGGGACCATAGGACCTTTATAGAGTAATGTTTATACACCCTTCAAGTAATACTCTCAGTGCACATATTGTCATAGTGGATTTTGGTAAGTTATAGTCAAGGAGGCCTGTCCAGTGAAGTACTGTAAATTTGCTTTAATTTCGCTGTATTCTTATTTTCGCTTATTTCGCTGATGGCACAAAACCGTGAAAATAAAAACACAGCGAAATAGTATTTTAACATTGTTTGAAAGGAATTATGTCCAAAACAGTGAAATTAAAACTACAGTGAAATGTTAAAAAATAAAAAAAACGTGAAAATTTATACACGCGAAAATAAAGCAATTTACAGTATGTTGTCATATATTACCATATGAGGGGCAGTGTTCATATATCTGGGCTATTTACCTAGCGTTTCTACAAAACAAACTTGACCGTTACTTACCAAGTTAGGCTAATACATAATAGGAAATGAAGTCTGCCAAAGCCATTGCAACAAGTTCAGATGCTTTAGCTAGCACATATATGCACATGGGTTCTATAAAATATCACTCGCTTGTGGTTAGTTAACAGTGTCCCAAGGCACTTATATGGTGCCCGTAATTAATTAGTCTGACTGCGGTCATTTTCAGGTATGGTGCTGTCAATAAGCTGATATTACCTGATACAGCGGCACCGAGCTGTTTTGAAAGAGAACTGCACTAAATCCCTGACAGTTAGAATCCCAGATGCTGCATTTTTACCTCCTTTTCAAGTGTTTTTAGCATTACGGTCGAATAAAGCATTTCTGAGTCTGAGTCTGAGTCTGGTTCTGAAACTGTACATTCCTTCTGTGTGCTATTTTTTTGTTTTTGTTTTTGTTTTAAAAAGCTTCATTCAATAGAGATGCCCTGAAAAAAGGCCCAATCACTAAGTCTTTAAAGTATTATCTGTTGGTCTCACCAGCACTTTACTTGATGTGACTGGACTGCTGAAAGATGTATTTATGTCCGTAGCCAAATGTTTACATAGCATCAATTTGGCTGGACCTCTCACTCTTTGAACCTGCAAAGTTTTTTTGCTGTAAACCATAATTCTTGGTCCATAAAAGGGACCAGAACTCTCTAAATTACACTGACCCTACTATCTGACCAACTGTACATGTCCGAAATAATTACCTCTGCTGTCCATGTGTTGCCTACTTAGCTGACTCTGAAGCCATTTTAGACTTGGCTGGTGGCCCAGGGTCCTGGGCGAAAAATGAATACTTTAGGTCTGCTAAGCAGACAATCTACATATGTGGATTTGTTGCTAAAAGATGGGAAATGCATGGCATCCGATGAGTGTTAGATACAACTTTCAAGTGCTGATGTCTATTGCGAGTCAACAGCTTTCCTCTACTTTTTGGGTGCAAGTACTGAGGAAACCTGTTGACAGCCGATTTGTTTTATTAGCAACTGCCAATGATAAAGTATAGACATTCTGCTGACTTGGATCAGAGGCCTTTGCATGATGAATTTGAAGATGGGATCATAATCATTATAAAGAAAAGTATGACAGTTGTCATATCTAGTACTCAAAGGGTTGTAATATGACAATGTATGGATCACATCTATCTATCAGTCTTTCTGTCTGTCTGTCTTTGTGTGTGTGTGTCTGTCTGTCTGTCTGTCTATCATGTTACATGGTGTGTCAGCAAGTGATTACCTTGTGGTATGGCTCGGGCTTGAATTTTGGCGAAGCCATCCAAAATTTGGCAGTGTTAATATCACCATAAAAAAATGCAAACTTGAAAATGAAAATATGAGAATGAAATAATTTACACAATTAGATGTTTCTTGCTTTGCCATCACAAGTGAGGATCACAATGCAGAAACTGACACGGATAATAAAATGACGACTCTGAGGCAAAGTCACTGTGCTGGAACTTGTGTCACAGTAAAATGTTGCTGCCTTTTCTCACTCTGATTCTTTGTTTAGCTCATAATGCCAAATAATACCATGTACAAGAAATGTTGTCTCTGGTGCAGTCAGGTCGAAATTAGCTACTGCACCATGGGAGTCAGGAAGCCATTGGTGTGATTTGTTGTGGTCTCATACATGTGGGTGTGAGGTCACTTTTCTTTAGAGCTAGTCTAGGAATTGTTGATGTCAGACAGTATGCTGTCATACATGTGCTATGGGTATGCGGTCACTTATCTTGAGAGTCATTATGGTGTCACCCATTATGCTGTCATACGTGTGGGTATGAGGTCACTTATCTTGAGAGTCATTATGGGGTCACCCATTATGCTGTCATACGTGTAGGTGTGAGGTCACTTATCATGAGAGTCATTATGGGGTCACCCATTATGCTGTCATACGTGTGGGTATGAGGTCACTTATCATGAGAGTCATTATGGGGTCACCCATTATGCTGTCATACGTGTAGGTGTGAGGTCACTTATCATGAGAGTCATTATGGGGTCACCCATTATGCTGTCATACGTGTAGGTGTGAGGTCACTTATCATGAGAGTCATTATGGGGTCACCCATTATGCTGTCATACGTGTGGGTATGCGGTCACTTATCATGAGAGTCATTATGGGGTCACCCATTATGCTGTCATACGTGTAGGTGTGAGGTCACTTATCATGAGAGTCATTATGGGGTCACCCATTATGCTGTCATACGTGTAGGTGTGAGGTCACCCAACTTGAGAGTCCGTATGATATCACCCATTATGCTGTCATACGTACATGTATACAGGTGTAGATGTGAGGTCACTTATGTTGAGAGTGAAGGGACCATTGATGTCACCCATTATGCTGTCATATGTGTAGATGTGAGGTCACTTATCTTGAGAGTTGAGAGACCATTGATACGACCCATTATTCTGTTATACATGTGGATGTGAGGTCATTTATCTTGACAGTCGAGGGACCATTGATATCAGCCATTTCGCTGTCATACATGTGGGTGCAAGGTCACATATCTTGGTATGGGTGGATGCTAATTGCCCAACCCATGCTAAGGAAAGTTGTTGACCTGGGGCATGTTATCCTGAAGGGTCTTGTGTGTACAATTCTCCTTCAAATTGTTTTTCATGACATGTTGAAATAAGTCAAAAACCTTGCAGCAGATGACATTTGATGGTCCTGATCAGCTGGTTTTGGCAGAAGATGGTGGTAGTTTCCCAGCTGGAGCAGGTCAAGGTGCTCCAAAACTACAGGGGGGAGGAAATTATGACCAGATTTTATTTGGGGGTGGGGGGGTGGTGGTTCTGTTGCTGTTTTCATCATGTGTCTGTAAGTAAAATGAAATAAGGGACAGAGGTTGAATGATGGACTTCAAACCTCTTTACAGGAAAGAGCCTTGGGAAGCCCTGAATCCAGCTTCCTATTTGTCATGGTCTTGACTCAACAGGATGCAGAAATAAGTTTCAAGGAACGGGTTATATGTCACCTGAGGGCTTTGTGGCCTGATGATAGGTGACTGTGGTGTGGCATTATCAAGTACACAATGAGGACTAAATGGAGTGGATATTTGAAGCATTTTTGCACTCAACCAGCAGCCCTGAGCTGTCTAAAACAGCTGATACACACACACACACACACACACACACCCACACACCCACACACCCACCCACACACACACACACACACAAGCATTTTTGCACTGAACCAGCAGCCTGAGCTGTCTAAAACAGCTGATACACACACACACACACACACACACACACATATGTATATGTATATGTATGTATGTATATGTACATGTATATATATGTGTATATATATATATATATATATGTATATATATATATACATACATATGGTGGATGCACTGTAAAATGATACATATTTTGCTTGATATACATGTATATCAAGCAAAATATGTACTCACCACAGACACTAACCACCTGCTTTTAATTGTAGTGACTTTGTAGTGACTTTGCAGAAACCGTTGCTGGCTATACTGTAGATAGACTGAATAATGCCCTTGCCTGTGCAACTCTGACTGTGCTCTGAAGCACCTTCAGAATTATCAATAGCACAAAGTGAGTCTCTTTAGCAGGTAACACAAATCAATGCCCATGTCACTTTTTTTTTTTTACTATTGTCGTTTTTTTTCTGTTAATTGGCAACATTTTATTTAAATCTCCTCCTTAAATAATGCTTGAGGGCCCAGAGGGTTAAGAAAAAACAATATAAAAGAAAAGCAAATTAAAATGCCCAAGTGCTAAAGGAAGAATTTATTTCAACAAAAAGAAGACGGAGCAAAATGAAAACAAAGTGTCTGTCAATACTCTGACGACAATGTTTTCATGTGAAGCTTGTCATTCCATTAGGCTGTCGTGGCATAGGGTGGTTATGTTTACCATGACAAAAATCTATAATTATGTCATCAAAGACAATTAAGCATGCAAACGAAATTGGTACCAGTGACAAATATTTATCCATTGCGTACGGGTGTTTTAATAGCAAATACCGGCAACTTATCCCATGTTGTCTCGATATTGACAGCGCTGGTAATGAGTTTATAGATTTTTCCATCGGTATTTTCCACATTAACTTCACAGAAAGGTGTGACAATAGCACACAGGCTACGAGAAAGAGAGGCATTCATGCCAGATAAAAGCCTGGTTATGAAAGAACATGTCAATAAATGCATGAAGAGTTTATGGGAGGGGGTAGGGGATAGGGTATAGGCCAGGGGGGGGAGGGTGTCCACCAGCTCCACGCTGTGTGCATTTGTGCCTGAGAGCTACATGTAATACATCAGTGTAATGCGCCTTGTTTCACCACTGATCAATTACTGGCATTAACCACACTGCTTCAGAGCAATGCGGTGGCAAAGCAGCTTCCACAGATATTTAAAGGAGTTTGGGGGCATTTTTAAATCCCCTCCCCCCCCCGAAGGGCATATGGTAAATGCTTTTTGCATGCATGTGTGTCATGTGCATCCATGTGTGTTCAGGTTGTAACTCTGTTGTCCTTTGACTTGGAATCGTGTAACTTTACACACATGTATCTGGAGTCAAGGGTGTGTCATGCACAAAAGGTAGTTTAATAGGTCGAGTATCTGGGTCCCAGTGATACGGCAAGGGGAGCATCCACTGTATGTTTAGAAATCTACGATTCCATCTTAATTTCTGTTGATTTTCAGCGTGAAAGACAATATGCTTGCTTGTGAGCATTTCATTACATTTTAAAGTTGTCAAACAAGCACCGGTGTGTCAACATACATGGTATGACAGTGGTGAAGTAGTTGGTTTGTATAGTACCTCATGTGGTGATTGATGTAAAGATATCCATAAATAAGCTAAAGTTAAAAGCCATTAAAGAAGCTATAACAAAGACAGGTGACGGCTATATCTCTTTTCATAGGCATTAGAAACAGTGACAGAGAGAATGAGAATTGTGTCACACAGTTGTAGGAATGGTCAATTCTACATGTAGGTGCAGTAAAGTTAGAATTTGTGCTGGAATCGCACGCACACACACACAAAATTTTCAGACAATTTAAAGTGTCAGTCCATTGCACTCTGTTGAGTACATCTACATGTATTTGAATCGTATACCAGGCTGACTGTCAGGAATATAGGTGTGTGAAGATAGGATCACCCAAATATTTAATATCATATGAGCTCTGTGTTTTCCTGCTGTACCAATGGCATTAATGATGGTACAGAATTTGTCTTCTGGGCCTGCAGCACTTCCAGGCTGGTAAAGACGTTGCTCAGAGGAGAAAGGATATGTGTTGTAATTTGTCGCTGATTACCATTCATCAGAGTGTCGTACTCAAGTGTTGAGCATTATTGGCTCATCTCCGGGACAGGCTGCGTTTCGTGCATTTTGATCTTCAGATGTTTGCCAGACATGTTTAGCTCTCATCTATGCTACAAATCTTGGAGTTGACTATCTGCAAGGTCACCCTACCAATAGATGTACTATATTAACTCTATTAAGAACATGTACACCTCCACTTTTAAAAAAAGGCTGTGATTTTCATCAATAGTGTACATGTATATATTCTCATGCTCAATTCTAGTTGTATTGCTTGTTTTTAGGCATATGGTGATACCTGCTCTGTCGACCCTCCCCCCCCCCCCCCGCCTAATGATGAGACCAGATATCTTTTTAAGACCACTCTTTACACCCCATTTATTATATTTACTTCTTAAATATACATATATACCTGCATTTTGAGACCGTCTGCACTGTATTATGAAATTTGCTTTTCTTAAGAGCACTGTGTGCTTATTAGAATGAATGTGGTAATATTGCTTCATGTAATATGATGGTTTCCCACGATCATCTCTTTAACCTGCAAACTCCAGCCAATTGACAGTTGTCCGCTTAACAAACAGACCTTTGGAGGAGCTTTGCTGGGATTCCTGGGGAATTTTTAGTGTTTGCTACCAAATTTATAAAATTTTGGCAACAACCACCTTTATTCTTTAAGCCAGCCGTCTGTAGTAATGAAAAAATAAAAATCTGATTTGAGACTCTGTGATTTGTTGGTAGCAATGAATTTTCAATATAAATGAATTTTCAGTTGAGGTTGACAAAAGAAATACGGGTTTGGGTTGTTTTACAAACCAATTTGCATACTTCGTCATGGTTATCAAGTGTAAAAAAATCACTGGATCTACGTATATTACTGACCCATTGGCCTCTGCTCATCTACATGCACAATTAATGCAAATTCTGTTTGTCGTTTGGCTGATGCAAACTTTATGTGATCATTGTGGGTACACACAACTGAGTAATTTGTCAAAAAATCAGATATTTTATAGTATCTAACTTGTTTGTCAACCCTCCATTCAGGAGGTGACTGTACTAACTTGAATGGGGTCTTCAGTAGAGGAGTTTAGGACCCCAGATGGTAGCGCTTGGCGCTGTTCATTTACATAAATTTGGCCATTTGGCAGGCCAAAACTTCAAAGGATTTGTTTTTATGCAAAAAAGTAAAAGCATGCAAATGACCACCCTCAAGTGCTGCCTGTCAGTGACAGGAACAGACATATGCAAGTACCTGCACAGGGTTTCATTAACAGGGGTGTCATGGAGATCCAAGGTAGGTGCCTCAGGGCAGTTGAATTTGTTACCATGACATTTGTAAAATGTAGTTAAAGAAGTTGGCAGAAAACAATTATTGTCTTTTGACAGACAATTCTCCACCTTTGAACTTCCAGTTGCAGTGCCATCTAGTGGCAAATTTCATTTTGTTTATTTCTTTAATCATGCCAGACCAAAGAAAACTTTTTCTTTGTGTGACAGATGGGGGGAGGAGGTTCATACCTCCACATTCCTATCGGTCATAACACAAAGGCACATGTACAAGGTACTGATGTGGTTTATTCTGTAGGGCAACCCCACAACTGTGGTAATATGTTACAAACAAATGTGGGATGGATTATATTTTTGGCACAGAATGACGACATCAGAAGAATAATGGTTGAACATTATAGAGTTTGGCATCATTCGAGTCAGATACTTGGCTTCATTTATTTGTGGGGCATAGGTTTCATGGCATTCAATTGTTTGACCAAATATTTCCCAGCTGTTTATAGACACATCTGATTATCTTTGCTGACTGCCATCACCTTTTTCCTCTTGATTTAAGAACGTGTCAACAGCTTTCCTAAGCACCCAACCCATGCCATGGAAAGCTGTTGACCTGGGGCATGCTGTCTTGAGAGGTCTCGTCTATAGTTTCTGTTCTAATCGTTTTCTGTTACTGTTGAAGTTAGAGGTCTTTTTGTTTTTGTCTGGTTTATTGGGTAAGGCTTAGTGGACATGCTCTTCCTAGTTCGTGGGTTTGGGTTGCCTGTTCAGGCGTTTTTAAGCTGAAAGGCTATTGTCATCATGGTGTGTCACTATGGCTCAGCATGTAATTTGTTTTTTCTCTACAGTGAATGTTATGCCAAGAGCAGAAGAATATCTCTGTTTTTGGATACCCCCACCTACCTGCCAAAAACCTTGGACATAACTTTTTTTTTTTAATAGCTGCTGAAGACCCTTTAATTTATTTGGGCTAATACAGCCTATGTCAAAATTTCACAGAGGAACTTGTGCAATATGGACAGTACTACTTCCATATGTATATAGGTTAGACAGGGACAAGTTAGCTTATAGAGAGTAAAGAGTTCGGACTGCAGAATAAGAAGAATAATGGCTACTAGGAAGTGGTTCTGGACAAAAAGACACAAATACAATAAAAGTGCAAAATTTAAGAAATGTAACTTGTGTTGTTTTACACCTAAATAGATGAAAAATTAGGCAATTTATGATAAAATGCCAGTGAATGATCTGATTTTATGTGGCACGTAGCAGGAAGCATAGATATTTTTTGTTTGGCCTTATTTCTTCAAGGAAACGCAGAGTGAAATAAAGGTACACAGTTGCTGGTACCAGGTATGCTAGTGCAAAGGCTTCTGGGTGTGGCTGTTGGTGCTATTCCCGAGGCCTTTGGTACCACCTGGGTCACTCTGCAGGACAGGTCCCTTTGACTTTGTCATGCACTCACACCCAGGTGATGTGTCATTGAAATAGGCCAGTGGCCAAGCGCCTTATGTACTGTATAAGTACACATTTTCCCGAATTTGCCCGAGTTGAGCCCTTCAAGAAAATAAAAGCTGGGAAAAAAAAAACACACATTGCGCACATGACATTGTCTGCAGCTTAGTCTTTCCTGAAAACCGTGAAATTTTGAATTCATGTAAATCCAGGGAAAATTAATGTTTTTTAAAATTTGTACTTGTGTAGTGCCCTTATAGTTACCAGCAGGTACATCACAATGCAAGATTTTTTTTTTTTTTAGTAAGTTATGGACGGATGCTTCAGTGAAGGTCCAAGGAGCGTACAAAGCATAGTGGCTTCTCCAAACAGAGGAAACCATATGGCAGAATGGTTTATCGTGAAATGGAAGGAGCAGCATGGCGACATGTCTTGTCTGAACAAAGGAAGACATATAGGACAGTATGGTTTTTCGAAGATGAGGAAGCCATATGGCAGGATGGCGTGTTTTATTAACCCATTCCTGGTTAACATGAGACTGGATTAACGGCTTTCCTTCCTGTGGGTTGGGCACATGACACCCAACCCATGCCAAGGAAAGCTGTTGACCTGGGGCATGCTATCCCTATAGGTATCATCTACAATTCTCAGCAAAAAATGTTTTATGTTGATGAGAATTTGATGTGGGTGAAATTGAGGCCGATGACAATTTACATTACGGGCATTTTGGGGCAGTTTGAGCGGGAAAGGACTAATGATGGAAGACGTATGACAGGTTTGTTTATCAAGGTTTGAGTAATATGGCAGAAAGTTTTATTTTGACCAAGGGAGGTATGTGTAAGAATCGTTTAATGTCAAACACAAAGAAGCTGCATGTCTCTACGGTTTGTTTAAGCCAAGAAAGTCATATGGCAGGATGGCTTGGCTAAGCTGGGGAAGTCATATCACCAAACTACATGGCAGGATTGACTGCCCAAATCAACCAAACCATATTGAAGGATGGTGGATCTATGTCCTGAAAGCTAATAGGAGGAGAAACTGTGTGTCAGATGACAGGGAGTGTTTGGCTGAGTGCAAAGTGTGGACTGTCCCATAATTATGCCCCCCTCCATATATAGCCAGGGGGATATAGTAATCGCTTTTTCCATCTGTGTGTGGAATCCTTACGTCCATCCGCAATTCGTGTCTGGGCTATAATTCACTCATCCGTCAGCGTAGGTTAATGAAACTTTACACACAGGCGCATCTGGAAATAAGGGTGTGTCATGTACCAAAAGAAGGTCACTAGGTCAAGTATATGGGTTACAGTGACATACCCTTCTAAAATTGTGTCTGCTCTATAATTCCTTTACTATTTAACTTAGTTTAATGAATTTTTATGCACACATATATCTTGACCTAAAGGTGTGTCATGGAACAAAAGGAGGTCACCAGGTCAAGTATCTGGGTCATGGTGGTAGCCTATTTTTATTGACTACAGGCATTCCTAAATGAGACGTGTAATTTGCAACATTATAAATGAGATGAGGGGGCATGGATCCAGCAAACTTGGATTGTATTGTAATTATGACCCTCTCCTACCGGAGCAAAGGCATATTGTAATAACTTTTGCCATGAGCCTGTGTGTCTGTGTATCCGCTTTTTGGGTCCAAGCTATAATTTGCTTGTCCTTCAACTTAGATTAATGAAACTTTACAGACAGGTGCATGACTGGACATAAGGGTGTGTCATGTACCAAAAGTAGGTCCCTACATTAAGTACCTGGGTCACAGAGATATATTCTTATAAAATCGTGTCTGGGCTATAATTCCTTTACTGCGGAACATAGATTATTGAAACTTTACACACAGGTGCATCTGGACATAAGGGTGTGTCTTGAACCAAAAGTAGGTCACTAAGTCAAGTATCTGTGGCACCGTGACATATGCTTGTAAATTCCTCTCAGGGCTATTATTCCTTTACTATTTAACTTAGTTTCATGCAACTTCACATACACATATATCTTGACCTGAGAGTGTGTCATGAAAGAAAGTAGGTCACTAGGTCAAGTATCTGGGTCTACACTATTTGTGTCCAGGCTATAATACGCTTGTCCTTCAACTTCGATTAATGAAACTTTTCTACACACAGTTGCATCTGGACATAAGGCCCTGTCATGCAGCAAAGTGTACCAAAAGTAGGTCACTAGATCAAGTATCTGGGTCACAGTGATAACCTATTTTTATGGACTACAGTCATTCCAAAATGGTGCCTGTGGTTAGCAAGGTTCTAAATGAGGCGGGGGGGGGGGGGGGCGTGTATGCAGCAATCTCTGATTGCCTTTTAATTTGTATTTGCCATGATGTGGTGTCCTTGTAAAACTTGTACAGCAGGAACTAAACAATCCATTGTGATGTGGTGGCAATTTAAATTTAAGTGTCTTACATGTAGATTTCCAAGCAGCAGTGTAGGAGACAAGTTCACTTGTTGGCTGCTT
This sequence comes from Hermodice carunculata, assembly GCA_964020975.1. Taxonomy (NCBI): domain Eukaryota; kingdom Metazoa; phylum Annelida; class Polychaeta; order Eunicida; family Amphinomidae; genus Hermodice; species Hermodice carunculata. The sequence continues at coordinate 90,793,937 of OZ026619.1, forward strand.
ATGTTCTGGATCAATGTTTATCATTTATTTTCTCACCAAATACATGTAGGTGCAGCATCACCAAGTGAAATTAGGTCAAATTAGTACAATCAATCAATTTTAAAATTCTTTACATATATATATATATAACCCGGGCTTGTAATTAATTGAACCAAAATCCTTCCTGTTGCTTATCAGTAACTTGGGTTTTAGCAAATGTTCCTGTAAGTATTTGTTGTATGTATTTGTATGCTCACATGGAGTGTGTTGCATCTGCCCATACAATTGTTTTATGGCAAAACCAAGTGGGCAGGTTGCCCCTGGATGTCTTTGTGTAGCCCCTCAGAGTTTGGATACATATCGGCACAGCATAAAGAATCGTTCTGCACTCAGTGTCTTTACCCCACCATTGTCACACAAAACCCAATTTCGTGTAATAATAAAAAAGGAAAAAAATATCCACAGCATCGATATCACCAGGTAGAAAGGTGAAGAAATTCAACAGGGAGAAGCAGTGAAAAAGAAAAAACGGTCCCCGGTAAAAAGAAAAAAAAATTGCTGCGTGCACTTTGATCAGTAGCTATTAGACCTCTGTGTACCCAGGCGGCTATATTGCCATAAGGTTATTAAGCACGCTTTAGTTCCATCAGCAGGAGACCTCTCTCAAGTGCTCACTGTTTTCTCTCTTACAGGTGACCTTTTCTTGGCTTCCTGCCTGTGCTGAATGGCGTTTATTTTGCCCATTCTACCTGGCAGATTTATGAAAACTTCCACCCTACCTCATGCCACAGTGCCTCTTGTCGGGCTCTTTTATGTCTTAAGATTCTCGTGGATGTTATGTTCCAGGTATGATGTCACACAGCATGGTAAAGAAAGGCTCGTGATATGTTTTCGACAGTAGCAAGTGGATTTCTATTGTGAGAAAAAAAAGCAAAAACAAAAACAAATCTTAAGTTATCGTATCATTCAGTCTTTTGTCTTTTTTTTTTTTTTTGAACCAAGTTTGTACAATAATTCAGTCTTCTTAAGGTGATCGACAACAGAAGGAGTTAATGTATGAATTATATGCAATCTTATCACTTCCTTAAGATTCATTGCTTCAATGCGATGATGCATAAAACCATCATGGTAAACCAGGCTGCTCAGCCTGCACTGTCCTCCAACCAGGGTGTTTACAGGCGATTGTTTGTCTTCCCGAATGGAAATGTTTCCGTTCTCCCTGATCCCCTTCTTTGATCATTGTAGTTCCCAAGCAGTGATCTGGACAAAGCTGATGAAGATTTTTGTTCAGCAGACCTGTCTTTGAGTTGTGGTTCCTTCTCGCTTGAGGACTTGTCGTGGCAGGGGATGGTGTCAGCCTCCCAGTTTGTGGTGTGGATCTAATATGTGGGAGAAATCAAGTTGGCCACATAGACTTTTGTGCAGGACATCACATAATCCCAGCTTGCGAGGACACGATGATTGATACAACTGCCAGCCTTCTCTCTACTCATCTGGATTTAGATGCTATAAAGCCTAATATGTATGAGGTATGTTTGGGCTAATTGAGCGAAGACGAATCATCTTTGGTTGACTCGTACAATTGTATATCAGATGTTAGGCTGCTGATCCTGCCAGGACAAGGGGCGATATGAGGACGTGAATAATAGCTGCAGAATGGAGGGAGAAAAAAAATGTGTAGTATAAATAATGGTTAGGAACGTCAAAATTGATGGCTGGGTGCATTTGGGTTTGCAAAACTTGTTGTTGCGTATCACGCATAGTGGCTATTTATCAAGTGGCTGTGAGAAACATCTTGGTGTCAGGATAGACGGTTGATTGTAAATCTTTACGGCATGCCAATATCACCCAGCATGACCTTTGCTTCCAAACCCACCTTTAGCAAATTTTCATTTAAATTAAAAGCGATGAGGCATGGGTTGCGCATTCTGCCGAAGTTGTCATCACCGCCTAACAATGAGCGTAACTCAAGAAATCATCATAGCCCGGGCTAGTGGACCCCTGTCTCCTTCTTGTTCCCGTTCGACACCTGACCTACCAACAAATTATATTTCCATGCAAAAAAGCATCCACAGGAAATGAAGCCAGGGAACATTATGGATGATAATAAAAGTATGGTGACCTTCCTTTCTGACAGAAAAAATGGCGGTCTCTAATCAGCGAGTCCTTATCGGCATAACTTCACCTTCTTTTGTGCAGTGATGTAGACAGGACTCGTAATTCATAGACTATTTATGTTCATTTGTACGAGAAAAATTGAAGAGTTGGTGTTGATCTGTATGACCTTCAGGCACACACATGAAGGTCAAACTCGTGTGGCTGTATATTTATGGGCCGACTCCCAATCCTTCAATGTCTCATGCTTCTGTGAAGTAAAAAGTGTCGGCCATGTATCGCCAAATCAGCTTCCGATGTTAATGGTGTTTTGTGCCAGCACAAAAAAAGGTGTTGTCATGAAAAATAGAGACTAAAACAGCAAAATGATAAAAGGTGAACACGGAATGGACATCTCTAGTTACATGTATGACAACAGGATTAACAGGTCTCTTTCTTGGAAGATTCTCAATAGGTTAGCAAATACCTCAACAAAAAGGAACACCTTGTTCTCTGAATATGGCCCAATGGAATTTTGTGAAAGTTAACACACACAAATATGGGATTAGGCTGTGTTATCTGTGAAGGTAATGTCATGTTAAACTTGACACACAGGATACAAATAGAAGTACAGGTAATGCTTAATTTTTTGAGCCCCAGTCAAGCAGTCTTCCTTTGTCATTTTATTTTAACCTTTTATGGCCTATTGACATGTATATTACTTTTGCAACTGAAATGGCAGTTTCATGGTTTTAATTATTACTCTTTCCCCTTTAACCAGCTTAAATGTGCCCAATCCTGGTTCATGGCCAGATTTTGTGTCCTGTCAATGTTTTTGACTAAATTTCTACAAAATTGTAGATGAGCCCCATCAAGATAATACCTCTTAGGTCAACTGAGTGCCCAGCCCATGTCATTGGTAGCTGTTGGCTCGATGTCAAACTCGGTAATTCAAGGAGGAAAGGGTTAATTGATCTGATGTGTACATACAGTGTACATGACATGTGCAAGGAGTATCATTTACTGCACCCTGTGCTGAGTGGCTTTTGTCGTTTCTTCTCATTGGCTCAGTCGTTTCAAGTTTTTTGCTGACTCAGCGATATATGATCCTGCCCAATTTGGTCAAATGGAGTTGGTTTAGGGTATTCTCTTTACATACGGACGGCCATGTATGCCGTGTGATTTACCTCAGAGTTTTCTTTCCAAAGACATGCATGCGCAAATAATATTGACCTTTGACCTTTGCGGTCATCTCCTTAAAGGTTGGAATAATAGTGACAGAGAATGGCTGACTAAAGGTAGCTATATTGATGAAAGTATTCAACCCTGTTCAATACTAGACATGTTAAGAGCCAAAAATCAGCATGACCTCTCATCTGTGGGAGCAATCTGTTAGAAAAATGCTGGGTTTGTGGAACAGGCCTCGGTTGAAGACAGAACATCTGTACCATGCATAGCCTCTATATGCTTACTTGAAGACAGCAATGATCCAGCCATCTTGTAAATGTTGCAATGGCTTCTGATGACTGACCCTGTTACGGGTAAAAAGATGACATGCATGACTTGCCTGCTGAACCAACCAATGTCCACGTGTTCCCCACCCCATAAAAGTTTAATGTTCCCAGAGGCAACTTGGGAACAATCAAATCAGAAATGCTCTGTCAGTTGCTATATTTTGCAAACAGTATATGCATGGTAAAGCAACTGACTGCGGTGATTGATGGATTCCAATCTTTTTTTCTATGGTCATATTTACTAAGTTTGAAGTGACACTTCCAGTTTGAATCTCCTTTGATCTAATCCAAGTTTTTTTTCTTTTTTTTTGTCATATTTATTAAGTTTGAATCTCCTTTGATCTGTTCCATAAACTGCCTCCTTTCCATGTACCTAAAGCTTTTCCACTTGAGCTGACACTACTCTGATGCTTCATATTATATCGGCTTCAATGTTCATGTTAAAAAAAAAATTTTAACTCTTTCAGTACCAGTCGACCTGCTTGAGTCAAACTAGTTTGAATTATTATATGGATCCCAAATTCATATTCCTCATAAAAAGACCTTTCATTCAAGTACCAGCATGCCTATAGTTCCAGAGAGAATATCCCTGGTCAACAGCTTTTCTCGGAATGCGCCCAATGCACGCCGCGAGAAAAGCTGTTGACTCAGTCCAAAATTTGGCACTTTAGGAGTTAAAAACTGGAACACACTGATGTGAGACAGTGGGTCTGATGCCGACAACACACTGTAGTGGGCTGGCTACCGATGTGTAAGAGTCCTGCTTGCAGAAAGGAAAGTTGTTGACCCAATCTTAGCCAAAAGGTGGGGGTGGAGGGAGGCATCAATTATGGCTTTCGTGAGAAGATAGCTCAAAAAAAAACAAAAACAAAAAAACACGCCAAACATATCCATGGCACATGAGACCACAAGTGACAGCCCATGGCCGGAGCATTATGCAAATTTCCATCCTTGGACTCCTGTCTTGACCTCCATGCCCTCAGAGTAGAAAAAGAAGGAAAAAAAGAAGAGAAGATCTCGGTGTTAGTCCATAGACAAGAAGCCATAACAGCATACAGTGTCACATATTGGAGTCGTAACACTATGTCATGGACAAAGTGGGCCGTACTTACGTCTGAACGGGAGCAGCAGAATGGTAGCAAGTTATCAATCAGACCCTCTTTCAAGCAGGGGTGACCTCAGGCTGACCTTAATTGGGGTCAAAGGGGATACATTAACTTCATTGGAGGATCCATTGTGTGACTCTTTTCATCCAAGAAAGGCTCTGAACGAATTTTATGATGATGTTTTTGCATATGCCACCTTGCATTCACTTACACAGCCAGACAAGGTTTATTGGAATATGTGAAGGATTTATTTGTGTGACTGTAACTACTAACTTCGTAAAGATGTAGCCACAAAATGACCGTCAGTGTCTTCGAGGGCTGCCATTGCAAATATATCAGGTTAGAGGAGTTTTAAAATACGAAAGCAGAATGAGCTGTGTTAAGAGATGTCTAGGCTTTGTATGATCAATTTTGTTTTTGTTCCAATAAAGTTTTTAAAAAGAACCTCATGAGTACTCATCCAATGCATTGATCCTGTTGCAGGGGGTTAACATAATGTGCCATTGGAAACTGCTTCACCTTTTAGCATGTGCTTTTTACGAACGTTAAGTGGTTGAAAAAGGCAAGTGTTGTGCTGACTTGTGATTATTAGAGCAGTGGTAAGCGCACATTGTTCAGCGTTGTGTACACACGTTTATTGTAGATTTCTCGCGGGACCACCGTGTTCAGCTACCTGGACAGAATGCTTACACGAGTCAAAATAACCCTAATTATTTGATGTGTCTTTTGGACCATTGACACCCACTGTGGTTAGAAGTGAATCCAGGCAATTGAATTATGTGGTTATTGTGGCCGACTTAATGGTGATGTGCAGTCAAAGCCTACGTCTTATCACTCTACTGCAAACTGATTGGCAATTGAATAAAGCTTCGGTGGCAACTGCTACTGTGAATTCCACAGAGACCCCGGAGCCCACATCTACCATTATGAACTGTATAGTTATGGAGCTTGGTGAAACTGACTTAGTAATTCAATATGGATGTGTACAAGTTGAAAGGGGGGAGAAGTTTGCATAACGTAGCGGTGTCGTGAGGAAATGGTGGCTGCAGATAACCCCCAGAGTGGAGGTGTGGTTGGAGCCCAGCACGATAAGAGATGATCCATCATTTTAGTTTGTGTAGCAGTATCAATATCAGAGTGATAGGTACCAATTGTAAGCAAATAATGCCTTTCAGTGGCTTATCTGATTGGACGGAGGCTTCAGAGTCGGGGCACAGTCGGCCGTGGTGGATTTCAGACCATGGTAACGTGCAGATGGTACCCGATTGAGCGGATGATTGGTTTTGTCATAGATGACCAAAATCAAGGAAAAGAACAAGGAAAGAAAAATCACACTGTCAAATATTTTAAAGATCTTAGCTTCCGTCAGAAAAAAAACAACACAAAAAACTACATTTAGACTCGATATATGCGTGTAGTTCTATACCGACTTCACATAGGTTGCCATGTAAAATCTGTGACATGTCAATGTTGCAGGCAAATGTAATTCATACATGTAAGTCTGCAATTTAACATGTTGTGATGAAGTTTTTTGTTACAAAACTCAAGATCTGGCAGGTAAAAGGAAAACTTGGACACTGCCTTGTGTAAGAATAGGTCTGAGTTACGATGAGGTAGTGGCATGTCATGGTTTCACTTAGAACAACAAAATACACAAATTCATGCGAAATGAAAAAGCACAAATCTGACAGATGCAAGAAGGCTGCAATAGTAACACAAGTTAAAACTGGCAGTTGCCAAGAAAAAAAAATGCAACTGTCGCAACAAAGATTTGAGCTCAACTCTATATTGACTGTGACAAAAAAGAAAAAAAAAAAGAAAAGCAAATGCAATAATGAGTTGACCCCCCCCCCCAAGAAAAGTGAAAATGAAAAGAAAATTCCGATACACTCTGATTGGGAAAAAAATTGTCTCTTAGGCGGAAGTGTAGCTTGATCCAGCATCATTGTTAGCATGAATTGGCAGGTAAATCTTGTTCCCTTGTCCTCAAAGTAATCCTTCTCTTTAAAGTAATCTTTGTCTTGAAGGTTGTGTCTCTCCTCAGTTTGATCTCTGTCCTCAGATTGATCTCTATTCTTAGATTGATCTCAGTCCCCAAAATGATCTCTGTCCTCAAAATGATTGCTGTCCTTAGATCTCTATCTGCAAAGAGTCCCCGTCCTCAAAATAATCCCTGTCATTAAAGTCATCCTTTCTGTTTAAAGTAAATCCCTGTCTTCAGAGTGATCCCTGTCCTCCAAGTAATCCCTGTCTTCAGAGTGATCCCTGTCCTCCAAGTAATCCCTGTCTTCAGAGTGATCCCTGTCCTCCAAGTAATCCCTGTCTTCAGAGTGATCCCTGTCCTCCAAGTAATCCCTGTCTTCAGATTGATCACTGTCCTCCAAGTAATCCCTGTCTTCAGAGTGATCCCTGTCCTCCATGTAATCCCTGTCTTCAGTGTGATCCCTGTCCTCCATGTAATCCCTGTCTTCAGAGTGATCCCTGTCCTCCGAGTAATCCCTATCAGTAGAAGTAATCCTGATTTTACTGGCTTTTTACTGTTTTGCTTAAGGTATCATGCTGGTAGAAAATGTATTCAGCTGAGAATTGTAAATAAAGGATAAGCTCTGGCAGTCCCTGATGTGGGTAGGGTGGTGAGTAATAAGGAAGACTACTACTCAGCCATAGTGGGGTCAGGAGAAACTTAACTCTTTGAGTTCCACATGTTGGACTGAGTCAACAGCTATCCCCAGCACACTTTGAGCACAAATCTGCTGAAAGTGCACTGAGGAGAGCTGTTGACCTGGTCTGTCATATTCCATGTAACTTCAGGCATGCTGTGTACTCGAATGAAAGGTCTTGCACAAAGGAACATGAATCTTAAGCAGCTTTATTGTAATGCCGAGCAGTACATGTTAAGTAGCTAGCTTTAGTGGCAGTGGGTACAGAAACAGTTAAGAAGTATACGTACATGTAGGTGTGGGCAACCCTCTTCCCTTACCTAACCCAGTCACAAAAGTACAATGGAATTGAAATTTAGTTAACAAGTAAAGCCGTATTCTTTGGTGTAAGGAAAGTGGAAATCACCTGCGTCAGGAGAATGTATGGCAGTTGGACAACTATGAATCGGGTAGTTTTGATTTTGGGATGCAGGGTCCCTCGACATATTCACTTTCCCCATGAGTTCAGTGAGTGGGGATTTGGCTTCGTTTGCCCAGAGCCAAGTTTAATACTTTGCCCAGAGTAATTGAGTAATTCATTAATTCATCTTGGCTGACTGCATGGCTTCTGCAATTAACATTGTGTGCCATTCTGGGAAGAAATGCAACCTATCTGCTGTAAATGCTTATATCATTTAATCTTCATTAAAGTTAGATGTCAAAGAGCCTCCCAGTGAGTGGGATGTGCCTGGCTGCCTTGCGGTTTGCCACATGGCTGGCCTTGGTGCCAGCAATAAGGGGGCCGTCTCACAAGTGTCAAAAAAACTCTACCGTCACTCTGTGTGTCCATATGGACAAAAAGAGTGCATGTGTGTATTGTCATCATGGAGGGCAGGTGTTGCCTGCTCAACAGACTGATCCCCATGTTTTCTCCACTCCTCAGGTCTGTCCTTTTGCTACATGCTCAGCGTTTCAGCACTGAAAAAGTGACTCGATTTCCAATTGGTTTACTGTGGTGACCAAGGTAACAGACTGCAGTGCAACAGGATACACACACTGCCAGTGGCCAAAGTGATCTCGATCAACTTCCTGATTGGTTCCTGAGTCCATCAGAGGTGACTGTGTACTAGAGATAAAACAGAGGTTGGTCTGCTTTGAAGGCAAGGCAGAGGCCATCATTGACTCTAACTTCCTAGGATTACTTACTGCTACCAGATTCAGGATTTCTTCCATGTGGATTATTGGGGGAGGGGGGGATTTGTTTCTTTTTCTATGATACAGGCCATGATACATGTACTGAAAAGCTTCATCACAGACAGGGAAATGGCACCTTAGTCTGGTTGGTCTTATCCACGGTACCGTAATTAGCAATCAGAGTATCTTCTCTCGATCTGCAAAAACATTAAAATAAATGGAAATGACTCTGCTCAGCTTAGCCAGTTTCATAAAGGCAAAAAGGTCTCAAAAGTAAGCCACAACACCAACATTCAACACATATATGAACCATCTGATTTTCCGTAGATACTCCTGCCCAGAACTGAATTACCCAAGTTTTAGTCCATTCCCTGTTGAATGTACAGAGAAATTATGCATTAACATGAGAATGGCACGAGGAACATGATAACAAATAGTGTATGTCACCATGAGATGGAGCCATCAGCACATGAGAACTTACTGCATGACATACCACTTCCTGTTGGCAATGGCTAACCAATCAGAGGACCTATGTTTATTTATCCCGTAGGTGGCTCCACCAGCACTTGTTGGTTACCTGATGGAAGTGCATTGCTTGGCCCATCTGTTCTGAATCTATGCTATTGGCTATAGACCTTCATACTGGTAATGTCTTGGCCAATGACATACCGAGACAATGTTATAATGAAAAATAATCATTGCTTTTAGCACAGTGTTGTGTTTAGGAGGTAATATTTCAAGAAATGCAAGTACACATTTTTGTAAAACGCTACTTTCTCTTAAGTTCCCCACATAAACCGAATGAGGAACTCTTGTGTGCGTAGAATGCCATGCAACTTACACCACATCAAAGGCCTGAATAGAGTCAATGGTGACACTTGATATACTTTGATATTTCCTGATCATGCTTTACAATATGTGTAGCTGACCCTTTTGAGAAAAAAGTGGTTGAAAAAAAGCAGCTGAGCATCAATGGACTCCACTGACCTTTTTAGAAAAAGAAAAAACAAGTGTTTCTAAAGTTTATTTCGTCCTGTTGATTGTCTGCAGCCGTGAAGATTTTATTTCAAAGGTGAGAGGATTGATATAAACCACTCTTGACCTTTTATAGGTGGACAATTGTCTCAAGTCGGGGATGTAATGAATATATTCCTTCGTATTAAGTGCTATGCACTTGGGAATCAAGGTTGGCATGCCACGTCATGACAAAAACTGCCAATTCTTATATTTTTGGGGGTACTTTTTGGAGTCTGTACATGCAAAAGAATTACATTCACGTTGTTGCAGTTTCCAGCCACTCTCTCTCTCTCTCTCTCTCTCTCTCTCTCTCTCTCTCTTTCATTGGTTGGAGTCTCCACGAACATAGATCATACAGTTGCTTTAAATTTGTATTTGAAATATATCGTTGGCTATGATTTGCTATGGGCCAGTTCTCCAATTTGATGGTTATGTGGGTGGCAGATTGGCTTTGTTATGGTCCAGCTTGACGAGGGCATCATAAAAAACTCAGCTGAGCATAACAGACTCATCTGACCCATTTTAGTGAAAAAATGTGGTCCAATAAACCCCAGTTGAGCATAAGGCAACTCAGGTGACCCTTTAAAAAGTGGTCGAAAGTGGATTATGTAGGCCTAGAAAGTTTCTGTGGTAATGAAGGTTTTACATGTATTTTGAAGGTGAGTGGACTGATTTAAACCACTGCTGACCTTTAAAGGTCAATACCTGTCTCAAGTCAGGGATGTAATTAGATTCATTCACACAAGAACTTGTTATACACTGAAGAAGCAAGTGCATACTGATGTGTCATTACAAAAAAATGTGTTTCTATTTTTGTTTTTGTTTTTGTTTTTGTTTTTGTTTTTGTTGGGGGGGGGGGCTACTGCTGGAGTCTCTGCTTAAAAAAACAGAAAACAAAACAAAGTGTTTCTGGTCACTCATTCTTAAAAACACAGGTTTTTCTGTTGCTCAAATCTACATGCATGTGCTCAAAAGCTAGAACTGAGTTGAACTGTGCAACCAGACCCCGGATTCAAAAGCTTACTGATCAGGTCCAAGCCTTATTCACAAGCTGGTGCTGACTGAAATCATGCAATTTGTGGGGCCAGACCTAAATCAAAAGATTGCTCCAAGTTAAAGTGTGCAGCTACTGAGGCCAAACCTAAACAAGCTTGAATGTCACTCAAACAAAACTTCAATGAAATTATAGCTTCCCTGTGGTACAAGTCATGGTCAACTTTTCAGATATATATATATATATATATATATATATATATATATATATATATATATATATATATATATATATATATATATATATATATATATATATATATACACACACACACAAATGTTTATACATATGTGCATGCACACATTCACATCTGCACATGCATAAATACACACACATTCTTTCATGGTGAAATATATGATAATTTTGCATGCATGCATATATTGTGTAACCTTGGAATGATTTACATAAACACTACGTGTAGACACTGTATGTGTGGCGTCCTTGCATCTCTGCCTGTGATGCATCTTGTCAGCATAATATCTCAAAAATGTGTTGATCATTTCTGCTAAATTTTCCTCTTCCATTTTTTTCCGCTGGAGCACAGGGATCAAGTCCAAGTTTCCCAATGACATGGCAGATCAACCAATTTTCAGGGCATAGTAACTTTACCTATCCCTTGCTTTTATAGCAGTGTGCTTATGTGTAAACTTTATTCAATGAGGGCGGTTTGGTTTGGGAAATATTAGTGCATGTCAGTAATCTTCCCCAAGGCCCTCAAAGATTCAATTAAGGTACAGATATACATGTACAATGAAAGCGAAAAATCATACATTCATAGTACAGTCAGGAATACAGTGGAACCTCTTTTGAGAGACCGCCCCTATGGCAGGTCAAAATGCGGTCTCTCAAAACAGATGGTCTTTCATTAGAGGTACAACAACATGGAAAAGATAGCACAGTGTTCTGAGAGACCGGTCTTAAAAAGATATGCGGTCTCTCATTAAAAGGGTCTCTCAAGAGAGGTACCACTGTACATGCAAAAGTACAAGTGCAGTGCTGTTGTGCATGATACACATTGAGAGTTTGTTACAGACATGTTTACCTCATAATGTGATTTAAACCTGCTCTTCCTTTCATTATGTTCTCAATGCATTTTGCCTTGAAAATTTTGACAGATGATGATTTCCTTATGCAGTTAGGGACGGAATTCCAAAACATGGCTCCACAATAAGCAAAAGAGGACTTTACGTAATCTTTTTTACAAGGACTTTGTCTAAGTCTTTTAGTAGATACAATCTATTATCTGCTTAGGACCTTGATTTTCTCTGATACATATCTTTTACATAGGAAAACATGTCTGTAAGATATATTGGTGTCATATTATTTAATATCTTATATATTTCTACTGCTCTTTTAAAAATGTATTCTTTCATCGATGGTCAACCAGTTAACTTTCATAATTAGCTTTTTATAGCTAAAGTGATACCATGGACATTCAATATCTGATAGGCAGCAAATTTGTGCAACCTTCTCAACTTTGAGATTAATTATTTGTTGCATCCTCCCCATATAGTGCAACAGAAATTGAAGTGTGGCAGTACACACGCATTGAAGTATATTTCTCTGACATGATATGGAACACAATGTTTCACCTTTCTTAGAATTATTTTACTGGCAATTTTTGTGACACTGTGAATATACATGTACATGTACTTGTTTCTCCCTAGTTAAACATTGATTAACATGGAGTCCAAAAATATTATGATGTGGCACATTTTCTTAAATGTCACCATCAAGTTCTACTGTCGTGGTTTCATCCTTTACCTCGGAGAATTTTCTTTTTGAGCAAAAGTCTTCAGTAAAAGGAACTGTGCTCCTGACTTTAAACCAGTTTCCACTGAACCGGTTTCTTCTCCGTGCCATGTGCAGCACCCTGTATGTTTTGCCAGTTTTAGAAGTGTGAATAATTGCTGCCGTGAGAAATTTCAAGACCACGTACCCTATCCTCTGAATACAAAAACCTATTAAGTATAGCAGCTCAGATTTTCAATTTGGAGCCCATTGATCTGCTCATCCAGAGAATCATCTGCCGGTGATTAAATTGACTCTTCATCTGGGAAACCTCCTACATGAACCACAAAGGAAACTTGAGTGGTCGTTGCTACTGTACATGACATCCGCCATTGACCAGAGGATTTGTGACTTTGGCCAAATGTGCGGTAAAGATGTGTCCAGAAGCTTTCAGACTCTGAATGAGGTGTGTCGCCATGTCTGTAACCATATCTGTAGCTGTGACTTTGAGGGTATCATGCGTAAAACCGTCCAAAAAAAGTTACGAGCGAGAAAGAAAAAGTCGGAGGTGATGGAGAAAGAGTTAAAAGTGCAGTGAAAGGTATACCATGGCCTGACAACAGAGATTAAGTTAACCCATTCTGTGCCACAGCAGTGAAGCCCTCCAAAGTCGAAGGGTTTTGCACTGCTTGGCAAGTCATTCTCCAACCGGCTCACAGCAGTTGGAGCATGATTTAGGTAATCTAATACCACTGGGTTTGGACTTAAATGTGTCAGTATTTGAATGAAAGCTCCTTACATGCTGAATTTGCATGTGCAAACTTTGTCAGAAGTCTTGGTAAATGTGCTGAGAAACGAGGGGTTAGGATGGAAAGAGTGACCATGGTAGTGCCCACTCTGATCAAACAGGAAGTATTGTATATCAATCCTTTGATTCAACAATACATTTATGAAAAGCTGTGTATCATATTCTAAATATATCAGCACTTGCAGGGTATATATATATATATACATATATACGTATATATATACGTATATATATACGTATATATATACGTATATATATATATATATATATATATATATATATATATATATATATATATATATATATATATATATATATATACACACATATACGTACATGTACATGTATGTCAGCATTTGTGGCCTGACTTTAATCATTTAATTACTTCTAATTCTTTGTCTGCAGGAGTCAAATCACACACACACCATATATAACTTGTGCCTTGGTATTGCCAGCATTCAGAAATAAACTATGAATAAAAACAATATACATGTATTAATATACCAGGAATGATGGCCTCAGCAACCTTTAGAATATGGACATCCAAGAAAATCACATTAATTTCTTCTTTGTTTTTTTTTTTGTCTTTTTTTTTTGTGTGTGTGTGTTTTTTTTTTGTTTTTGTTTTTTTTTGAGACATTAGTGGTAACTCATTTTGAGAAAACAAGTTTGTGCAATCTTTGTGTAGAGGTATGTTAAAGTGAGTGGTCGTTATGACCAGTTGAATAGGCAGATCCGGTATCTCGGTGCTCCACATGTACCAGATTTGTTTTAATGCTAGGTGCTTGTTTGTTCTTGTACAGTCATCATTTGATATGTTTTTTTTTTAATATTTCAACAGTGTGTGTTATGTGGCCTATGTGAAATAGAAGACTTCCCTCAAATATCTGGAATGACCTTTGACCTAGACAAAATTAACCCATTCCTGGTCAGAGTACGACTGAGTCAATAGCTTTCCTTGGCATGGGTTGGATGCATTGTGCCCAACCTACGCCAGGGGAAACTATTGACCTACTGGGCCTACCATCACGAATATTCACATATGCAAATGATTGGTCTTCCACTCAAGTGGGGTCTTTTGAACAGCCAATCATGGTCAGTGCTACAAGAAAGCCTTTGAACAACCAATCAAAATCAACACTTCAACATTCCTAACAGAAATTCAGCCTCATGAAGCTGACATGGGAATGAACATATTAAAAATCTCTCTAACAGCCGGGGGGTGTCTGTCCTGGTCTCTATAGTGTCTCTAAATTTGGCTTTGACATGGAAACAGGAACATCTTATAAGTGATACCATTTGGTATATCTGGCTTTGATTTGGATTTATGTAACCTCAAGGATGGCCACGTTGACAACATTGAAGAACTTGTAATAATATGTTATAAAGGGAGATGGAATGCCTTTGCAACTTGAAGTTTGAAGTTTGTTATATTTTCTGCATGCATGGTATTTTTGAAGTTTTCAGTATGCAGAAATTCTGTTATTTTTGTCACGCTTCTTTTAAGCTCCTAAAGGCAGTGTGACATGACTACCTCTTAACCTGTCCAGTATTCTTCAGTATCCCTTTTAACTCATTCCACCCTGATAGAAGACTGAGTCAACAGCTTTCCTTGGCGCGCTCTGGGCGCATTGCGCCCAGAGCGCGCCAAGGAAAGCTGTTGACCATGGGCATATAATTTGGAATGATCTTCCATGCAAGTTTCATCCAAAATATTGAAAAATAATCCCTAAATTAGTAAAATACAATTAGCAGACGACATTTAGATATTAGCGGGAAAAAGCGTCATCAGGGTGGAATGAGTTAAATAGGACAGGACAAGACTAGAAGATTCCAAGCCCTTGCTGTAGGGTGCAGTGCAGTCATTTCCGGGCCAGGGTTGTGTATTCCCATTTAAATTTCCAGTGCAATTTACAGATTAATAACTTCAAAACTATTGCAGAGACATCAAATTTTTCACCCCAAGACTGTTTGTACAGCTGAAATACTCATTAAGATTGTACAACCACAGCTTCAGTGGGGGCCATTTTATTGTGGGTTAACTTTCTTTACCATATAAACCAATGGGAATACACAACTCTAGCCCTGATAAGTGTTTGTGTATTCAGTTGTGTATTGAAGTTAATACACACCCTAGAGCCAATTGCAACCTCTCCTATTTCATCCAAATTGAAGAACAGGGTGTGTGTATTTTCTGTGTAATTCCAAGAGGAAACAGAAGACATTTCAGTGTCCAACCCATGCCAAGGAAAGCTGTTGACTCAGTCTTAATTCAAGGGAGAAAGGGTTAAATTTGATTTCATCACAGAAGAGAGACAGCCTCCATGTGCCACAAGAGAGTCGTCTCCGGCTAAGGCTTTTTTTAGTTGTGCAGTCTGTAGCCGAGTGTAAAGTGTCATCCTCTTCCAGATCAATTGTGTTGACTTCAAACCAACTGTTATTTCCCATTTTTTTGGTCACAAAATTGGGAGAAAGTTTTTTTTTTTTTTTTTTTGGTTTCAGTTGCCTCATGGGTCAATTCGAGTATTTTTGTGGGATGTTCATATGGGCAGTCTGTGTCCACAGCGAGGGAGTCTTATTATTGTAAAATAAGGCAAAGGTTTTGATAGGGCAAAGTGTGTGTCAGGATATATGGCTGAGAGGGAAAGGTTGTCTTAGTGGATTCTCTACTTGTACTGATGTGCACTAGACCACCAGTTCTGACGACCTACCCCCGGGGACCTTTTCTATATATCATAGCGCCAACCCATATTGTACATCGCAACAAACAATATAAAAATCCCTGCAAATAAAATTGGCAATGATTCTTTCCATTTTCGCTGGTGTAACTATGGTGACATTTAGAAATTTATTGCACCAGAATGCTGAGAAGTTCATCCAAGCCTCAAATTGACATGATTTTACAATCAATACTTTTGGACAGTGAGAAAATTGTAAAGCCAACTGGAGTAGTGGGCCAGCTAAAAAAGGCTTTGTCTTCAATATTATGAGCTGGTACCATAAGACTAGAAGTGGTAGGCTGGCTAAAAAGGCAGTGTCTGTGAGTTTATGGGCTGGGATCATTGGACTAGAAGTTGTATACATGTACCTACTAAAAAGCAGTACTCATTTTTTTGTAAGGCTGGGACCATCTGACTAGAAGCAGTAGGTCTTTTGAGAAAGCAGTGCCTGTGAGGTTATAGGCTTGGTCCATTAGACTAGAAATGGTGGGCCCACCAAAAACCAGTTCTTGTAAGATTATAGGCTGCATGGGTTCATTAGACTAGACGTTGGGGGCCCACCAAAAACCAGTTCATGTAAGATTATAGGCTGCATGGGTTCATTAGACTAGATGTAAGGGTCCCACCAAAAAACAGTGCTTGTAAGATTATAGGCTGCATGGGTTCATTAGACTAGGAGTAGGGGGCCCACCAAAAAGCGTTGCTTGTAAGATTATAGGCTGGGGCCATTAAACCCGTACTAGTGGTAGGCCCACTGAGAAGCAGCACTTCTCTGGGACCTTCAGACTACAAGTGGTCGGTCCTCTGATAGGCAGAGTCTATAAAATGTTAGGCTATCATCAGACTACAAGTGGGGGGTCAGCTAAAAAGCGGAGGCTGTCTTAAAGATTTTAGGCTCCAGACTTCAGAGCACGCGTTGTGTCTGTAATAAAGAACTGATTCTAAAATGAGAATGGCCATTGAAATCTTCAGGCCAGGTAGCACTTCTCTCACCTCTTTCCACTGCAATGAATGGTCCCTGGCTGCTTGCTATCCCTCTGTAACCAAATATCAGAATGCAATTTATTTCAGGGTTGTGTTTTTCCCGTGTTAACACCAGGAGGCCAATTTGCACTATTTATAGTTCTCCAGTCTGCCTCCAGGGAATGTCACGCTGGTCATTCAATGTGGTAATCCCTGGTAATATAGGACCTAGATCTATATAGTCACTCCATTATTGAACCTGTCCTCTCACTTTTGACATTCTGCTCTACATTCTTTGCACTTACAACGTACTTCATGCTTTCCCTATTAAAACCTGTATGTTCATAGATCACCGAAAGCTTTCCCCGAACAACAGGAATACCTAAGGTCAGGGTGTTTCAACATGGTTTCTGCTCTGCCAACCAAATGTCACAGAGCTTA
This sequence comes from Hermodice carunculata, assembly GCA_964020975.1. NCBI lineage: Eukaryota > Metazoa > Annelida > Polychaeta > Eunicida > Amphinomidae > Hermodice > Hermodice carunculata. The sequence goes on from OZ026619.1 coordinate 90,811,197, forward strand.
TGTGATATTGCTCTTGTTCGTCAGTCCTTCTGTCCATCCTTTTATCCTTGCCTTAAACATTTTGCTTGTGAACATGACACAGTGCACAGTTTTCAAGTTAGGTCCATTATAACTTTCAGGACTTATCAAGTCTATAAAGATCTGGGCTGAGTGAGAAATTGATGGAGCCTATGGCATTATGTAATGTGTGAAAATGTGAAAAAATCTTGTGAACACCATAGGGATTGCCAAGGAAGTCAAAATTTTGATTGCTTATGATACTAGTGGTGCCACCTTTAGCTTGACAGAAATTATCAGCCAAAATGTGTTGACAGATATAAAATTCCAGATTCAGATTCAGATTCAGATTCAGATTCAGTTTATTTCTCAAAACCCCTCAAGGGGACACATGAGCAGGGTATACAAAAGATCAACAATATGTCATGCAGAAGATAATCAAGGAAACATAATAACACAAATTAATATATATGGGATTCATTTAAAAAAAAAAAGCGGTTAATCTCTAATATGACCTGCTTAACTGTTTCAATGTAAATACATTGTCACTTTGAAAAAGAGACCTACATTTAAACACATTTGGTCTTTCATATATACATTTCTCCAGAAGAGATTTCCTACAGTCAGCAAAGTATGTACATTGGAAGATATAGTGGAATTCATTACCCATTTCATTTGAACTGCATAGGTTGCACTGTCTCTTCAAATCTTGAAAAATACATTTTGATGGAAATCATATTGAGCCAAAATATGTTGAAAAATATAAAATTCCATATCTTGAAAATTAGTTTAGCTCGACACGCCAAATTTATGCAATGTACAGCTCATGTAAGGCACTAATATATTTTATGATTAACATGACTTTATATTTTCTGGATCACTGGTGCTGTAGAGTTGCATGAATTAAGTGACTTGCAATGATGTCCAAATTGATCAAGTTTGCCCCATGTAACTTTGAAGACTTGACAAGTGTATACAAAACTGGCTTGAGTTGGATATGGATGGTGCCACCTAGTGTTATGTAATATATGGATCAAAGCGGGAAAATCTTAATTGTGAACACTCTGACATGATCCTTAATTTGTTTTGGTAGATCTTCATGATATGTTGTGGGATTGCGGGGGAAGTCAAAATTTCCATTGCTATTATGATGCTGGTGAAGTCACATTAGAGGGTGGGTAAGGAGTTTCCCGAACTGGCGTACTGGGGCTTTTTATTTACTGTACTGGAAGCCCTCTTATTTTATGTACTTCGTACTATCCAAAATTTTGAAAGATTTTTATTTTCCCTGCAATGTACTCTAGAAAAATAATTACCCGTACTAGTGTACTGAAACCCCCCCTTACCCCCCTTCACATTATGTAGATAGTCACACAAACAGGTTCCAGGCCATGTACCTGACCCCTTGACCGCCAAGCTTGGGTGAATTCCACATGCCAAGGGAAACTAGACAAAAATACACTGTTTTTTATTTAAAAATTCAATAATACACTTTAATTTTGACTTGTATTTTTGTCAGGAATATCATGTGTATTCCCATCTTCACTCAAAATCATCTGGCCATTAACCCTTTCCCCCTTATATTAAGACCGAGTCAACAGCTTTCCTCAGCATGGGTTGGGCACTAATTGCCCAACCCATGCCAAAGAAAGCTGTTGACCTGGGTCATGTTGTCTTGACAGGTCTCATCTTCAATTCTCAGTCAAATTGTTTTTCATTGCTGTTGAAATCAGTTGAAAACACTGAAGCAGATGACATTTGACCACCAGCCGGTTTTGGCCGGTTTAAGGGGGAAAGGGTTACATGTAAATTGTGTAACTTGTAAATGCTTCCACCACAAGTGGATTCTCTGATCTGACAACCTCTTTAGTATGGACAAAAACAGATCATGTAATCAGTCATGAATAAATTAAAATATACTTAGCTGACAGCCACCTCTGGTGAGCATAACTATAGTATGTCACCATGCTGGTGACAATGTATCTGGATGAACATATGTTTTCCAAACTGCTCTACTGCAGTTATATGTTATGTAATTTTACCCATTATAACAAATTTGAACGGCTTGTGTACAGCTGTTGTACATGTGTATAAATATTAACTCTTACAGAGCCAGTTTAGAGACTGAGTCAACAGCTTTCCTTGGGCACTTGAATCTGGAATCATTACAGTAATCCCGCTTCATCAGCACAGCTTAAGCCGTGACTGGCACTCAAAGGGTTAACATTATGTGTGGTCAAGTGATCTTTAGGGACCAAGCTGGTAGGTTTGTGTGCAAATATATATGCCATGTACATTGGTGTTGGGGTTGCCAAAGGGCATTTATCACTCAGTATAAAAAGGCGGGGAAATCAGGTGTGTATGAATTGAAAAGCACGCAGGACATTGCTGGCACTTACGGCTGTGAAGGGGTTAAATGCATCTGTTTCCATGACAACAAATCAGCACAAAAGACCCATGGGCCTTTTGTAAAGATACCGGTACTCAGGTTTAGTCCGAACATCGACTGATCATTTTACTTGTACAAGATACACTTTCAAATTGGTGTAATGCAACCCATTCTGGTCAGATGACGACCGGGTCAATAACTTTCCTTGGCGTGGTTTGGCCACCATGCAGAGCTTTTGACCTAGGGTCTGCCATCATGAATGGTCTTATGTACAAATCTCAGAAAAAAAAAACAATGTTTGCTAACTAAAAACATTAGGGCAGACGACAATTTACCCTCTGGCTTATTGGGTTATTTGAGGGGGATGGGGTAAGACATTTACATGGACATCACAGGTAATTTTGGAGGGATATACATGTGAGTACGTATGACAAACACTGCTGATGTACGTGTACATAAGAAAATGTCCAACGATTGAAATCTTGTGCAAATAAAGCGAAAATCTGCAATAATTTCTTTGCCATTTGTATGCTCTATGTGGGCAAGTAGAAAATTAAGTCAATGGAACAACATCTGTGCCAAGATAATTAGACTGAGCAAGACAGCCTTTTACATAGCTTGAGTCCATTCCATCAGGAGGTTCCCAATGAGGAGTGTCTATTTATTACCCATGGCATTAAAAACACAATTGCTGTTTTGTACAATGGATTTCCTTCTTCTGGAAAATGTTTCATCGATTAAAACCCCAAGTCACTACACCTTTTATTTTGATTCATAAACAGTATCGTAAAAAAGCAGTATTTGCCAGGACGGATAGGCAGGTGACACAGAGGGCAGTGTTGGGTAACTTATCAGAGCTGCCCTTACCTGCAAGCTTGGGCTCTCTGCATGATTAAATTGACCATAAACCACTCAGTCTTATATCCTGACCCACAAACTATTAGATGATTTAAGGGGAGTCAAGGCTGGCTGTAAATTGATGGACCCTCCCCCTCCCCCCACCCCCCATCTCTGGCCGCTCGATCAGCGAAACTCCACCATCATACAGACGCTAAATTGGTGGGATCAAAGTTGAAAGTGCTTGCCAAATGCAAGTGGGTGAATTCTGACTGTGGCTGAGGTAATGGGGCTCAAGCTGTATGCTTTGACTTCTTATCAATTAAGGGCAAACATCCTGATTCGTTGTTCAATCCAATTCTTGGCAGGCCAGTTTGGAAATATGTGGATCCAGCATAGGGACTAGAGCTTAGGGAAGGTAATACATCTTAAGGTTATGACTCCAGGCTTTGATGTTCTAAAGACATAGGTAAATTGACACTTTAGTAATTGTGCTCGATGGATTTATCCCTGTCTATACATAGAACAAAAACAAAAATGAAGAATGAAAAGAAGTGGTAGAGGTTGAACGGGGCAAATATGAAATTGGATATAGATTTTGGTCTTTCTTAAGCTCAAAGTGATTTATCTGGAACCTCTGTGATATAAATAGAGAAGCTAACATTGAATGGCACTTACAGACAACCTTTGTGGCATTAGTTGTTGGAATTTCATTTGAGCTCAGCTGAATTGTCAGTCAGCTGAGGCTATGTGGTTGTCAGATGTCTGTCCTCCATGCATCCATCATCTGCCCATCATCCATGATTGACATTTTCGACTTCTCCAAAATCGTCAGCCAGATTGATTTCAAACATAGTAGGAATGTGCCTTGGGTGACTAGACTCTATTGATTTTGTTCAAATGGTCTTGCTTCATTCATTTTGCCAATTTAAAAAAAATATTTTGTTCATTTTTTTGCAAAATCTTAGAAAGTCCTCTTCTCCAACACCACCATGCCAATTACTCTGAAATTGCATAGGAGCACTTCTGCAGACCCCTAGACCTTAATTCTTTCAACAGGCAGTGCTGCGATTTGTTTCTATTTTTTAGTAATACTTACTTGTCAATCAGCAGAGCTTAAAAAATCCATTTGCATCTGTCATCCGGCCGTCTAGCCATCCATGTGTCCATCTGTCCATTAGACTAGGACTTTCTCTCAAAAACTGTTGCATGGAATGTTATGATTTTGCACATGGATGTTTTCCAGGCGTCCTCTACTAACTTTGCAAAAGAAATGATGATGCAACAATTTTTCATTTTTTTATGAATTGCTATATTTATTTTTTGCAAAAAAAAAAAAAAAATGCAAATTTGTTTGTCTCAAGAACCAATGACCAATTGCTTTGATATTGCATGTACAGGGTCAAATGGGGGTATTGTAGTTCACATTTTGGCCATCAGGTAGCACTGCAATTTTTCCTGTTGTTGCAATGAAGCTTTGTGTGCTAAGTCTTTTTTTTTTTAATTCTTCTCCAGAACAGCTTAACAGAATTGCACGTAATTTTATCAGAAAATACTCAGACTATAGGTGATAAAAGGTTGCAAAAAATAATAAGGACATAATGATTTTTGAACAAGTTATGGAATATTGAACTTTGGGACCAAATGTTGGTAAAGGATGCCATGTTGTACATGCGTGCAGCCATACAGTGTAAATATGTAATATTGTCAAATATATACAGATATGACATGGAAAGTAGTGCACTGTGCCAAACTAGTGGACCCTCTGGGACCCCAGTGTGCTCTGCTGCACGAAGGTACAACCTGAGTGCACTAGATCACACTGGTGGTCCCAGAGGGTCCGTCAGTTTGGTCCTGTGCACCGATATCCATTCCATATTCATTTTAGTAAATACCTAGCTATTATCCGCTATTTACTCCTTAAGAATGTGCACTGCCTATCTAATCAAATCCTTGTTTTTTTGACTGTCTATTGCTCAACAGCTCTTTCAGCCAACTGTACCAGATCTGTGTGCTGCGGCCATACTGTAGGCCCCCTGCATCGTCAACTTGGCCTTATTGAACTTAAGGGGACCTGAGCCCCTATAGGTGAAATCCTATTACGAGGTCTATATTCCTACCTAAAGTGAAGATAATTGTGCTGCCATGTGGTAACATTCCTATATGTTTATACTCAGATAAGTGATTTGTGTTGCTACTGATTATTTAAAACACGTCCTGAACTTTCCTGAACATTGAACCAAGTTATTAGATCTATAGGGGCTAGGGTCACCTATAAAAGTTCAATACGGCCATCAACTCTAAAATAGAGGAGCCCACATGATGGGATCCAAACCAATCACACTTTAGAAATAAGAATAGGTATTAACAAATAAGTTTTATGGAATAGTTTGATTTTACAGACAGATGATTGTCTGATGGCTTTGTGGAGGAGGTGATGATGCAATAATTTTTCAATTTTTTATGAAGTTTTTATAATTTTTTAAAATTGATTTTACTGAGGTACTGCTGTTGCTTATATATGTACATGTATATTACATACAGGGTCACTTGGGGTCAAATAGTTCACATTTTGGCCACCAGGTGGTACTGCAATTTTCCCCATTGTTGCTATGATGTTTTGTGTGCCAAGCTTTGAGGCTATTTTTGACTTCTTCTGCAGAATATAGTCTGACTAAAGGCTATGCAAGTTTGTGAAAATGATGATATTATATCATGCTTTGATGAAATTATGGATAGCAAACATTGGGCCATATGCCATTAATTGCTACAACTGCATATACTTATAATTAGGCATATAATAGCGGTACAGTGCATGTATTGCAATATATTGTCAAAACCGTTTTTGGAATATTTTGCTTTTACACCTTGATGTTGCCAAGGTGGACCTTGACCAAAGTTGTTACAGAAATGATGATGCAATAATTATGCACTCTGTAACAGGGGATGCCCATACATGTATAGTGTTGAGTAGAATTCAAGCTTTTTGCTGACTCAGCAAATCTGACATATTCAGTTGGCTTATATCTCTGTAAAGGTGGATCATAGCTGCATGGTTACTATAAAACATTAATAGGAAAGCACCAATTTTCTTTCTTTTGGTGTCGCTAGTTTTGACCTTGAGTGACCTTAAAAGGTCATGCTGACAATGAGCTCATATCTTGGTAACGGTGGATCCTGGGCCTGTCATTATCATCAGAAATAAGTAGGAAAATACATACGAGGTTTCTTTTTCTGTAGTTAATTTTGACTCTGAATGACCTTGAAAGGTCAAACTGACATTGGCTTAATTTTTGGTAATACCAAACTTTTGGGTGTTTATTGGTCAGCACTAACACAGTACATGTATAGTAGGGCATTATTGTCTGCAATTGCAAAAGCAGCAGATTCCATTTATATATTTAGAGGTGAACTTTGTCACTTCTCACCCATTTTGATATGTATGTATGAAAGTGAACCATGCCATATGGCAGCCGTTTTTTTTTTTTGTTGAGGTGATGTCAAAAGTGTGTAACCACCTCACCCCCCCCCTCCCAAGTTTAAGCCACTCTCTGCCTTACCTGCTATAATTACATGAACTTATGAACTCTTATCCTGAGTTCAGAATATTAACTCTTTCAGTGCCAATCACATGTAAAGTCGATCTACTTAAGTCGAACTTGTCTGAATTACCATTGGGATCCCAGATTCGTGTTCCTCAGAAAAAGACCTTCCATTCAAGTACCTGTATGCCTATAGTTCCAGGGAGAATACCCCAGGTCAACAGCTTTTCTCGGCACGCATTGGGCCCATTGCGCCCAATGCGTGCCAGGAAAAGCTGTTGACACCGTTCAAAATTTGCCACTGAAAGGGTTAACATGCTACGTGATTTGACGACTGAAGACTCACATTGATGGGCAGTGAATAAGTTGTCAAGCCGTGTGAAGGCCACAGAGTGAACAGTAATGTCTGATTTTGTCACCAATCATGACACTTCACGGAGTATAAGGAAAATGAAGCTGTTAAAAAAAAAGAGGAAATGGCACTGGTTTTGCTGTTGTGAGAGACCAGACCCCAAGACCATGTTTAAAAGTGGTCCCTCAAACCACATGAACTGTTATAAGAGGTACAATAGCTTGGAAGAGTATGGTGTGCAGGTAAACATGATCTTTCAAGCCCGGTTGTCTGTCAAGACCAGGGGCCACTCAATCATGTAATTTTTGGTATACAGTGTAGAGGCGCAATAATCCTAAATACATTATAAAGCTACAGTGCATTTTTATTGGAAGATGTGACTTTTTTTCCACCCAGCAACCCCCCAGACAAAAATTAAGTATAGAAACTCTGCATGGCTAGGTTAACCCTCCTCCCCCCCCCCCCCCCGCCCAACTCCCTTTGAATTACACTGAGTTGATGCCCAACCTATATCAACGAAAGCTGTCCACCTGCCGCATGATGTCTTGATTGGCCTCATCCACAATTCTTACTCGAATTGCTTTTCATTAATGTTGCAATTAGTCAAAAACCTAGAAACGGGCATGACCACCACCAGTGCACTGCCACTAAGTAACCAACCAGGGCAGGTGGAGCCACCTGGGGGATAAATAAATAAATAAACACAGCTCCTCTCTGATTGGTCAGTCATTGCCAACAGGAAGTGGTGTGTCATGCAAAACATCCCCATGGGCTGATGGCACCATCTGTTGTTACTGAAAAAGTTGAACAATAGCATCACAAAAAACACTGGCATTCTTAGCAGATGCCGCAGTACATGTTAGCTGGAAGTCTTTTTTGGTCCGAAGGGGTTTATCTCAAAAACAGATATATAGCTTCGTGTCTCTGCACTCCACTCAGTGGAGAATAGAATACACAGAACTTTGTCTCTTCATTGGAAAAGTAGAAATAAGTATTTCTGGATCCTTGCCTACAGTACACAGACTGGTTAACACTTTCCTGATCAAATTACCCCCAAAGCAGTTGGGTGTATGTCGTCCTCTGCTTGGTGTTTTCGACTCAGTGTCGTGTCAATAGAAAACTTTGCTGAGGATTATAGATAAGAGGTATCAGGATGATACACCCCTCATCAATGGCTGTCTGTGCTGTGGGTTTGGGTACAACATCTGCTCAGCTTTTGGCTCAGGCTCATTCTGACCAAAAAAAAGGGGTTTAAAAGGGTTAAAAAGACACCAATGTGTTATAAGAATCCTGAGTTGGCAAGACTGAAAACATGGGGACTGTGAAGCATTGGATGCAGACACAGCCGAGCGGATACATTTGACCCGTCAGGCAGAGATGAGGAACAGACTGCTGGATGAAAAAAAGTGTATGCATGCTAATGTAGGATTTTTTTTTTTCTGTTAAAGCAGGATAGCAATAATATATCATATATAGAAATGCTGTAGACAGTACAACATTCATTGGCAATGGAGAATCATTTCACTTTGGGGGTTTTTTTTTTTTTTTTGTTGGTGGATTTATTGAAAATTCAAGATATCTGGTTTCTGTCAGGGATAGACTGGTCAGCCATAGATCTGTTGAAGGTACGCAGATTCCATACCAAGGTTTGCGTACCATTGTCTCGACATTGAATCCAAAGGGACCGGATGCCGGCGTATCCACGTGCGACTTTTTCCTGGCATAAATTCCCTTCAGGCACTTGATGTTGTCAATTTTGTTTGCTGCTTTTTTTGTCATTAGCCCGTTACTCCTTGAATTAAGACTGAGTCAACAGCTCTCCTTGGCATGGGTGGGGCACTATCAAGAAAGCTGTTGACCTGGAGCATGTTATTTTGATTGGCTTCATCTACAATCTTTGTCCAAATTGTTTTTCATTACTGTCCACATTAGTCCAAAACTTTGAAGCAGATGACTTTGACCACCAACCAGTTTTGGCCAGTTCAGGTGGGGGGGGGGAGGGTTTAAAGTAGAATGGATCACCAGTCAACAGCTGTTTTTGACAGCACATTTTGCTCACATTGCACCAAGAGGGCGCTGAGAATAGCTGCTGAGTCAGTCTGTTGAGGGTAAAGTTTCTGTCCATCACACACATTTTACTAGAATTGTTTTTTTTTCTTTAACTCTTTCGTTGGCTATTTTGACCAAAAGTTGATGTGTTCTAATTACCATAATGATACTAGATTCATATTTGTTGTAAACTGACATTTCATCTATTAAGTACCACGTGCCTGAAATTGTACTGACCACATAAGAATCCACGTTTCTCTGAAAAATGGCATGATGCATTTCTATGATTGCAAGGATGCGAATAACTGTGTCTGAAGACAAATCACAGGTTTTTTAGCTTTCCAGAAAGTATAAATTTGCGGCGCTTTTTGTTCAAATATGTCGTTTGATGTAATAATTTGGACATTTCTGAATGAACCAGTTCTGTATCCTTGAATGAAAATATTAGAAAAAGGTCTGCTGCAAAAGTCTTATTTTTTCCTCTTCTGATGAGCATGAAACTTGACTGTATTTGCAGATCACATTGTACATGTATGTGCAGTTAATATTGCTTTGCGGGACCTGCTCAAAGTAAAAAATCTTTGGAACACTTATGAAAGCATGAAGCAATTTTATTGATTATCTTTGATGCACTTTTGGCTATCTGTTGATGAGGTTCACAAATGATTGGAAGGATTTTTTTTCCGTGTTAATAACTTTGCACAGAATATACAACCACAAAACAGAGATAAATGTTTCTCGATCTGCAGCAAATCCAAACAGTTATTATGTGAAAAGGATTGTGAGGTATAGTTACATGCTTTGCTCGGTAAGTCCGACTTGATTTCATCCGAGATGTCGGGGACTGATTGGGATTCCTGTGATCGGATAGATGCCACGTTAATATTCATTCCCATGCAAGGTAACACCAGGCAAATGAGCTCTCTGGAGAATATAAGCAATGTTTTCTTTCTACCTGTTATGGCACATAGGCAGTGTGATCAATAATTGCTGCTCCCTTGAGCTGCCATTTTTATGCTGCTAGCTGTGGTGAGGGAACATTTCTGAAGTAGCAGCCCGGATTAAATTCATTATTTGTGTACAGTACATACCGAGACAGATTGCAACTGAAAAGAAGTCATCATCTGTCTTATATCGAGCATGTAATATCAATGGTAATTTAATTATCTATAGATTTTTTGGCCATCATTTATATGCCGTAAAGTGAGTGTGTGGCTTTTCATCTTGATTTTCCATGATAGAAAAACTCATTGTCATTATAAATTCAAACTTAAATGAAAGAAACACTTGACTTTTAACCTTTCAATGAAGAATTTAGGATGAAAAAAGAGACACTGATTGATGACTATTTGTCTTTTCAACTGCAGAATAGCATTTTCCTTTTTGTCTTTTGTGGTTATAATGTAGGCCTGCTGTCTAGAATTAATACATCAGGTTAAAAAAAAAAACCCAAAACTTTAGTTGATCTCTGCGGATCAAGACTTACGTACTTGTGCACTGAAAGTGGATTTGACATGAAACCCAGGGGTAACAGTTGTGATACCAGCTGAGTACAGCCACTCAGCGTAACAGTTGTGAGACTGTGAAGCTTGTGCGGCTTGCAGGGATAACCAGAGATGACGTACATGTAGGCGTGTCCAGCATGTACACTGTAGGTGTAACAGTTGTGAGACTACATGTGTGTCTAGCATGTAGGTGTAACAGTTGTGAGACTACATATGTGTCTAGCATGCAGGTGTAACAACTGTGAGACTACATGTGTGTCTAGCATGCAGGTGTAACAATTGTAAGACTACATATGTGTCTAGCATGTAGGTGTAACAATTGTGAGACTACATATGTGTGCAGCATGCAGGTGTAACAATTGTGAGACTACATATGTGTCTAGCATGTGGGTGTAACAACTGTGAGACTACATGTGTGTGCAGCATGCAGGTGTAACAATTGTGAGACTACATGTGTGTGCAGCATGTAGCTTTGTGAAACAATTGTGAGACTACATGTATGCAGCACATAGGCATAACAGTTGCATTTATGAGGCTAGATGTGTATGCAACATATGTTATGTAGCCCCATGTATATCTCATCCAAGCCATTTCAAATACAGCATAAAGTGAGTTTGGCTTTCGCGCTGCTGGGATTAATGGCACTGAAACAAGTCTTGCGCTGGTTCCCCGCTGATGACCTGATTTTGTAAAGGCTAATAATGCCTAAAACTTTCTTCTAAATTTCAAGTTTTATGAATGTGATTTGTTCCTTTTATAAATTAATTTGCTACTATGATTTAGAACTATGCAGTTTTTCAGTGAGTGGTATGGAATAGGACTTTGATCTTAGAATATCAGACTTGATAGTGTTCAAACGGTACATTGGCTTACAGAATTAGGTTTGTTAAGTTTCTCTGTATTAAATATAGCAACACACCCTAGTGTTCACATCTTGAACTAATTCACTACATGACCCATGGTGGCTGCCCTGTCCATCCAAAGAAAAAACAATAAATACATAATTATCCATGGTTATGTTTGTCTGCATGTTTGGCCTTACGGCTAACTTCTATGTCAGCATTATGCTTAAACACTTTCTGGTAAGTTGTTCAATGTTACACAAAACATAAACCGCAACATCATTTCAAGCTGTACAGGATGCAACCGGAGCATATTAAGCTCCGTATAATCTTAATGGCACTCTACAGCTACAGCTGCTGAATTTGATGCTGGTCTTAGATCCATAAACCACAGTGTCTTACATGTTCCAAGTCACATTGCAAAAAAGAAAAAATAAATAATAATATTGATAAAATAAAAAATTACATGTAAATCAAAAAAATAAGTAAATAAAATTTTAAAAATTAAGTAAATAAAGCAGGCATGACGACCCACATGTTAATTTAGGAAGAGTTATGATGAAGCAGCTGGAAGTGGTTACATAAGGTGCGGAAAAATCTCCATGCAGAGTGAAAAAATAACTAAAAGTTTGCAGAAAGACAGATAAATTCCAATATTTCTTTTTGTTTTTGTTTGAATTTGTAGCATTCACATGTCAGTTAATTGTCATTGTGACAATTTTTGTTGTCAAGATGTTGATCCCATATCGCATATGTTATTTATTACTGGGAAATTTAGATGAATGGAACTATTTCTCAGTGGGAACCTCTGTCGGTAATTTGCCATGAAACACCATTCTTTTCCTAAATACAAGGTTCAGGCCCCTGATTACTTTCTTTGTCAAATGTTTATCTTTGTGTTCTCTTGATGTGTTGTTTCATTTGTTGCCAAAAATTTATTATAAATCCATGTGATTTATTTTCCTCAAGAGATCTCATATAGCAAAGCCATTTCTGCTTTTGTCATGAACTCGTTGGTTTGTTTTAATCTTCAATCCCACAACAGTCATTTATGAATGCCAACTGCGAGTTTTTTAACACACACACACAAAATACACATTATTTTGCAAGGGCAAGAGGAATTCTCTGTCAATGTTGCTTCAGTAGAGGCTCCTATGTACAATAGTAGGAAGGAAAGCAAACTTTTTGTGTGTGTTTGTCGGGGAAGAGCTTGCTCAGAGTACGTGTCTCTTGCTCTTTTAGTCAGAAACAGAACTGTCTCATGGGACATGCTGTCAGTGTGCTTACAACAAATTCAATGCAAATTTTGAACTGTTTTGGTGCAGCGAAAACTTGTTCCATGCAAAATGTGTCAGATATCCGAATATGTCAGGGGAAAAACACAGCAAATTTTGTGCCTAAATGAACTTCCTTCTGCTGGAAGATCCAAAACTAATGGCTGTCATGTTTTGTTCCATATGTGTATGAAAACACTGTTCACAGTATCATTTACTTCACAAACAACATCTTAACCCTTTCCCCCTTGAATTGACACTTGAGTCAACAACTTTCCTTTGCATGAGATGGGCACTAAGTGCCCAACTCATGACAAGGAAAGTTGTTGACCTGGGACATTTGATCTTCATAGGGCTCATCTACAATTCTCAGTCAAAATTGTTATTCATTACAGTAACTGTTTAAATTAGTTGAAAATGCTGAAGCAGATGACATTTGACCACCAGCCAGTTTTGGCCAGTTTAAGGGGGAAAGGGTTAATGATGAACAATACTCAAAAAAGGCTCAATTAAAGTATAATCACATTAACTGTGCAGAAAATGAAGGGACAACCTGGGACCTTGTGCTCGGGACTCCTTCCAGGATATGACTGAAAAGTGCCACCTAGGGGTTGATAAAAATTAACACACTGAAATTATTTGTGTCCTTAGTTTGTTTGAATTTTAAGCCAAGTGACTTTGTAGGTTGTGTGGACCCAGTGTATGACCAGTGTATTGGCAGTTCTTGTTCAACTTGGCACAACTATGCATTCAGTTTTATTGCCAGTATGAATTCAGTCCTTTTTACCAGTGTGTGGCAGGTGTGAATCCAGTCTATTGCTACTGTATTGTTGTGATTCAGCCGGGTATAGGACCCGGGACCTCTCGCACCTCTAGGCAACGTTTTGCCATTTGGCTAAAAGACCGGATGTTGAGTGTGGGGGCTCAACTTTGCCTGGCTCTCACTATATGTATACTCCTTGCCCTTTTCTCCCAAGGACCAAGGAATGCCCAGTAATAGCACTGAACTGATCCCACTGGTTGCCTCCCTGACCTCCAGCCACGAGGAGCACATCCCAACCAGCTGTTGTCCCTCTTGCTGCCAGCCAGCCGAGCCCAACGATGAACCACCCCCAGCCACCACGGCCTGTTGGCGTGCGATTGTGTTTGCACTCCTGACACCAATGTTGGGATTCAGCTAGGTATTGAACCCAGGACCTCTCACACCCCGGGCCAACGTTTTGCCATTGCGCTAAAAGTCTGGACATTGAGCACGAGGCCTCAACTTTGCCTGGCTCTCACTACATTGTCAGTGTATGTCAAGTGCTTCAACTCTTCCAAACACATATATACTAAGTCTATTGCCTGTAGTGATAAAGATAAAAATTATCATCTTTTAGATGCTTCAATTTTTAGAGGCACAATTCGTGACCAGCATGTGATCATGCAGCTCTACAAACTGTGTCCAGTGTGAACCCAGTCTATTGTCAGTGTGTACCCACAATCTGGGCATACACTGGTCATAGTGCCAGTATGGCCAGTGTATGACCAGTGTGTAGGCAGTTTTTTAAGATTCTAGCCTGGTATGAACCCAGACTGTTGTCAGTGAATATTCATGATCTGGACATGCATTGGTCAGAGTCCTTGTAAGGCCAGTGTATGACCAGTGGGTGCAACTATTAAGTTTTTACCAATTCTAGCCCATTACAATCCCAGAGCAGCGTTCTCAGTGTGTATCCAGAATCCGCACATACACTGGTCATAGTGCCAGTCTGTTGCCAGTTGCTACTTATTTTGTGCCAGTGTGAGACCAGTCTGTGTGCAGTTGTAATTTTTTCTCGCCAGTCTATGGTCAGTGCATGCATGTGTTCAGATAACAACCAATCTACTGCCGGCCTGTTATCAGGTACCAGCTTCACTTAAGACAGACAGTCTTTATGTCACATGTGATGATGGTCTTTTATGATGGTCCTGTTGGAATTGTGTATCGATGACCTTGACCTATACTCTAATTATGTCATATGGCAACTGTTGATAGTGGTGCCATGCAGGAGGGGGGCACTTGTGGCATGGGCCAGTGCATGATATCTGGTCTTTTATTACAGTAAGCCTATACCTTTTTGATGATTAAACAAAATTAAATATGGGTATGTATATATGTATATTTGTATATGTATATATACATATATATATATATATATATATATATATATATATATATATATATATATATACACATACATATACATACATACATACATACATACATACATACATACATACATACATACACTGTACATACATACATACATACATACATACATACACAAACACACACACAAACACACACACACATACATACATTTATATATATATATATATATATATATATATATATATATATATATATATATATATATATATACATGTTCATGTATATAACATGTATATTTGCAGGCAACTGATCATAAATTGTGATTTTATATAAAGTGATGAGGAGTAGATGGATAATTTTGACATATCAGGCTGACTTTGTGGTATGTTTATGAGATGATCTGAAGCAGATTTTCTCCTTTTCATTGTACTGAAAGTTGAGTGGCAGCAGGAACTGCCTTTTTCTCTTACAGTGGACATGGACGAGGTGTCATATTACGTCTAGTGCTGCAGGACTGACACTGAAATGTCATGACTTTCATGTTAATATGCTATTGGGACTGCATGACCCTCACAGGACAGTTCATTGACCGACTGCTTTGTTGTTGATCCCGTTCCTCTCATATAAGTACACGTGTGTCTCTCCCCATATCGTATTACGGGAAATATTGGCAGCAAACTTATTGAACTCAGTTAAGGTACCTCGTAATCTGCACTCAATTACTGGACCAGATAGATTTTTGCCTACACACTGCTGTAATATGATCATTATCTGATGATATCTGACATTCAGGGCAGAAATGCATAAAAACAAAAAACAAAAGCAAAAAAAAAACAGAAATGAACCTCCCTCCCTTGCATTATAACTGAGTCAACAGGTTTCCTTGGTGTGGGTTAAGGTGCTTAATGTCTAACCCACACACCAAAGAAAGCTGCTGACCTGGGTCATGTTATATTGTCAGGTATAATCTACAATTCTCATTCAAATTGTTTTCATGACTGTTGAAATTAGTCAGAAACATTGAATTAGATGACATTCAACCAGATATCATTCAACCACCAGCCAGTTTTGATCAATTACATTGTCGTTTAAATGTATTTAGTCAGTTTAAGGGAGAAGGAGTTTTTATAATGGCTTATGACATAAAAAATAAACTTTTAAGTTTAGAGTTCGGCTTTTGGTGTGAAAGCTACATGTAGTCTGTCTAGCTGTGGAGCTCGGGGGAGGAAAAGCTAAATGTGACTCTTTTCAAGTTTTGATCTCAGTAAAGGAGGAAAAAATGTGCCCTTCTTCAACTTTTGACATCAGATAAGGAGGAGCAAAATGTGTCCTTCACCTTTTGACCTTAGTTAAGGAGGAGCAAAATGTGTCCTTCACCTTTTGACCTTGATTAAGGAGGAGCAAAATGTGTTCTTCAAGTTTTGACCTCAGTTAAGAAGGAAAATATTCCTTGTTTCAAGTTTTGACCTCAGTTTAAGGGAGTAACTGCTAACCCTTTCCAAGGTTTGACCTCAGTAGGGGAACAGTTAAGACTTAGTCAAATCTTCCTATTCAACCATAAATATATGCACTGGTACCTACTATAAAACCACCTGCTGGGTGAGCTGTTGATGGGATTCTGAGCAGAGTTGGGTACTTACTGATGGGCTTCTGAGCGGAGTTGGGCACATACTTATGGGCTTCTGAGCAAAGTTGGGTACTTACTGATGGGCTTCTGAGCAGAGTTGAGCACATACTTATGGGCTTCTGAGCAGAGTTGGGTACTTACTGATGGGCTTCTGAGGAGAGTTGGGTACTTACTGATGGGCTTCTGAGCAGAGTTGGGCACTTACCTATTGGCTTCTGAGCAGAGTTGGGCACATACTTATGGGCTTCTGAGCAGAATTGGGCACATACTGATGGGCTTCTGAGCAGAGTTGGGCACTTACTTATGGGCTTCTGAGCAGAGTTGGCAGCTGCTAATGGGCTTCTCAGCAGTTGGGCAACTGCTGTCATTCAGCCATGATGGAATCCCAATCTACGTGTATGATAGGAAAACACTACATTTTCGCAAAATTCCGTTACATTTGAAGCATTAGAAACGTAACGTTTTGTCTGTTTGCAGTGATTAGCTGTAAAGAAAAAAAAAAAAGTTATGGCTTTTTCATACATGATTGTGCCATGCATGAATGGCATACAAAAATATAATTACACAGAGGTTCTATTACAGAACATACATATAAGTCAATGACAATTTGAGAACTGTGAGTTCATACTTGCATGTACTGCTGCAGTGGTAGTAACTAGTGCAGATAGGCATTTGCCAGAGTAATTTGTGATCATTTAATTTACATCTGCATTCTGTCAAGTTTTTAACATGGCAAGCGTAGTGATGAAACTGATCGTCATTGCATAATGAAGACTGACAACAGGAGCCATGTGATTGCATCTCCACTTCAATTGCTACTCATACGGGATCTTCCATTGTCCATTTGCACGTAAACCACTTGCTTGTTCGGCACAGTTTGCTCTCACAGTAAACACAGTTTCCTTTGCTTGACGATTCTCATTTTTGGGGAATCCAGACCCCTTTTTCATGGAATCAAGGTGATAAACAGACGTATGCATTGAATGGCGTACTTTGAGTAGCTGTGCGTATTTTTGAAAATGTGCATTTTTTTTTAATGTGTGCAAAACAGGAAGGCATTCATTGCAACAAACATCTCCCAATTTATGGCATTCAATTCTTATAGGAGGCAATCAGCATAGATACCATTGGAGTCCGTGTTCATCACTGTCTGCTGATTACTTGTCATGGCATAAAATTTACGTGAGAGCCTGTAAATGTAAAGAGTTGCAAAAAGTTTTTTTATCAGATATTTTTCATCATGGACTGTCTGCTGCGGCAACTATTACCTTTATATATATATATATATATATGTGTGTGTGTGGATATTTTATCTATGATTGTCATTTTTTTACTTTGTAGGTGAGTGATGTTTGAAGTAGATGAATAATGAAGTCTGCCTGCAGGTAAGGGAATATATTGTTATTGTTACAAATATGAAGCTGTGATTTATTGTTATCAAGAACATGGCAATAGCGATGTGTCTCCATGGTTACGAGATTAAACAGCTAGCCAGGTAGCTGCTTGCAAAAGAGTTTTTATATTTCAAGTCTATCACAGGGGGGTATTCCTGGTTTTGTTCCGTACAATGTTGTAGTACATGTACATGTAGGTGTCTGTGTTAATCAGACCAAAACTCGGAGGAAATTACCTTTTTATTTACCTGTGCATTTCCTATTTGTAGCAAAAGTCATCAACACAAAATAGATTTAAATTCAGATTTAAGTTGAGAGTAAATATTGCATGTCGCTGTGTCTGGTTCAGAATAAACGGCTGTCATGGTAAATTAGGACCCCGCATAGATATTGTACACCTAGTGTGGTTAATTAGGACCACACACAAAGACAGTGAACACTTGCCAGGCTTAAGTAGAACCCCACACAAAAATGGACACTCAGCATAATTGATTAGGACACCCCCTCCCCCCTCCACCCCAAAAAAGGAACAGTAAGTATGGTGCTATAGGACCCCACACAAAGACATTGGACAGTTAGCAAGGTTAATCAGGACTCCACTCTGAGTCAGTAAACCATTAGTATGGTTAATACGTGTATAACCTTGTTCTAACTCAAAGACAGTGGACAATTTGCAAGGTTAACCATGCAGGGTCCCACACAAAGTCTGAACAGTTAGCGCGGGTAATTAAAACCTAAACAACAACATGAGGAGTTATAACGGTAATTAAAACCCCACACAAAGACAGCGAATGATTGACATGGTTAATTAGATCCCATGCAAATACAGAGAAGAGCTAGCATGGTTAATTAGGACCCCACACAAAGACAGTTGACAGTTAACTCATTCCATGCCAGTCCCTGATTTTCCCATATATTTACATAGATTTAAGATGACAATTACATATTTAAATTCTTCATGAAACGAGCTTTCGTTCAAGTACCAACATGCCTATAGTCTTAAGTCAGTGGTTCTGGCACTGCGTGGCAAGTCATGCTGCAGCTGCTGCAAGGGACTGAAGAATTAGTGTGCTTTTGTCCACTAGACCCCACAAGAACAGTGGACGGTTAACATGGCTGATTATAGGACCCCACACGGCAAGAGAGCCCCAACACCAAATACAGACTGAACCTGACTTTGCAAGTTGTTGGGCTGTGAGGAAGAGTAAGGGATGGTTCAACATTATCATCATTTTTGAATTAGTACTTAGGGTACTTAATTTCATGACCCCTTCCCTCACCCCAAATTAGTACTTTAAAAATGATGATTTTCCCCCCAAATCATAGCAAAATTGCATAAAACAGGCCAAAAATTGACCATCATTTTCCATATCCTGTGAAAGTGTACAGACCCATTTAACCCCCTCCCCCCTTGCGTACTGTAAGTACTAATTCAAAAATGATGAAAATGTTGAACCATCCCTAAAAAAAAAAAAGAAAAAAAAAAATGACAGCAGCATCAGACCAAGGCAAGCTGCATCTATGTCCTTTTTTCACGCAGGGGAAGACCCGGAAACTTGCACATGTCGGTGGCATGCACATAGGCAGCGTGTGTGCATGTTACTTGATACAATCTATCTGATACCTGTATGTAATTTCAGCTTTGTTGTACATTGAACTTTGCTTTGTGCCAAATAATACAAGAAAAAAAAAAAAAAAAGAACATTGAATAGTGTGACCACAATGGTTCTACTTTCAAACAGTCCCTCTCACTGGAGACTAGACCTTGTGCACAAGGCAGGTCTTTTTTCTTAATTTACTCTTCCAGGCAGCCCCCTCCCCTCCCCCCCATATGGCTGTTCTTATCCAGTATTAGAAGGGACCCATTGTACGATACATTCTATGTGCGCTGCATTGTTAATTGCATATGCAGGTCGCATGTTAGGCTGAGACCAGGATGTTTGCTACAATGTAACACAATGCTCGTCAGCAACACATGACAAGGGCATCCTAGACCAATAGATGTGGTCACATGGGCGGATGTGACTGTAAACGTATACCTTGTTGATCACATTCTGCTCATTTGAACATTATGAATGATCTCTTTTGCTTCTTGTACCACTTTTTTGACGACGTCATTTTTTGCCCTTCCCCATTATGTCACAGTTTACATGTACATTTATGTATATCTGGACACATAGCTTTGCTGGTTTTTTTAGTGGTGCATGTCTCTGTCTGTCTGTTCACGTTTCTCATGTCTGGCCTGTCAGATCTTGTTGTTCTTTGACATATGTGAGTGAAACTTGGCACACACAATACGAGGGCTGAAGGATGTGTCTAGTTGCAAAAGTACGTCACTGGGTCAGTGTCAGTCATCCCGGTTGCAGGCAGTGACAGATCCTTGCATGCAGTGCCTCTGTTGGTGATCACCAGGTGGCAGACAAATGTTTGAATGAAATCATATAAATATTGCCCTTGAGGCAGACCAAGCTTAGTTCCACATGTGTCCTTTACTATGTTTAGTGGAGAAAACATGGGGATTGGTCTGCTTAGGAGGCAAATACAAAGATGGTATTCCTACAGCAGAGCTGGTGTAGAAAAAACTTTGCACCTTTTAATTTTATCTAGGATTTTTTCAGTGATTCGTTGAAGTATGAAATTTGACAAAGTAGAGTTTTTGTTGGATTCTTCCAGTCTTAATCTTGCAAAACTTGTGAAAAAGATTGCCCAAAATATTTCTGCTAAAACTGTACAAAAATGCTCTCTCTCTCTCTCTCTCTCTCTCTCTCTCTCTCTCTCTCTCTCTCTCTCTCTCTCTCTCTCTCTCTCTCTCTCTCTCTCTCTCTCTCTCTCTCTCTCTCTCTCCTCTCTCTCTCTCTCTCTCTCTCTCTCTCTCTCTCTCTCTCTCTCTCTTCTCTCTCTCTCTCTCTCTCTCTCTCTCTCTCTCTCTCTCTCTCTCTCCCCATAAGCCTCTCCCACCCATGTCAATAGGCCACCACTCTACAGAGCCTTTTTTTTCCCTCATGCACGAAGTATGGTACAATGTATTTCATTATATTCTTACCTCGAGATAGACCACCAATCTTATTAGTCACAGTTCTGATGACTTGGCATTTGTGGGGCCTTATAACAGAGGACCACCGTACTAGAAATGTCCAGCACTTGACGAATCTAGAAATGTGCGGTTTTATGTGGTTATTTCAAAAGAGAAACTTTAAGATATATTATACGGTGGTCCGTCTCTTGAGAGACCACCCCAAATGCACCAAATGTAGCCTTTGTAGAGGGGGTGCATGGCCTCTTGTTGGGGGGGGGGGGGTGCCTCAAGAGAGGGACAACTGTATATACATACTTACATGCATACATACATATATATATATATACATATATGTACACACACACACACACACACATATATATATACATATATACACACACATATATATATACACACACACACACACACACACACATATATATATACATATATACACACATATGTAAACTTTACATGTACTTAACGAGGGTGGCTAGGTTAGGAAATACTACTGTATGTCCCTAATCTTCCCCAAGGCCCTCAAAGATTCAAGGTAGATGTATACTATGACAATATTAAATCATATATTCATAATACCGTCAGGAACACATGCAAAAGTACAAGTGCGGAGCTATTAAACATAATATACATTGAGAGTTTGTTACATACATGTTTACCTCATAATGTGTTTTCAACCTTGCTCTTCATTTCATTATGTGCTCAATGTATTTTGCCTTGAAATTTTTGACAGATGATGATTTCCCTATTCAGTTAGGGAGGAAATTCCAAAATAGGGCTCCACTATAAGCAAAAGAGGACTTTACATAGTCTTTTTTACAAGGATTTTGTCTCAGGCTTTGGTAGATCATCTGCTGAGGACCTCAATTTTCTCGGATATAAATCTTTATAATACATAGGAAGCTCGTCTCTAAGATAGTCTGGCACCACATTGTTTTAACAATATCTTATATATTTCTACTGCTCTTTTAAAATGTATTCTTTCATTGATGGTCAACTAGTTAACTGTTGTAATTAGGTTGTTATAGCTAAAGTGACCATGGACATTCAAGATCTGACAGGCAGCAAATTTGTGCAACCTTGTCAACTTTGAGTCAGTTATTGCATCTTTTTAATTCAGCATACATGTCATTCCTTGCCACTTTGTACACCTCGATAATTAGTAGGAATGACATATAGTTTCCATGTGGCCATGGACGGATACGTAAAGTTTCTGATTAGGAGGCTCTCATTGCTGTTAATGGCTTAATTGACTACTGTATTATCCCTCATAAGCACCCCTGCCCTCTTAAGCACCCCTCCCCTGCCCCCCTCCCACATTTTTCAGGCACAGAAGTGCTGTAATACTGGAAAATTGTATCTTATTTTATTAGGATTTACCAGTTGTTGACAGATAAGCTCCAAATTTAGATCTTCCTTTGGAGCTTATTTCAAATAAGTCTCCCATGCGCCTTCAGTACTTAACAGGGACAATACAGTATTTGTAAAAACCCTGTGCAAGGGCTGAAGTTTTGCTACAAAATTTTATTAACATTTTGTGTTTCATCATTTTTAAAATGCTTCTTTGTTCTATAGTTTTAAACTCCACGTGAAGCACATTCTACAATTACTTTGGATTCTGGTGGTTTGAACCCTGACGAATCAATTTAGGTTCTGGTGATTTTACCCCTTACCTTTTCAGGGTCAACACCTTTCCCTGACACAATTGATGCAATGTGCCTGACCGACACCAAGGAAAGCTATTGACCTGGAATGTGGCATCTTGATAGATAGTGTCTACAATTTTCAGCAAAAAAAAAAAAAATTCTGTTAACATAACACTTATATTATGTAAACACTTCAGAGCAGACAACAAATTTTACATCTGGGTCCTTTTGAACATTTGGAACAGGGAAAGGCAAAAAAAGGATAAGTTTATTGACAGCAATGGAGAAACTGTGCAGAAAGCCCGATGTCTATGTTAAGTCTATATCATTTGCATCGAGTTCTTGAGCAGCAGTTTGGTTATGGATATAATGGGCGCAGAAGAGAGACACAATGTTATGTTAGAAAGCAGGATACGCAATGAGAAAAAGAGTCCTCCTTGAGGATACTGATTGAGGCCTTTGCAGAGAGACATATCATCAGATGTGACAGACTTGTGGGGAGTATCTGCAAGGATACTGTACCGTGCAGGAGAGAGATACATGTATGTCGCCTTGTGCCACAGCCCCATCAGGAGGATGTTCTGTGAGAATACACTGACTTTCAGAGATATTGACCCAAAGCCCTTTCGCAAGATGCAATGCGAGGATACCATGGCTTTTAGACACATTGCCTAATGCCACAGTTCCATAAGAAGGATGTTGTGTGAGGATACTGGTGCTTTTAGACATGTTGCCTAAAGTGCCACAGCTCCATGAGGAGGATGTTCCTTGAGGATACTATGGCTTTTAGCCACGTACATGTACATGTATGTTGCCTTGATGTCATAGTCCCGTAAAGAGGATGTTGTGTGAGGATGCTGTAGGTTTTAGACATGTTGCCTCCTGTTACAGCCTGTTAGGAGGAAGTTGTGTGAGGATACTGTGGCCTTTTAGACCTGTTGCCTATGCCACAGCCCATGAGGAGAATGTTTTTTGTAAAGATACAGTAGCTTTTACTGTTTGGAGCGACAAAATTATCCTGCCACAGTGACTCTGAACACAGGATCTTCCTTGAGGTTACTACAGCAGACAGACATACATTGTATAGAGTGCCATATACCCATGGGAAAAGGGTCTTCCCTCGGGATATAATGACTTGTAGCATGATAATTGCAACAGATTTACATTAGAACAGTTTAACGTCTTCCTTAAAATGTGATATTTCATGAATTCCACATGCAAGGCATTGATAGAAATTATTCTTTCCGGTTATGTGCATTTTCATGCCGTCTAATTATAGCTATGAAATAGATACATTGCAATCAGCGGAAATGTAGAAGTGCGCGGCTTGCTAAAATATTGAGGAGAACAAATGTTAATTAAAACAATGTCAATAGGATGAGTGCTGCATTAGTCAAATTGAAACTGTCACCCTGGCTGTGGCATATCTTTTTGCAGGCAATGCTCTTTGTGTTTGACCCTTTTCCCCTTAATCTGACCAAAACCGGTGTAACAGGATATTTCTTCCCCCCGGATATATGTTCCCCAGGGTGAATGAAAATTCATTCCCTCCCATGAATATTTGTCCCCCCACCTCACCCCAACCCCCACCCCCAGTATGGGAAACTAATGTTCTGCAAATATTTGTTTCTAGCCACAGGTTATTATTATAATGATTAATGTTGTGTGGGAATATTGACTTATGGTGTTTGCTAGTTTTTTTATTCTTATTTATGTTTATTTTTGTTGAGCTTATGAAATTTAGCTGAGCTTAGATCAGCTTCGTTTTTGTGCAGTTCAAGTTCAATAGCTTCTTCCATTAAGTTTACAAAGTTCATCTGAGCATATGCTGATCATGAAAATGTGCATTGAATATTCTCAACTGTGAACACCATAAGCATAGAATAAAATCAACTGATAATACAAAGTGAGTGGTAGGGGACGGAATACTCATAAGGGCACAAATATTCCCAAGTATTTGTTCCTTGTGGGAATAAATATTCATTCCAGGGTGAACCGATATTGACGGGGAACAATCATTCTCCTACATCAGCTTGTGGTGAAATGTCGTCTGCTTCGACATTTTTTTGACAGATTTCAGCAGTAGTGGAAAACAATTTAAATGGGAATTGCAGATGAGACCTCATCTTAGCTGTGGGCACCCAACGTACACCAAGAAAAGCCACTGACTCTGTGTTAATTTTAGAGGGGAAAGGGTTAATACTTGTATGATTACTTAAACATTTATCACCACGTCGGGAATGATCGATGGACTCGACAACACTTATGGGAAGTCTGCTGCTGTTGTTCTGTGTCCGGATGGAAGATTGGAGCAGATTATCGCGTGTTTTTAAGTTTTGATTCATGTTCTGACTTGGCCGAACATGAAGGGGAATATTTTGTTCCTCCTGGCTGGGGACACATTTGTAGAGTCTGTTACAACTTCCCGGCAAAAATTAGAGCTAAAACAACTCTGTTTTCCACTTTCTCAAGTTAACGCAGGAAATCATTGTGAGACCGTTCAAGGCAGACTTTTTATCCAGTTGTAATAGGATTGAAATCAAATGGGACTGACACTGTTTAGTCAATACCTACATTGTGTCAGTTACTTTGTGTGAGCTACGTGAGCTCACAGCCATGCTGAACAGTCAATTTCTGCAAGAGGATACATTGTACCTGTTGCCTTCCCATGGCTCTTAATGGCATTTATTATGGCTGTATTTTCCGAGAACAGTATCTAGCAGGCCATAAGCCTGCTTCATTCACAGAGAAAGAGAGAAAGAGAGAGAGAGAGAGAGAGAGAGAGAGAGAGAGAGAGAGAGAGAGAGAGAGAGAGAGAGAGAGAGAGAGAGAGAGAGAGAGAGAGAGAGAGAGAGAGAGAGAGAGAGAGAGAGAGAGAGAGAGAGAGAGAGAGAGAGAGAGAGAGAGCTATAACTTTTTTGCGTTGTTACTTTTGTTATACTTTTTTTTTTGTCAAATGCAACATGTTTTATGGCAGACCTATGTCAGTACAAGGTTGGATCAATTTATGTCCCCATATTTATTAGTCCAGTAAGTGATTTGTTTTCCGTTTTGAATCAGCCGGGCAGGCATTAGCATTGAAACTGAGAGCCACCCAGGCCATATTCAGAGGCCATTGATACATTGTAATGCTACATCATTATTCAGCAACAGTAGATTCAAGGCAGAAGTAGCTTTCTGGATGAGTTTCTAAGTTGAATTTTTCCCGTCGTATTCACCTCAGCTTTATTTGCTTTCATTGATGCATTCATGCACACTGCCCAGACTTGACTTTTATCTGCAAGTAGAAGCCTTGGCCTGTATGCCTAAACTGTGCAAGCGTGGAGCTGAATATGGGATGGTATATTTTACTGCAAGGGAAACAAAAATGTCAGAGCGTGTGGCCCAGCTACATGGAGAAAGGTGACAAGGTCTGTTGTCACGTGCAGGCTGAGATGGGGGGGGGGGGTACATGAAGATCTTCGGGAAATTGTTGCATGCAAGAGACACTAGCTTGGTAACATGCTGGTGACATCCCTTTGAACCTCTGTAAATTTTGTGATGATGTGACAATACCATGCAGATTCCTTGTGGGACCCGGAATGGCGGGCAGATAATAGTTTATGCGCTCGTCTTTCTGGCTGTACTAGTGTGTTACTGTCCATGCCAAATAACACTGATCTACAAGAGAATGCCCTATACTAAGTAGTAATAATAAATTTTAATGAGACATCCAATGGAATTAAACTGAACTGTACATTGTAATTTCATACCACAAGGCTCCCAATTAGAAAAAGGATTTGCCTTATCAGAGTAGTAATTCTATAAGTGAACATAAAGGAATAGATGTAGAACAAAGATGCAATTTACATGTAATCTACACCTGAGCTGGCCTTAAAAGTACTGGGTACCAGACCCGCACAATCTTTAAGCATGCTGAAAGCAAATGAGAAATAGGTTTATGTCTACAAGTAGACAGAATTTGCCAAAGTTGTTGCTATGCTTATTGTCAAAATACTTTATTTACGTTCTCAGTGCCTATGGGAAAAAATACATGGAATGTTAACAATAGCCACTGCTGTGTATTACAGTATCAGGAGAAAGCTCACATGTCTGCCTTATAGGGTAAATGAAAAGATTATTAATGATTTACCTTCACAAGTGATTGTTTGGTGGAGACACTGTCTGCAAGATTGGCTAGGCAGTCATTTTGGAGCCATTTGTTTTTGACGCATGTCTTAGATGTACAATGTTAGCGTGATTAGGCTGCCAACTATTAAAAGGCTTGGACAGAAAGGGCAATGAATAGTATTCATTTAGAATTAGGACACTAACATTCTTTTGAAAAAAAAAAAGCAGAAACAAAAAAACCACCACCCCAAACACAAAAACAAAAACAAAAAAAACAAAAAACAAAGAAAAAAAAACAAATAAAAAAAACGAGCAAACAAAAACAAAAAAAAATAGTGGCACCACCTATAATTTGATGGAAATTATGAGTCAAAATGTGTTTTAAGATATAAAACTCCATATCTTAAAAAATGATTGGATTAGACTTGCTAAATTTATAGGATATATAGATGATGTCCAAAGCTAGAATTGTATATAATTTCAGTGACCTTGACCTATTTTTGTGAGGTCACCATGCCTGTAAAGTTGAAAGAGGTGATTGTTTAATGGCAGGGTGTAGCTGGGACTTCAATGGCAATTTCAGCACAGCACCAGGCAGGCCTATGGGCCTCCTGTATTACATAATCTGGGTGTCCTTGACCTTCTGTCCCAAGGTCACTGCGGACATTAAGTTAAGGACTGACTCATTGTTGTCTTGGTACATGCAACAATATTCATCACAGGAGTTGCACAAATAAGCTTTGATTACATGTGGAGTGAAGTGCCATCTGGTGGACAATTTTTAGGTTAACATGTACATCAGCTTTATATGTTCAGAAGCCACTTGAGGACTCACAACTTTGAAATGAACAGATGCAATATAACCACGATACAAGCAGAGCATTAGGTAGACTTGCACAAGTCCCTGGTGCATGTCCCTATTTTCCCATCCCGCGGTCCCACCCAGAAGTGCGATACATTTTCCCCTCCACAAAGTTAACTGAATAATATTATGCCAACTACACGGTGTTATTAAGTAGGTCCTACTATTATTATTATATTTTTTTTTAACTGTCGACACTGCCGCCGTGTCGGTTTCAACAGTAGCAGCTATTGAGTCCTGGTCAGTTCTAATCCCATTATCATCGCGAGTGGAAAGTGGCCTTCGATGAATGCATGGCTAGTCACTGGCCACTCAAGCGAGACAAAGCTGACCGTCTCCCTCCGGCTGCCGACACCAGGGACTTGTCAAACTTGCACAAGCCCACTCTGGACTACCATCGATTCGGTGGGAGTGACGTCACAACATCCGGGGTTTCGCGGGATCTTAGAAGTCAAATCAGTGCCACAACTTTTTTATTTTTGCATTAATGCAAAATGATCCACGTCATGATTTAAGTTTTGTTGAGTAAGACCTCTACATTTCTATGTGGCTCTTTTGTCAATTTAAACGAAAAGTCCATAAACACACTTTATCGCAGTTACTGACAAACTGTCAGCATGATAAACACGCGGCAGCGGTATTTTCACCCGAGCCATGTTTACCTGCGGCTGGCGTATTTTACTCTCTTTCCGTGAAAAAATTGGACCCTCTACTCTATTGTACGCAAAGACTGGTACAATGGTAGTATATGTTATCATTCTCACCAATTTACAACGTTAAATTTTGTTCCTTGCTTTAATAAATTGTCCGTAATCGTCACTTGTCACTCTGCCCTCCTTCCCAATTGTATTCTACGAATAAAATATGTTTATATCACTTGTGTTCACACAAATGTCACCCATCTTTCAAGCCAGACTTCACAACATGAGGCAGCGAGTTCTACCGAACGAAACAGCGATAGAAAAACTTTTTGAGTAGACAGCGAACACCATGTGATCGATTCTGGGCCCTTGTAGTTTCCGACTAAAATAACGACGCATCTGTTTGAAATAGAAGCAGTTTTGAAGGTGTTCCCGCTAAAATACTTTTGTTTCAGCCAATGGGAGAGCTTGTTGTTAAAATAGACAAGGTTCTGAGCATTCTAACTATATAAACAACATGGCGCGGAGACAAAAAAAATCGAGATAGAGACGATGAAATCACCCTATTTTTGCGCAGTTTTGCAAAGTTACATCATTCAAATTGTCACAAGCAACGACCCGGTCATTGATTTAAATCATCGTAGTAGGAAAATATTCATTTTAACGCCGCTCGAAATAGCCATCGGCAAGAACTGACGTTTCTTTACAATAAAATGTGCATGCTTGCATGTAAATAAACAACACTCAACACAAGGAATTTGAGACGGCCTTGAATCTGTCACGTGCTTGACTGCTCATGAATAATTCATAGCAGCGACAAGCCGGCAAGTTTGACAAGTCTCACTGGACGCCCTCTGCCTGACGCGGTTCACTGCAATTAATCCTTCATTACACAGTAGCTCAATTATCAGCTTCTGAAGAGGAGTGCGTTATGACCGCTCGCTTGTCTGTGTGATAAGAAACACAGTGTAGATCGCCCGGCGCTAATCATCTGGAGTCAATGTTATCTGGTTATATACACGTTCCACGCCAATCAGCTAGGTAAAGCTACGACGTGTGTTTACTTAAAATTTAATTTGGCAATGAATTTGATTTTAAATAAAATACGGAAGATAGTCCAGTGAGACTTGAGCAAGTCTAAGCATTAGGCCCATGGGCCGCTTCTTTTTATCATGAATTGAGATACAACTTGCAAATTTATACCACATATATATAAGGCCAATAATCATTAAAAAAAAAATTGAATGAACTTGACCTAATTTTCAATGTCATTAAGGATATACATGTAGTTAAGGACTCTAAATTCTACATATCGAGAGAGAAAAAGGCCAGCAACACCAAATGTACCGTAAATGTGTATCATATATAGAAGTTTGATATTTTGTAATATGATTGACCTTGACCTTGACATTGTTTCTCATGGTCACAGAGGAAATACATTTCAGGAAGTGATTTTTTGTTATGGTCATTATGTCTGAACTTGCGCACATGTACCAATATACCATTACTGGAGTTTTGTCCAGAGAATAGTGTGATTTGGAGCCATGGTGGTGCCACTGGCGGTATTAAGTGGAACTAGCATCCCAGGTATTAAAAGTACATTAATTAATATTTTGATTATAAATTAAGATGGAAATACAAAACTTACACTAAATATGCATTAGGCCAATGATCAAATCAGGTAATATGTTGTGTGACCTTGACCTATTTTTCAAGGTCATTAAGCACTTAAGTTGTCTGTGAAGCAGGCTTTCTACCTCCAGCATAAAAAAACAGAGTCTGCTTCTCGGGCCAGCACTTTAGAAGAGAACCTCTAAATTCAGCCTGTTGATAATGAATAAGGGGAACAATATTAAATACATATATTCTCCAAATGTGTTTTCATGTGGAAGTTTGATGTTGTATCATATGAGTGACCTTGACTAATTTCTCAGGATCAGGGAGGGAATGCATTTTAGGAAATAAAGTTTTGAAGCTGGTCATCAGGTTATATGTCAGCCGAGCAAAACGCCCCAGGGCCTCTTGTTTTTCTTTCTTTCTTTGCTTTTTGTGCATCCCCCACAATGGGGGGATGTATTATGCTTTCCTGTTGTCAATCCGTACGTCTGTCCACTTTTGTTAGCACCATATCTTCAAATTCCCTCCTTCTCTACAGGCAATGGCTGGGACACCAGCTTGAGCATTGGGAAACCTCTTAGTTTTTGCATCTCCGTGACTCCAAATCAGGTTACCTCAATTTGTTAAGAAGACTGGTTCCATTAAAGGGTCTGTTGAGCTGTTGTCCAAGTGGCGATCAGCCTTTATGGGTTTGCACTGAATCTCTGGGCTCAGTTTGAGGTGCCTCAGGTGTCGATGCTCGGTAATAGCTGGAATTGGCTGAAACTGTGTGACTTTATTCAGCTCACTTAATGAAACCAAGCAGTGCACTGTGGGATCACTTGTAGTTTTCGGGTCTTGCATTGTAAATTACATGTCAGCATCATCAGATCAGATCTGACCTTCACTTAGTGTATGGCCTTTTGTGCTAAAAATACATGACAGAGTGTGTATATATATTTTCTGTTATCCCCAAGGTCACTTGTAGTTTTCGGGTCTTGCATTGTAAATTACATGTCAGCATCATCAGATCAGATCTAACCTTCACTGAGTGAATGGCCTTTTGTGCTAAAAATGCATGACAGAGTGTGTATACATATATTTTCTGTTATCCCCCTGCCCCCCCCCCTGCTTCCATAAATGAAGTTTAGGGGTATATTGTTTTCAGCATGTTGTACTGCTTGTCTGTGCATAGCAAAATCCTTACAAGCAAATATCTCATGATTCCCAGGCTACGTCAAAGTCAATTATACCTTTACACTAATTCTTGACCTGGTGACATTTAGGTCACTGTGACCTCATTATCAAGGTCACAGGACCCATGTATGCAGGCAGGTACAAAGTAACATTATCCTATCTGTCAGCACTGATATGTTCTAGTTGCGATACATGTATATCGATGCCTTTGATGCTTTATCGGCAGGACACAAACGATATAAAACCACATGTAGATATTCACATGCACCTGCAGGAAGCTGTTAGTTCAAGTCATTTTGGTCAGACCGGCCATTGATATAACTCTGGTATTTGCGGTCAGTATTGAAAGTTGGAGAAGGTATTATGGTTTCAATTGGTGCAAGCTTATTCCAGGCATCTCTCATTACGCTTCCCGCCAATGACGGCCTCCGCCTGGGTCCACGTGTCCTTGGGGGCATGGTCTAATGACGGAAGCATTCCACTCGAAGTACTGATTGAGTAATATTGGGCAAATTTTGTATTTATACATGTACATATTCGAAAACATGTACATATAAGTGCACTAATTGTGTTAGATGGAAAAAATCTTCGAAGGAGACATAACATGATATATTTTTCAGATAAAAAATCTTTTGGCCATGTGGATCGATTTTCCTTGTGGGTTAAGTCGGCAGACAACCATTCTGTATGGGGAATTCATCACAATATTTTAAAGATCAGGGCGATGTGGTGAACAAAATTATGAACTGGCCACATCACCAGGGAGCCTTCTGATTTGAAGGAGTCCTCAGTAGACCTAGCAGAACTGGGCCTGGACTTGAAAAATATGTGCACCACAGCAACACATATTGCTAGCTGAAAAAAAATTCTAGCTCCAGTTAATGCACATGTACTTTCTTCTATCAGATGCTTTAAAAGGTTGGGCTGATTGAGCCATCGACACACCTTGGCTCATGTGACTCATTTAAACACATGCTGTGAAAAAAACGACAAACAAACAAGAAACAACAGGTCAGCTATAGATAGCTCTCCTAAAGGTATATCCCAGGGAGCTATTTGAAAATCCATCATGTACATGTAGGTGATTGATTGATGAGCAGCTCACCATATTTGAGCCGTGCAGAATGACTACTTGTCTCACGTGGCAATGTCTCCATGTTGACCTGGCTGTAACCCTGAGGGACCTACAGATGTATCTTTGTGCAACTTTTTCCCATTAAATCCTCTAACAATCGTGCCATGCGCACATAAACATTTCTTTATGATTATGTGCTCTGGAAATGCTGCAAATTTATTTTAGCTTCCAATTTGGATAGCAACATAATTTTAAAGGATATAAAAAGAAGTTTATGATCCAGACATATTATCTGATCAGGGAACAGGGAGATGGGAATCTCCCTGTTGGAGATGGTCTTCTCCCATGGGTCCTCACAGAGAAGAAAACCCCTGTGCAACCCCATTTATTAACCAGTGAACATGGCCTGTCATCAGACCACATGCCAAAACAGTCACCTGTGATGACTGGCACAACCCAGTCCTACTGTCCACTAAGGCTGAACCTGATGACCCATAATTGATGACGTCACAATACAACGTAAGGACTAGATTTCCTAGCAACGTTACACGGCCCTATATAAAGGCCATACACACAATGCAGCATTCAGTTTTGATTGAACCACTTGACTGTGGAGTTGAAAGATTTCAACTCTCTGTACTGCTGGGCATAAGACTAGAGTTTTGCTCAACCTGTGGTCAATCATTACTCATTAGCCTCTGATGAGTCCAGTGAAGGACAAAACACGTCAGGCTTATTTGGCACACCGTGTATCTGTTCTTATCAACACTTGCCTAGTCTTCTCATTGCATTTTTCCCATCAAAAGCTACTGAAAATTGGTCCAGTTTTGGAGACGTTTTCTGCTGCAATTTAGTCAAGTATGATATAGACAATTAGTCAAAAGCTTTGCTTAGTCCAGTCTCAAAGCATTGTGCCCAGAGTGTTGCAAGGAAAGATCTGGACTCAGCAAGGGGGTAGATGGGTAAATTGTTGTATTGCTCATTTTTTTTTGGGGGGGGGGGGCAGCTATGGTTTTTCTGGTTAAATTAGCTGGCCTGAGCCAGGTAATTGTGTACTTCTTTAAGCCTGTGTCGTATCAAGTAGGTATCAACTTCTATCTCAATTCAGGGACCACACTTCCTGTGTCAAGGAGGAACTTGATTCAGGTTCATGATTTCTACCATTATTGCATTAACCCTTTCCCCCATAGACTGGCCAAAACTGGTACAAACCGGCAGGTGGTCAAGTGTCATCTGCTTCAATATTTTACTCAAATTTCAACAATATAAAAAAACAATTTGAATGAGAATTGTAGATGACACCTATCACGATAATACGACCCAGGTCAACAGCTTTCCTTGCCATGGGTTGGGTGCTTAGCACTTAATTAGCACCCAACCCGTGGCAAGGAAAGCTGCTGAGGCAGTCATCATTCGAAGGGAGAGAGGGTTAATACTGTGCAGGGCCAAGCTAATTCTCATTGGATATTGTCAGCTCAGTTACTACATCATGCCTCTCAGTCGATATGATTAACAACAGGAACCATTAATATTGGTCAATCAGTAATCCATTCAGACAGAGATGACCAAACATCTTGGATTCAAAATTGTTTAATTTTTTTTTTCATGTGATCTACTGACACACTATTTTAGCACATGTTCTGTTATGGCTTCCGGTGCTTAATTAGGACCATGGCTGAGAGAAGTGACTGTTGGCCACAAAGCCTGAACTGGCTATCTGCTGGCCTGATATGCCATTTAAGTGTGGGCCAGCCCTTAGAATAAAGCTTTCACCCTCAGGAAATTCATGTTTGTTTGTTTTCCTGATGAAATATTTATACATCTCAAGCATCTGATGGCTATTTCACCATTTGTTGACTTTGCTAGAAATGATGATGTGTGGGGGGGGGAGGGGGAGGGGGGCTGTACCCGGGGGAACGCATATATCCTGGTAGTACAACTGGTCCGGTGAATCCTGCAGCTTTTAAAAGCTCAGGTGTTGCGTCTGTTGTAACATTGCAATAAAGTCTGCTTATACATATAGTTCTCTTCCCCCGAGCCTACTTTGTTATAGCCCTGTTGCCAATAACAGTGTCTTAATTGTCAAATTACACCTACGTTTATAAAAGACCGTAATATCTTCACTAGAAATGGGGTGTTCTTGTCTGTTTCATCATGGACTAACTTGCAATCAAGAATTCCCTAGGCAGGCGTAAACAGGTTATCATAGGATACATGTGTGGGGCTGGCAGTGTACCCGCACATGAGTGAATAAAGAGCAGGTCCACACCACCATCACATAAATATAACTGCAATTGTACCAGTGTGTCTTCATGCTTATAATAAGTTATGACTTTTGCACTGCAGGCATTTACAGATAATTGCAGTTTCTATTTCACTGTTTTTTGGACATATTTCCATGTTACACCTATGTTAAATGCTGTTTTATTTTGTCTTTTAAGCTCATGGTTCTGTGCTATCAGCAAAATAAGCCAAAAAAAACCCCAAAAATGCAAGTTGAGCATATTGACAGCATAGATAGGTGCATGCAGTTACAGGAACAAAATCAAACCCATAATATAGTCTGATATGTCATTCTTATGGCAGTACACACATCTTTCTGCAGTACATTCTACATGTACCATATTATATTAGGTCTTTCAGTGCCAGTTATGTCTAAAGTCCATCTACTAAAGTCAAACTGGTCTGAATTATCATTAGGATCTCAGATTCGTATTCCTTGTAAAAAGACCTTTCATTCAAGTACCAGCATGCCTTTAGTCCCAGAGAAAATATCCCATGTCAACAGCTTTTCAGCTTGCCCGATGTGCCCAATGTGCGTCAAGAAGAGCTGTTGACTTGGTCCAAAATTTGGCACTTAAAGAGATAAAATAATGGCTTGTTTTATAGGGATCATTAACCACCGTTCCTTTTGAATGCACGCATGACAAGCAAACCACGTACATGTATGTCCTACTTTTCTCTGAGTCTAGAGATGTCAAGCAGGGCCCAACCCTTTTTGGGTTTAGAGAGATCCTGTGTCTTGCTATGTCAGTTCTGTTGCTGTTCCAGTGCTGCAAAAGTAGATGCTTTAAATTTTCTTATTTTTCTACATTTTTGGTCTGCGGTTTCCTGGTCAAGCTGTCGAGGAAATGTCAAGTTGGGATGAAAAGCAACTTCATAATACTGTTTTTACGATAATCTACTGAGAGGTCCCTCTTTTAACAGAGCACGGCTAATTTGTAACAACATGAAAAAATAAGAGAGCCAAGACCCTTGTACATGTTACGTTAAGTAGGCAGGTAGTTTATTAATGGTGTGGTCTATTGTACAACTTTTCTAGCTAGAATGGTCTTGGCCACGTACCGTTTCTGGACTAGCCCTCTTCAAAAGAATGGATAGATTCTCAGAGCAGAGGCACAAGGGATATTTGGTATAGATTGAAGAAATGCCTGCTTGGATGTCAGTTCTTGGTGTCACAGGAAAAAAGTTCCCATGTCTTTGTATGGGTCTGAGGTGTGGTGCCTCACTGGTGTATAGCTGGTCACAGCTGTCGGTGTATTTGAGGACACACATGGCCACTAAACCTACTATCAGGCTATGTGTCTTACAAGTACTTTGTAAAGGAACATATACATGAATATGGGACATACACCTTAATTTCCTGCCAGGACTTCTGACCCGGTTGCTAGGCAACAGTGACAATCACCTGCCATGATATGGCCACACTGATGAAAAACTTAGGGTCTGACATTTGTTGAAATAAGGAATGCTTATTACAAAAATATGACGACTTATAGCAAGCAGAGTTTTTATTTCATCTTGCTGTTTTTGCAAAAAGCATATTTTGCCAAGTTTTATAGGCCAGTACAGCACCACAGTTTATATGAATGTCCCATATTTCATAACCATATTGTCTGTCTGGTTATCAGCTGTGGAAGTAATAAGCTCAGTTACATTGTATTTTTGTGTTGTTGGGCACATAACCATCAGAAGCCAGTTGTCTGGGTGATTATAAGTGTTTGTATAAGCGGGGTATATATACTGTATAAGAACCCTGGGGCTATAAAGCACCATGTCAATATTTAAGATTACACATGAGAGCTGTTGATATATACATGTATATATGTATATATATATATATATATATATATATATATATATATATATATATATATATGTATATGTATATTATGTATATGTATATGTATATGTATATATATATACACACATATTCATATATATATATATATATACATATATATATATATATATACATATATATATATATATATATATATATATATATATACATATATATATATATATATATATATATATATATATAATGATCGGAACGAGCGGGACTCGAACCTGCAACCTTTGGTACTAGGTTTATATATATATACATGTATATACATATATATACATACATATATATATATATATATGTATATATATATATATATATATATATATATATATATATATATATATATTATATATGATGTATATATATATGTATATATATGTATATATAATGTATATATATGTATATATGTATATATATATATGTATTTTTGTATATATATATATATATATATATATATATATATATATATAAACCTTACAGAAAAAAGAAAAACCCAATCCCTTTCAATTGTATGATATATGTACATGTACATGTATATAAAATATTGGAGAAACCACAAATAGAATTCCACAGCAAATGTGCAGCACTCTGTCCCCATTCTTAAGGCAATGCCCAACCGGTTTAGGATAATTTTGTTCATTTTGAGATTTTTGGGGAAATTTTACTGGACATATATGTTGTCTGTCATATGTTGAAGTTCAGTAGGTCTATATAGCCCCATACAATCTGAATAAATTAACAAAATGCTTTTCATTGCTAAAATGGTGGTCAGTGGAACATGTTAACCTGGGCATCTTGACAACAGTCTGCTCTGAAATATCTGTTTCACATGTACTTTCCTATGACATGAATTCTTTGATTTTAATCAAACAAAACCTGATTTATTATTAAAAATTCTCTAGAGCAAAACCATATCAGGGATTTTCTAAGAAATAATCAGTTCTTTATTAAATGGATATCAAAAATGAAGAGTCATACAAACTGTATCAATTTCACAACAACAACAACAACAAAAAACCCAACCATTTTCCAATTTTTGTAAACAAACTGATCCAATACAGCAATGAAAAATCTCTGACAGGTATTGCTGATACATGTGTTGAGATTATAGTTTTAAATAAATTTGATCATTTTATCTTAAAATTTCTTTGAGCAATATCCACAATTTTACAAAAAAAAGCCCACACTTTTCTACCCCAAACATTTGTGTTTATGCAACAACTTTGGATTTTCAGTTCCATCTTTAGTACAGACAGATTCTGCAAAACTTCATGTCAATTGAGTATACAGGTTTGTTGTGGCAGGGATACATGTTTCTGTGGCTATATTTGGCCTAAAAGCGAAGTCACTTTTCCAGGTTGGACATTACCTTAATTGTTGCAAGATTGTACATAACTTTTGGGTGTGTTTTCTGTGCATCTAGCAACACTGCTACCAAAAACTACTGTAGTTCTAGAAATTCTACTGCACACTTTAACACAGATGCAATTTTTGCCTGAAAATAAAAATTTTGGCACATTTCAATTCAGTGCATATTCATGACTGCGCTAAATTGAAATGCGCTATGTAAAGTGATTACCCTAAGAAGGGTCTGTAAACGTGCACTATGGCACTCCTCGCAATTGCAAATACAATGTAAACAAATTTGAACTCTGCTTGCCTTGAACGCCTTTGAATGTTGAGTGGAAATTTCTGCCCTGTTCCCGCCTTGGGTAACATGATTTGCCAAGAAGATTTTACCGTGTCAGTTCACCCTCGATCAGTATACGTTCAAGATGCAAAAGTGTATTGCTACTGTATGAAAGCCTTGCAGAGTGCCGACTTATAAGTTCTACTGTGTATGCATTGTTTTTACATAGATATTTTAGTGCACTTTATTTTAGCTAGCGCATTGGGTGTGTGCGCTAACATCGTGAAATTAAATCAAGCGCTGAAATTTATATAACTACTGTAAGCAATTCCTGTGGGATAAGAAGAATGTCTTTTTTATGACACCAGGATGGGAACCCACCATCTTATCTACAACGGGTGGGGGGGGGAAGATGGAAAAATGCAGTTATATCTAATAAAAAATACTGCAGAACCCCAACAGACAGTGCACCACAGCAGAAACCACAAGATGCCATAGGACACACAGCAAGACATGCCATGGGACCCTGCAACACTCCTAAAGAAATGTAATTATGGTCTAGCGAGGCCTACGTGCGTGGTAATACGCCGACAATGTTAGCCACAGACAGGGTGAGCAAATAGGATCATCAGTGCCTGGGGCTTGAAGACATTTAGATCATAATTCCACCACCCCGGGCTTAGTCAAGAAAAGACAGTGACAAGTGCCCATGTATCTTACTGTCTTCCTTTTATTCTTTCTTTCTTTCTCTTTCTTTCTTTCTTTCTTTCTTTCTTTCTTTACCAGCAATTTTGTCTGACAATTACCTCGGATACTATTACACCAAGAAACTCCAAACATGACATGATAATACCTCTATACATCAAGTCTTGCCTTTTTATTAAGTGGAGTGAGCATTATGAAAATTACGCAGATTGGGACCACTTGAAAATTTAAATCTTGAATACAGTGTATCTTCAAAAGTATAATAGAGGTGCCAATTTTCAACTTCAGTTTGTGGGTTTGTGCTGTCGGCACATCCAATGAACCACGAACAAAAGTTGTAGAATTTTAATTTATGATAATGAGAGGCACTTTTCAAGTTCAATTGTTGAATATCTTTCAAACTATTATAGGTAGAGATGCCAATCCAACTTCAATTTATCGGTTTGTGCTGCAGGCACATGCAATGAACTACAAACAAAAGTTGTAAAAAATTTTTATTTATGCTAATTAGGGCCACTTGAAAAGTTTAAATGTTGAATACTTTCAAAACTGCTACAGGTAGAGGTGCTACTCCCAATTTAATTCATAGGTTTGTGCCATAGGCCCATCTTTTAAACCACAAACAAAAGCTATAGCATTCAAATCTGTGCAAGTTTAGGAAGCTGCTTATTACACAGACAGATTTGCTTTCAAGCAAATCTGTTCTAGTTTTTTGCGGTTACAGGATCAAAACAGAAGTACAGTCGGGTTTCTCTTTTTTGTGATCAGCCGAATATCTTGTGTATACAAAACTTATCACAGCATTATATTTTTCTCATTTATTTAATAATGATGTGTCATGTCTTCGGAGGACTGTCCTATACTGCAGTATGTACATTAATGTGTATGTTATTAATGTATGGGGAGCAGCTTTCTGTAACGTGAAAGTACTTGATTGTTTATTTCATGTGTACATCATGGTGAGATTTTTTTTTCACTTGGGTTACTTAGCTGTACCGTACGTCACTGATAACTGTCAAATAACAGTCAATTAGGGAAAGTAGGATTTTCAACTTTGCAAATTAAGCACCTAGAGCTCATGAGCTATGGAAATGCATAATGCAGGCTGATTACAGTTATCAGAAGATGAAACCATTTCTAAGTGGTGTCATTTTGTCTGTTAATGTTGTTGACACACGCTGCATGTGAACATCGTGTTTTTGAGGCAAACCTTTTGTAACTCTAGTTCATGTTTGTACATGGCGACAGAACACAGACAGAATTAAGTGAATCAGAGAGCAGCGACATCTGATTTGGCTGGAAAAAAAAACAAAACTTCAGAAATTAAAACACTGTCTGATTTATCTTGTTACATGTATGGGGGTAGCAGAGACAGAACTTAGTGAATCAGAGAGCTGCGAAGTCTGATTGGACTGCAAAAAAAGAAAGTTACGAAATTAAAACACTGTCTGATTTATCTAGTTACATGTATGGGGATCAACGTAGCTCATGTTAACACCTTTTTTGCCACAACATAGCATTATACATGTGATGTTAACCCCTTCCTTTCCACACCATAACACTGTATGTGTTAACCCCTTCATTTCCACACCATAACATTGTATGTGTTAACCTCTTCATTTCCACACCATAACATTGTATGTGTTAACCTCTTTATTTCCACACCATAACATTGTGTGTGTTAACCTCTTCATTTCCACACCATAACATTGTATGTGTTAACCTCTTCATTTCC
Organism: Hermodice carunculata; assembly: GCA_964020975.1. NCBI lineage: Eukaryota > Metazoa > Annelida > Polychaeta > Eunicida > Amphinomidae > Hermodice > Hermodice carunculata. The sequence goes on from OZ026619.1 coordinate 90,851,502, forward strand.
ACACCATAACATTGTATATGTTAACCTCTTTATTTCCACACCATAACATTGTGTGTGTTAACCTCTTCATTTCCACACCATAAGATTGTATGTGTTAACCCTTTCATTGCCACATTGTAACAGTGTATGTGTTAACCCCTTGCTTGCTACACGATAACATTGTAATGTTAACCCTTCATTGCCACACTATAACAATGCAGTGTTAAGCCTTTCATTGCCGCAACATATAAAATTAATGTTATCCTCTTCATGAATTACCAAACCATAATGTATTTGACAGAAATACAGCAAATACTAGTAAAAAGGTATGATTATACAGTGAAAACTCGTTATAATGACACCATCTGTTCTCGAAGAAATATGTTGGATAAATGAGTATGTCAGATAAATGAGTCAAATTACCAAAAAAAATAAACCTTTTCCCATGAAAATTTGTGTCATTATATTGAATCTGTTGGATATCTGAGTGTCGTTATAATGAGGTTTCACTGTACAATATATACATGTTCAAGTATGTGAAGTCAAATGTACGGCTGATTGATGCTAACAATTACCTCATTTTGTTTTGTTTTTTTAATAATTTAAGATGTATGATTTTTGCTGTTTGTGAGAGGCCTCTTTGCCTAATGTCAAGCCTAGCTGGTCACAGGCCACCAGGCCATGATGCAGCAAGTCCATTATGGAAACGTGATCGCTTTATAAGGTCACTTTTATGTTTGGAGGACGGATCAACTTTAATATGCAAATGTAGCACAGGGATCACTTTAGCTGATTTTATTCTGTAGAAGCCAAAGCCAACCTTGAGGACGTCAGTGAACTGATCTCGTAAAGTGAAATATGATGCTGTTGCACAGGCAAATGTGGAAGTGTGCTCGTAGGTTATGCCACACAGCCCTCATTTGTGGTACACGTATGTTGTCCAGGCAAGCAGGGAAGCGTGTCATATTGTATGACTGTTTACCACCCTGCCCTCCTTTTGTGTTCACGAATCAGTTTCAGTGATTTATTGGGGGCTCTGTGTGTTCATGTAATCTGGTTGTTGCATGCAAACTTTTTGACTCGGCTTCCTAGGACGAGCGGAAGCAACATTTTTTTTTCGCATTGTGCTTATTTAACTAATTCGTGTTTCCAGAAAGAAGAATGGTTTCAGATGTAAGGACTCGTTAACCTCTCATCAATCACAACTCTTCCAAATACAATACTAAAACACTGACAGACTCTGTATTGATCACTCTAGAAAGTGACTAATGGAGGCCAAGTGTTTTTTTAAGGGAAGCTGGTCATTAGAGGATGAATGCAGTTTTGGGAAAACTGTCTGTCAGAGGGTGAAGGGTTAACAATGAAAATATGGCAGGTTGTCCACTGGAACTGGAAAAAGAGCTCCTTCAAGGTCCACAGATCTGCATGTCCGAATGCAAAACTGTGCTTCAAAATTTACAAAATATCAGCAGAACACTACGACAGGCCAGAAAAATGTGAAGTGCATTTGATGATTATTGAATCAGATGTGGCCCCTTTGATGTGGCATCGATTGTAATGAGGATGGATGGAGCTTTGTTGCCGGCAGTCATCGAAATGTGTTAATTGAAAATGATGTATCTAATTAAACTTGATGGTAATGCTGAAAGTAGGAAGACATGGATGCTGAAAACAAGGGATAAAGTCAGTTAAATATCTCGTCATTTTATTTTCAAGTTTCTTGCAGGTGATTGTGTACGTGTGGGTACAATTCGTTGGAACTAAAGAAAGTAGGCAGCTCAAATTAAAAGCTCTATACCAGGAAACCTCATTATAACGACACCCAGATAATCTGACATATTCAATATAATGACACAAATTTTCATGGGAAAAAGTTTCTTTTCTTTGTGATTTGATTCATTTCTTTGACATATTCAGTTATCTGACACATTTCTTAGGGAACAGATGGTGTCATTATAACAAGTTTTCACTGTATCAGCCTCACACATCTTACAGATTGTTGTGTGTTAATCCTCAAAGGTGGCTACATGTATATGATTCCATTGCATCTTAATGCTAAAAGCATGGTTATTATGGATTGCATTTGCTGAGGATGTTTACCTGTATGTATTTGATTTGTGATGATACCCTCAGCATATAAGTTAAAACGTCAATTATTGACTCTTTTCTTATAAAGTCGACAAAGGTCTTGGTCAACAGATTAAGGAAAGGGTAGAGAGAAGAAAGTTGTTGACCTGATAATTGTCCATTGCAGCTAGTGTGGTCCCATCGTCAGATATTTTTGAAAGCTGTCTTGAAAAACTACTCATAGAGATCAGTAACTTGTGGCTTTTCGTCAGAGGTATAAATAGCATATAAAGTCTATGCTGAGTGTCTGAAAAATGTGGTCTTACAAGACAGATGGTTTCTTGTAAGGGTGGGCATTCCAAGAGAGGGACTGCTCAGCTTCAACAATTTTCTGTAATTTTTGCATAAAATTGAGAATTTTTGCATACATTGTAAATTGGTAAAGATTTTCAAATCAGGACTTAGGGTTAAAAGAAACAATGACCAAACAGGGCCTGAAAGGGTTAAAAAACAGTAAATAGATGTGTGTAATGGTGCAAATGTAGATACTCAAGTCATAATGTACATGTGTGTGTGGATGACATTAAGCGACGCCACCATCAATCACGAGACCAATTCCCATTTCCTCCGGCATTCCTGTGTCTATTTCCTTCTTTTGTTCGGTGTATTCTTTCCAAAGTCCACAAATTGATTAATAGATGGATTTCATAACAATATCAATATGAAAGATTAATTATTGCACAATACGAGTTGTGTCAAAGCATTACCATATGCGGGGAGCCCCTAGACATATACATACATGATTTATAAAGCAGGTGTTTTGGCAGCGTTGTCCGCAGCCACAGGTGCCGTCGAGTCAAGGCTGTATGTACCCGAACAGTTTTGCAATCAGCTGTTTGTTTTTTTTTTTTAAAGTGATTTAAGAGTGGATCTTTCTGGACCTTGCACAGGGCATAAGTAAATAGACAAAAGGCAAGGTACACAGAATTTGTGGGAAGTAGATGGATTCATGTCTGACAAAAACTAGATCATGAGGAAGTCACTCCGTGTTGAGGCGATGATGCCTGGCAAGCTGATGTATCTGATAAAGTGTTGGCCACTATGACTTTTCTTTTCTTCTTATTTGTGAAGAAAAAAAGTTAAGAATCCAATTTACTGCATATCTGAAGGCCCCCTAAGAAGTGTTTGTTTACCATTATGATTTATATTTGGAACGAGCGAGACTCGAACTTGCCACCTTAAATTTGGCACCAGTCGCCCAGCTGAAATGGAAAATGCACATATCCACTCAACCAAATCCCCATCCTGACAAAGAATGGCTCAATGGAGGAAGCTATGTGTGAGTGCCATATCAACACAGTCATACAGTATATGTACTGAGTTGGCATTCATTTCCAAAATAAGGGACCTTATGTGCAATATTTGTTCTGTGTTGTCATGTAGCCACAAATATGTGGCGCCTAAAACAGGTTTTCTGTCATTTACAAGCTGGTGGTAAAATGTGTGCTTCAATGCTTTTTTTCCTTTCTTTTTTTCCCATCCACTAATTCCAACAGTACTGAAAAACAAGTTGAATGGGTCTTAATTCAAGGGTGAAAGGGTTATGTCAGGAGGAAGGGTTAAATCAGGTTAAAATACATGTTGGAGCTTCCCGTACTATGCATACTTCAGATAATAAAGAAATACAACTCCTGTGTCTCCATTTTTAGTTTGTTTGTTTGTTTGTTTGTTTGTTTTTTTTTCAAAGTGGAAAAAAATCCTCCATACCCAAGGGAATCTTTATTCTGGATATACCAAGCAAGTAGCATACTTGATTACCTCAGAATACAGCAGGAGTACACTGTTCATTAATTGTTATCCTGATGTAATTCACAACTGCAGCTATTATGATATATGGTGCTTATGGATGCGTAGCTTGTCATAACATACATGTAACTACAGATATCTGGCCTGCCTTTCTGAAGGATTTAAAGGGGCCCCACAGCAAGAACCAACAGGTATCCTTTAATCCTTTCCTAGTCAGAATAAGACTGAATCAATAGATTTCCTCACAGATTGCATGCATTTTTACTGACCTGCGGCACGCTGCCCTGATAGATCATATTTACTATTCACAACAAAAATATTTTCTGTCAACATGAACTTTACGTAAAATCATAAAAACAAGAGGACAATTCATACCCGGGAACTTTGGGGTGATTGAGTTGGAAAGGGTTAAACAATACTGACAAGCAGTAGGTTTTTTTTTTCATATATTTTTTTATTTTTTGAAATTTTGATATCTGTAAAATCCCAGTTGTGCATTTTGGTCCAGTTTTCAAGCCAAGGGATTGGCTGAGGCAGAAGAATATTTCTGAAGCTTGGTTGACAGAAAAATATAAGAAACATGGTTTGCCTTGCAGTGGAAAGCAAGATTACTCAAAAAAAAAAAAAAAATCTCACTACAAAAATATGAGAAGACAAAAAAAAGTGGATTATTCCTCAATGGTGAGTAAGACAGGTAATATTGATCCGTAACTTTAATCTTAAAGAAGAACATTTCAAAGCCCTCCACAAGAAATCTGAGAAGACGGAAAACTTGAGCATTCCTGTCATATTTGAAAGGCAGGTAATATTGATCCGTGTAACTGAAGTTGTAAAATTTTACAGAGTGGCTTTTTGTAGCTCCTTAATCTTTTGGTTTTTAGCTAACACGTTTTTGGTGTGAAACTGCTGAATGCATGTCATGGGCAAGTGATGTAAAAATTGCCACATTAGGGTGAGTAAGGTACCATGTTTCAAAAAAAAAAAAGGAAAAAAAAAAACTTTTTAAAATTCTGAGAAAATCTCCTTGGGTTGGGAAGTGGGGGGGAGGCTGGTTAAAACACAAAATTGTATTTTAACTTGTTTCATGGAAAACTGAATGAAATTGAAGTATATATAAAAACATGAACTTGTTACTTTTTGACCCTATTGATCAGAAGCATGAGCCTGATGGTCTAGATCAGATTGCAGACAAATTGCAGTATTGTGGGGGGGGGGGGAGAGATTCCCGATTCAGGTGCTTATTGGATTTTTTTTTTTTTTTACCTGGTCCCTAAGAAAGGCATAAATATATGTATAGCTACAGGTAAAACAAGAAGAGCCACTGGTCAACTCTGTGGCTACATGTATTACATGTATGTTCGGACACCTGCAACTGAAGACGTGTGTCACACCCACGTGGACACCTGTGCAGACAATGTTGGCTGAGACCAAATGATAAGTGATTACCAGGCACCTTGATCAGCTGTATTGCATGATGTTTTTCGTTTCTTCTCTCACATGTTTCCATCACGAGAAGATAAAAAGACCTGAGAAGGTCACGCACAGCATCGATCAAATATCATGATTTCAATGAAGATTATATAAATGAGGGTGCTTGCACACATCAAACAGGCAGAGAAATCTGTAATGGGGAGCAGTGATGAGGGTAGCGTTGTCTGGGTATGACGTGACGTCGCCGGTTAACACCAGTTTACGTTGTGCCAATTGAGCCCCTTTTTAAATCATCACATGCACACTTTTTCTTTTGTTTTTTAGCTCTGCTGACCTAAGGCTGCAGAGCTCATACGATCGCTCATGTCTGTCTGTCCATCAATCTCTCTGTCGGTACTTCCATCATTCCATCCGACCATAAACTTTTGGGTTGTGAGTGCGATAACTTTATAAATTTTGATGGTAGCCCCATATAACTTCCGGGACATATCATATGTATAAAAATCTAGGTTGAGTTCAATAATGAGGTCATCACCTACATTACTACATAAGCTATAGGTAAAATATGAAAAATTTGTGGACACTCTAGTGTGTTTAATTTTTGATGGATCTTCATTAAAAATGGTGGATATGTTTCTGAGCCAAAAATCTTGAACGTGTATGATACCAGTGGCGCCACCTGTGGTATTAAAGAAAATATGAGCCAAAATGTAATGAAACACATCAAGTTCAGTATCTCGAAAAATAAGCTAGCATTATGAAATTGATGGCCAATATGCTTCATGGAAAGGGCTATAATATTATATAATGTGGGTGACCGTGACCCATTTTCTCAAGGTCACAGGATTTAAAGCTGAAAATATAGGATTAAAATGGGCCTTGTTTTACAAACTTGTGATGTACAGGATTGTGACTTCACAGATACATTAATAGTGTTAAAAGTCTAAATAATGGAAAAGACATGTGGCGCCACTTACAATTGAAATGTGAAACTATGCCCATGAAGTGGAAATAACTAAAATTCAATATCTTGACAACAAATAAGACTAGCCAGACCAAATTTATACCAGAGAAGTGGGACATAAAGGCACAAATTCTTATGAAATAACAGTGACCTTGATCTATTTTCTCAAGGTCAGAACATAATGTAAAGCAACAGACAGATTTTGCAATCAGGAAATAATTGAGCCAGGCTTTCTAAATTTTTTGGAAAAACACTGTAGATATGATGGAAGAATTTTATTTAATATTAATGACCTTGAACCAATTTCTCAAGGTCATCAAAGCTTTAAAGTTAAAAAATGTTATGCAATTGAGATGGTCTGGGCATCTATAATTGTTGATATATGTATGTATGTAACCTTACAGGTATATAATTTGTAGAACTACATGTACAAAGCCATGTAAAGGTGAAGACATGTTGCGGTACCCAGAGCTTATTCAATCACTCATGTCTGTCCATCCATTTGAAAGACATCCGTAATGTAGGTGCAATACAGCCACGGTGCCAGGTGTGAATTAGGCCAACGGGCCGCTTGTTTAACCCTGTCTCTCTTGAGTCAAAACTGAGTCAACAGCTTTCCTTGGCACACGTTCGCTTCTAAGCAACAAACCAGAAAAGAGAGGCTATTGACCCTGACCTGGATTATGATATCATTATAGATGTGAACAGTTCTCATTCAATTAAGACTGAGTCAACAGCTTTCCTTGGTATGGGTTGGGCACAAAATACCAAGAAAAGCTGTTGACTTTGGGCATGTGATCTTGATGGGTCTCATCCACAATTCTCAGTCAAATTATTTCTCATAACTGTTGAAATGAATTAAAAAGCACATAAGCAGACGACATTTGACCAGCAACCAGTTTGGGCCGGTTTAAGTGGGAAAGGGTTTAGCATGGACTGATTTTTGCGAGACACAAATGCAGTGTGGAGCTATGATTATAATGGGGAACAAACATGCCAAAGCCTCTTATTCAAAGTCACTTCAGTTCTTTCTGTGGGAGATTAATTTGTGAATGCATGCAACGATTAATTGTGAATTTTGATAATTTAAGCCTACAGACATGTGCAATTAGTGACACAGAGTCTGTGCTTAATGTTTAATAGTGATGAATGTATCTTTTTTTTTTCTGTTTGTGTTTTGGTCATCACATTTTAATCCTTAACCCATTCCTGGTCAGAATGACACTGGGATCAATGGCCTTCCCTGTTGTAGATTTGGCACAGCGCAGCCAATCATTACCAAGGAAAGCTATTGACATGGGACCTGCCATTATGGTAGGTCTTACGCACAATTCCTGGGAAAATGTTTTCTATGAACATAAAATTTTCAGTAAAAAACATCAAACAATTTACACATAGGCAATTTAAGCATGGATTGATTGTAGCAAATGCTTCAGTCATTATCACCATTACCATCAGCAGCCCAGTGAATGCCCACTGTTACCATAACAACAGATAACACACCCTCATAGGACCCCAGAGGGCAGCACTTATCTGTGCTATTTGCATATTATGTGCTCATTTGCATTACAGTGAATGTCTCTGGAGCTTTGTGTAAAAAGAAAGCAATTATGCAAATGAACAGGCTAAAGTGCTGCCATCTGGGATCTTAACTTCCACTACTAAACCATTCCTGGTCAGAGTACCACTGAGTCAGTAGCTTCTTATGTCATCACCCAGGCACATTGAACCCCACCTACACCAAGGAAAGCTGTTGACCTGGGGCATGCCATCATGAATGGTTTTACGTAAAGTCGCTCAGCAGAAATGTTTTCTAGTAATGGAAAACTAAAGTAAAAATTCTTAAGAAAGATGACTTTTTACATCCAGGCACTTTTGGCCGATATGAGCAGGAAAGGGTCAAGTCTCCTGCTGCCGCCATTGCGGCGTGTTCATCGTCCCACAACTGCAACGTAGTCCCACCTGTTTCACCAGCACCGCCACTGTGTCATTGCCACTGACAGCATGAACTGCTACCCTTCTTTGACCTGTGAGCATACCTGTTAGTTTAAATCAATTGACTTTACCTTATTTTTTTGTTGAAGAAAATTTTACATCCTCATTTGAAATCGTGACTGTATATGATAGTTTCATGTTAGAAGTAAAAATTCAGCCCAAAAGCAACTTTTGACATACAACATGGTAAGGATGTGCCTTGAGTGGGTGTGTACCTAAGTTTTTCAAGTGGTCACAATCCAGGGATTTTGGGAATTTTAAAGAATTAATTTTTTTTCTTCAAAATTTAAGATAAATATTTTCTTACCTGGCAAAGCCAAATGCTTTCAAAATTGCATACAGATACTCCTTATATGTTCACCAGATGATGTATTTTTTAAACAAATTTTTTGTAATTTTGCTGTTTTTGACTTCTTCTCCAAAACTGTCAGTTAGATTCTTCTGAAACTTAGTGGAAATGTAGCATCTTGAATGGTCAAACCAAAGTGTTCACTAGATAGGTGATGATATTCTGAATCTCTGATTTTTAACAAATTTTCCAATTTGGGTACTTGTTGGTTAATGCCTACATTCCCATTGATTACAATGGAAGGCAATGGAGATTGCAATAGTAAGTGAACATTTTGGTTTTACCCTTCCACATGCTACATTTTCACCAAATTTCATAAGAATCTGAGGGTCAGTTTTGGAGATGAAGTTGAAAATGGCAAAAACACACAAAAATTTGTAAAAAATATAGAAGAAATTGCAACCCCACCTGATGAACAATTAAGGTCTAGGGGTCCTCAGGGGTATCCCTGTGCAATTTGAAAGCAATTGGCTGAGTGGTTTTGAAAAAGAAGATTTTTAAAGATTTTACCATAAAATACAGGAAAAAATTCTTTAAAATTACATACACCCACTGTGACGATACCATTTGAACAACATTGGTAGACACCCACTCTAGGTACATCCTTACATGTGTGATGTGGATCTGGCTGACAGGTTTTGAGAAGAAGTCGAAAATGTGACAAAGTGATGATAGTCTGCACCTCTGATTTTTACCAAATTTTTCAATTCAGGTATGTTGGTTGATGCACACATTAATTAATTCCCGTTAATTACAATGGAAGTCAATGGAGATTTTAATGGTAAGTCACATTTTTGACTTTTTCTCCAAACCATCAAACAGACTGACTTCAAGCTTGGTGGGGATGTACCTTGGGTGGGTCTTCACCAATTTGTTCAAATGGTCACACTCCAGTGATTTTTTTAATTTCTTATGATTTTTTTAGTTTATTTTTGGGAAGCCTTAAAAAACTCTACAAAACTGCCAAGCCAATTGTTTATAAATTGCATAGATACACTTCTGGGGACCTTTAGACCTTAATTTGTTCAACAGTTGGCACTAGGATTATTTTTTTATGTTTTAAAAATTTCTATGTGTTTTCACTTTTCTTGCTTTTTTCTCCAAAAACATTAGTTGGATCCAAAAATGTAAGCTAAATCCCCGATAGACTTATTGCAAATGTACATGGACTTGGTCTCCATCAACTGTGTTCATTACGTGGTGGTGTTGTCATTTTCTGATATTTAATAAATGTTCAAAATTAAGAAATATGGGTAAAAGTATATCTTCATATTTGCATTCTTTTTGGCATTTTCTCACTTTATATGGGACACATATTGACAAGCTTTGGAAAATTTAAAAGCCATGTGAGTGGATGGAGAGATGCTGTTTCGTCTTCAAATCTTCTAACAGAATTATCCACTTTACAACTTATGATCAATTATCTCTATCGTACAGAATGTTTTTACATGAATGTGAACTAATTATTTGTGATAAAATCATAATTAATCATGATGATGGTTTAAAACAAAGGTGACCTTGATATTATTCTCAAGTTTAGAGGACCATCACAGTCCTCTTGTTTGTTTGTTTGTTTGTTTTTTTTGTCTTTTGTTTTGTTTTCGACCTATCACAGTCCTCTCATATTTTTTCGTTTGGTTTTTCTTTTTGGCATTTTCCCACTTTGTATGGGACATATATTGACAAGCTTTGGATAATTTAAAAGCCATGTGGGTGGATAGAGAGATGCTGTTTCATCTTCTAATCTTCTGACAGAATTATCCACTTTGCACTTATGATCAAGTATCTCTATCATACACAATGTTTTTATACATGGATGGGAACCAACAATGCAGAGTCTGATGTCTGTATTGACTCACGCATGTATGTAATATGGTGTCAGTCCATTATATATATATATGTGTGTGTGTGTGTGTGTGTGTATGTATATATATAGTACATGTTAATATTGATTCCTCCTTTGAAAGACCACCTGTTTTGAGAGACTGATTAGGTGGTCTTTCAAGAGAGGGATATACATAAATAAAGTAGAACGTACAATTAAGACAAGCTTTCAAATTTGCCATTTCTGTATTACGGACAGCCAAGGCGCCAAAAATGAAGCCAACTTTAATCAATCCTAGCTCAAAATGTATTTGTGTTTGGATAACAGTCATATATGTGTGTAATCGTCAAATTCCAAAGAACTTATATATTTCGTGTTTGGGTGTCTGTGAAGGTAATTAATGAATAAGCAATCGAAAGTTGATGGCAAACCATTAACCCCATAAATGTCAATATAAGTCACTAATTATTTGTGATAAAATCATAATTACACTTGTATCTTAATCCTGATATATTGGCAACAAAAAATCAATCCTACGATTTTTCATGGTTGGCATAGTTTTTCCGTTATCCATTCTCAAAGTTTGACACTTCAATTTTCCCTTTGATTTCCAGGATGTTCATTTTCTTCATTTCATAGAAAAAGAACGAAGCAACATTTTGAAAATACCCTGAATCTTTTTGCAGTTCAGACATTACAGAATCAAAGCCCGTTAATGGGATTAAATTTTGCCCAGCTGTTTTCTTGGAATAACCATTCCTGCATGTAGGTGGGGTTATCATTCTATTATCCTTTCTGAGAAAACGAGCTTCAAAGGCCTTTGCTGTTGATCATTTGCCACTGAAACAATACCGTCTGTTCAAGTTGAGCTGATGTTTGTACAAAACGGAGTAAATACTGTCCCTTAACATTTGGTGAGGTTGTCAATGAACTGTTGCCCAATCACATGAATGAAGCCTTTGAAGAACGGAAAACATTCGTCATAATCTGTTAAACGGTAACAGTGACAATCTGGTTTAAAGAGTGACGTCATGAAGGCGGGCCTTTGGGCCCCATAATCTTAACCCTGATGACGACAGTTGTGTTGCCTTGCTTTGGTGGGGCGGCCTACAGCCGCTCATGGCCAGTGGATGGGTGGTAGGTTTGGTCCGTCGGCTCCCGCCTCTTCATCCTGTTTTAAGGGATAGTGTTTTATTGTACATACTCCTATCTGTATACTTTTTTTTAGCTAGTTTGTCAGACATGTCTGTTTACTTTACTTAGTTAGCTTATCATCATTTTGTAATTATTTTCTCAAAGAGTGTCATTTGACTTTCCGACCTGAGTTTTGTATTGCTATTTAGTATGTTTTCTGTTGTGTTCACATTTATGCTTATTTTGATGGATTTATTTGTAGTTTTATTTTCTCATCCTTGGGGGTTTGATAAATTATTATTACATACATGGGTATTGTTGATTAAAGTTCCAGTTTTTTTATGCCTGCCTTTGGTGTGCAGGGCCACTGGGATAATCCATCACGGCATGGCGGTATTTGATGGGACATCATCTGACGATTCCCACTGCTCCTGAATATTTAAAGTTTTCATTCATTTGAATGCAAAACTAGCAAGATAACTTCATGTATAAACTAAACCACTAAGGCTGTGACATATATATGTTTGCATGTTCGCATCATTTCCCTGTCCGCAAACACACTTTCAGCATCCCGCCTGATTTCACCGCACCGCTGTGATACCACTCTTGTTTTATTATGGGCAGTTGCTATCTGTAGCCACATGACAGACTGTTAAGTATGACTGCCGGGTGGCATTGTTCCACTAGGCGGCTGAAAACCAAAAGAATGACCTATGGACATTCAGATGTCCACATTGCTTGTGTGTTTTTTTTGTGTGTGTGTTTTTCTCATATTTTTACTTCCGTTAGGAGCTTGAAATTTTGCCAACTTAAAGAAAGAACACTTATCTTGTAAAAACTGTTAAAATCTTAAAATGGCCCATGCAAATCTTTTTGGTGTGACCTACCTGTCCTTAAGACCACCAATTCACTGTTTTATTCTTGTTTATTCTTAACAAATAGTATCCTCTATTAAGACTGCTCCCTATAAAGACCCCATTTTTCACTCCCATAGTGGTCTTTGTAAGAAGATTCTGCTCTATATGCATGTATAAATGTACATATACATGCAGTGATGCACACACACACACACACACACACACACACACACACACACACACACACACACATTATGTATAATATACATGTATACATATAGAGTACCGGTAGTCCCTCCTTTTAGAGACCATCGGTATTATGTAAACAGCTTTTGGCTCACCTAAGAGTAGTCTCCCGAAAAGGACCACTATACATATACATACTGTATATACATGTACATACTGTAAATTGCTTTAATTTTGCTGTTTTTTTATATTCCCTTATTTCACTGATGGCACAAAACCGTGCAAATAAAAACAGTATTTTAACAATATTTGAATAGGAATTATGTCCAAAATAGTGAAATTAAAAACTACCGTGAAATATCAAAAACACAAGAACAATGAGAATTTAAACACGTGAAGAATAAAACAATTTACAGTATGCATGTACATACATTGTATGCAATGTATATTTATAGGTTATTATATGGTTTTAACTGTATCACCTCCACCCACCCCCCACCCACCACCACCCCTGTATTGGTGCTTTTCAGGTTGAAGACGCTTTGTGTTATTTGGCTACCAAAAGTGTGGTGTTTCTCCGGGTGTTTACTTGTCCCGCTCCAGTCAACATGTTCAGCATGCAGGCAAAGCCTGCTAGAGACAGAGAACCGTTCAATGCATTGCACTATTCTATGTAAATTTGCCTAATAAACTTTAGGAGAAAAACTGTGTCTTTCAGAAGTGAAATTCTAAGGTGTTTACACTTTCAAGTCAGGGCTATTTGCGGGGTTCATGGGCCCGTGTCTGGTGATTTTTGGCAAAGTTAAGACTGTTGGATGCCAATTACTTTCTATCAAACATATTTACTGCTCATAAAAACTGTATACCAACATCTTTGATGCACCTAGTACTCTTTGCTTACTTAAATATCAGCATGACAGTCATTGGTGTAAAGCTTGGTTGCCATGGCAACTGCAGTATTGTTTCATATATTTTTAAAAACCAAAAAAAACCTGTTTTGGTAACGTAAAGTACATGTAGGTGTCACTAAGGGCAATAATGCACTCTTCATTATCTTTTAGTACTGCAATCACAAGAAGTCACTTCACAAACACATATATGCCTTTGGTTCTACAAAATACAGTGTCTGTATCATGCGTCATGTGGTACAGTTGCCATGGCAACCATTTTGGTCAGGTTCTAGGATTTCACTGGCCGATTAGTTACTATGTACTTTCCACCATTGCCAAATGATTCAAGCAACTTTGGAGTAGAAGACATGAGTGAGAACACCAGAGGCGTTGCATGATCTCAAACTGTTCCCACGAGGGGGATAGAATCTCATTTTGTTGCTAAAAATAGCTCAAGGTAATTTAAGGTCACATGACCTAGCCTTCATCTTTGATTTTTGCTCTTTCTTGGCAATTTTTTGTTTCATTTGACTGTAAAATACTATTAATCATGCCAAAAACACACTTAGAATGTAGAATGCAGGAGACATGAAAATAATTATTGATGACCTCAACAATCATAGCTTTCAGTGATGACAGTACCGGCTACACCTCCTGCACAGTGAATCTTCTTCATGTTGCCATTTTGTGACGTGACCCTCGATGACCTTTTGTCATGGTGCAAAATGAACAGGTGCCCCAACCTCACTCGAAACCCCATTGTATCAACACCCCAGTATTCAGAATTGGCTAACAACCTGACGAACGAGCCGTTTATATCTTTTTTTTATGTATTTTAATTCATGTCAAGGTTATTATTACTTTAGTAGCAAACAGACAAGTAAAACTAGGGTCCATGGTATATGCAGACCCCAACATCAGTGCATATAGTTAGACAGAATCTGAATCTGGATATGTAGACAGGGGTTTACATAATGCACAGACTTCAATGTGAAAGTATCAAAAGCATGTATGTTACATACATTTGTATGCAGGTCCAGTAGAACCATTCTAACCGAACACCTCCATATACCGAACACCTCTCTATACTGAACACCATTTCTCGGTCCCAAATATATACTTTCAATGCTATCAAACATCCCTATACCAAACACCTTTCTATACTGAACACTTTTTCTCCGGTCCCAAGGGTGTTCGGTATAGGGAGGTTTCACTGTATATGTTTAACATAAAAAGTGTATCTAAATGTATATTCATTTGCAAGTATGGATACAACTTTGTTACAACATAAACATTTTATGTTCCACTTTATCAGATACGATGGTCCACATTCCCCAAAGGCTAGGAATAGTTTATCATCAAGTGTCTTAATGCTCAAATTAATGGCAACTTAACATACAGACATATACATGTATGTTCCATCAACAAGACAATTAATTCTTCAACTGTATTTACAGTTGCTTTCTTCATTGTTGGAGCCATGTATCGTGGACAGGCTGGTTTCGTGTGACATGAATGTAGGAAGTGGCAGAGTCCATTTCTCAAGACCAAGGATAAAGCCAGTGGGTCATTGTATTTCAAAGCTGTAGCCTGTCTATTCAAAGTCTTTTAACTTTCGCAAATTGATCCATTCCATCAAAAATATTATGTTGTCTGTGTAGTATAAGATGATGTTATGCACGCTACATTTGTAGACAGAAACCTCATACGTAGTTTGCGAGGTCTGTCCTATGAGGATCACGATTTTCTGGAGTCACTCATCCTGAAACCCCAGCTTTTCTTAGAAATTGGTACCTCTTGATGTAGATGGCGCCACTTGTTTAAAAAAAAAAAGTCAGGGTATAGTCTGTTAACCCTTTAACCCTTGAATCAAGACGGGGTGTACATCTTTCCTTGGGGTGGGTCAGGCAATAATGTGGCTGCCCCATGGGAAATCTGTTGAATTGGGGCATGCTATTCTGAGGGGACATGTCTTGTTAATTTTCCCTTTTTTTGGCATTAACATTCAGATTAATAAAAATCATTAAAGCAAATGGCGTTTGAGCGCCAGCAATGTCTGGCCTTTTAAATGGTAAAAAGGTTAAGACAAGGACTCCCGAGTTCTCTAAGAATGGCGTCAGCATTTTGGTATGACTATGTATGTACACAGTTATATATATATATATATATATATATATATATTATATATATATTATATAATATATATATATATATTATAATATATATATATATATATATATATATATATATATATATTATATATATATATATATATATATATATAGATATATATATATATATATATATTATATATATATAATATATATATATATATATATATATATATATATAATATATTATATATATAGTATATTATATATATATATATATATATATATATATATATATATATATATATATATATATATATATATATTATATATATATATATATATATATATATATATATATATATATATATATATATATATATATATATAATATATATGTAATATATGTATGTATATATGTATGTATATATATATGTATATATGTATATATATGTATATTTATATATGTATATATATGTATATATATGTATATATATGTATATATGTATATTTATGTGTGTATATATATGTATATATGTGTGTATATATATATATATGTGTGTGTGTATATATATATGTATATATATGTATATATATGTATATTTATATATGTATATATATATATGTACAGTTCCGCCCGCGTTCAAGTTATCAAACGCCAAACGCACCAACGCTTCCCAAACGATCCTCAAACGCAAGTGGGAAAACTCAAACGCAAAGCAAACGCGTTGCAAATGCGTTGCAAACTCTTTGTTACAAACGCGTTTCAAACGCTCTGATAATAAAAACGTTCCAAACGCTTCACCAAACGCGTTTCAAACGCTTCACCAAACGCGTTTCAAACACTTTCACACTTGCATTTCAAACACATCCAAACAGGTCAATGACTTTCCATCGCATAGTTATTACAAGTTAAAGCATTTCCCAAATGTTTGATAGTGGCAAAATGTCCCACTTCAACAAGCTATGTGTTCATTTACTTAAACCTAACACAGAAATAAAGCTTCAGTTGCAGGTTGAATAAATTTATTTGTACATGTATATGCACTTAAATGCAATGTAAAGAGGGCAGAAGACTTTAGGGGCCACATCGTTTTGATCGCCCCTCTGTACTGAATTGTTTGACCAAGACGAATGACCAGTTTCGGAAGGAACGGCCCACGAGGCACAGCACCATCCGCAGCTGCCACCGTTCTCGTAAAAACACTATCAAAGATAATGAACATCGATGTTTTTTAATTTTTATTTTTCGTATTCAGGGGAAAAAATGACCGACGTAACTACAACAACACTTTTGAAGTTTGTCTCCGTCCAAACATGATAGTCTATCGTTTGCTGTGTCAGTCTCAACATGAAATGGCCTGTTCTCGAACCTGCTTCAGTGCTTGAATCTCCGGCATCCACAACCACTTTGAACAACCATGTCATTTTTTATTTTTAATTGCAATAAGTATTTGCTCTGTTCCCTGTCTCCATTTCTTCATTGTCAGTAAACAAACCAATACTGTCATTCAACAAAGTTTAGAGAGTTGTAGTAGGTCTCCATCAATTTCAATTATTTACGTTTTCACAAAAATGAAAGAAAATCGAAACCGCTGTTCCCCACGTGTGCAAAAGTCCAGGCATCGGGGTCATGTGGTCCATGCAGAGATCATGTGACCTCGCCCACGGTCAAAATGGTGGTCAACATTTGTAAATCTTTCAGTGCACGATAATATTGAAGCTAATGGTTTTCTGCAATTAGGGCCTACCTTTTTACCGATGCTTTCCACAGATTATGAGCAAGGAACCGCCAATGAAGGAATTGTATGCCGATACGTCACAACAACGTAATGACAAATTAAATAGATTCAGTGAATTGTTTTTAATTTGGACTAGTTTGTGAGTGCAAGTTTTCAATGATGTTGACCAGAGCAAAATTTGCAATAGTTGCGGGCTTTGCACTGACAAAATTAATGATCTGGCCATTTGATTACGCTACTTCATGTCAACATTTGAAAAAAATTATAGTTTAATTTCATTTTGAATACAGGCACACCAGAAAATACAGCGAAGGAAATCACATTTAATAACGGACACGCTTATTATTTTGACATTATATGCACAGGTAGCCTACATACCTAAATTATTTTTCGGTGACCAAATATACAAAAAACAACTCCCAATTTATAGCAGGTATAAATACATGTAGGCCTAGTCATATGTTGAAAACCCATTTTTGAAATTTTAACATGAATCCTGTTTGTACCGGACGTTAATTACCGTTATTTATTTGGATTTTATCACCAAAAAAAATTTATGATTCTTGGATATTTTGCAAATCAATCGTACAGTTTTTGTTTCTTTGTTTCTTTTTTTTTTGGGGGGGGGGGTAATCCAAATAAATATTCAAAATGCGACGCTCAAAGGAAAAAGTCCTATACAAATAAACGACTTAAACGTCTTTTTTTTACGTACTTGTGATCTACGCATTTTAGCCCTTTTCCAAAGTGTGTAATTAATTAGTGAAGATAAACACAAATATAAAAATTAAGACAGAGGGCCGAGTTGACAACTGCCATCTCAATTGTGTGAAGTCTTTCCCACGTATCCTTCACATGTGGATCATCGGCACTGATCAGTGATCTTAGCTGCAGAAAAACAACACAACAAAACAAGAGAGCTGATGCGATTTCTAATCCACCATCAGATTGGATCCCTTTGCGTGTTGGTCAACAAAAGTACAAACCTACTAGATGCACCAGTAAATTTAACAAGGCCTACTTGAAACACTTGGAAATACATATACGTATCTATTTGGATATATATTGTTGCCGACTGTCACAAGCTTGCAATCCTCACAGGAGTCAAGCCAACCAGTGTCCATTTTGCTTGCCGCACATGTGTTACTGCTAGGATTAGCCACAAGGTGTCACCCACAGCAACACCTTGTGACCATAATCATTAGCATACTCATTTGGATCATTAATTAAAAATAAAAGACTAATTTGGGAAATTGTTCCTTTCTGTATTCATGTTTTCATGATGCAAATACACATTCTTATTTGAGTTTTATGTCGAAATCTATTATAGATTTCATCAAATCCGCAAAATTGAATCATAATGAAAGAAGAATGTAGGCGATGTACACACCACTTATATTCAAATGCTGCCTGGTGCATATTTATAATCCATTGCACCCTTTCATCTGTAAAGTGTTGAGCAGACAAATAAAGGACCATGGTCCCTATGTGTAAGAAATCAAATATATGTAAATATATATATACACATATATGTAAATATATATACATATATATATATCATATATGTAAATATATATATATATACATATACATATCATTATATAAAAATATAATACCGCTGGCACATTTGATAATGTAAGACCAAGCCCCATGGAAGCCATATACATAACAACACAGAATCAAATGTATTGCCAACACCCCTAATACAAAAGTGGTATAGTCAGTCCTGGGCACACCACTACATAGTTAGCATTACCTTATTCCTATGCACGGAACGGTCCCATTAGAATTGGGGGGCGACGGAGTTGAAGAAGAAAGAAACGAAAAGAAAATTGACACACAACTCGTGCAGATAAGTGCAACCATTGGGGAGAAATAAGAAAAGAGAATCAGGAAATAATTCATGCATTGTAAGCCCTGGGGCGTGATTGCACACACATAATACCTGGATCTTTAAGCAATTCAGTTTTGTTTACTCATTACAAAAAAACCAACAACATAAAATCAAACTTGAAAGAGCATTGTCTTTATTCATGTATAATCATTGGAGTCTCATACGCCCTTGTAAGTGTTCCATTCCCATTTTTTACCCTCCGCACATGAAGTGCCGGATGATATTGTCGTCCGTCCATCTTGTCGATGTTTTGTTACTGCCGCGTGCGATATCTGAATTTTCACCGTAGCTTTACCAAATTTTTATCAGAGATGTACCTTATAATGGATAGGTTCCCATTGAAAAGCAACTTCCTCTGATTAATTATTAACTTTTCACGAAACTTTTTATTAATGTATTTATTTGGCGTCAACCATGACGATGTTACCGCCATATCTCAAAAACTTTTTCAAGGTCGCTCTACCAAATTTTTACCAGGAATGCGTCTTATTATGGACCAGGTTATTACTGAAATCAGCGTCCTCTGGTTATTTTTACATTTTTTTTAATGAAACTTTTCATGCACTGATTTGAAGGCCGTCTGAGTGGCCTCAACCCTGACGACTTTACCGTGATATCTCAAAAAATGCTGACCGCAACTTTACCAATTATTTTTCAGAGGTGCACCTTATGATGGACCAGGTACCTATTTAAACCAGCTTCCTTTTTGCATTTATAATTTTTGTAAATGAAGTTTTAAAGCATTTATTTGAAGGCCTTCTGAGCGGCACACAAGGGGACCACGTTATCATAATATCTCAACAAGGATGCATCGCAGCTTCACAGATTTTTATCAGAGATACAAATTATATTAAATGGACCACGTTCTTATTGAAAACTAGCTTCTTATTATTTTTAAACTTAAGAAACTTTTGAAGTTTTCATTTGAAGGCCGTCTGAGTGGCGCACAAGGGGACAATCTTGTTACCATAATATCTCAAGAAATGCAGAATTGAGGAAAAAAAATTGTTGGCGCCGAGGGTAATCTGTTCTCTGAATGCTATTTTTTTTAAAAATTACTGTAGGAGATTCTTAAAACGGCTGCGTAGATAATAAGAATCTCAAATATATATATATATATTGTACCTAAGCAGTACAACGTTTATACAAAGGAAAACAAAATTGACGGAATAAAAAGCGTCTGCATTACAGCACCAACCAAGTATTTTTTTTCATACTACATGTGGGGCATATAGCGTTACATTGTACAGAGTTCCAAGTTTGCTTATTTCTTTACGTCGTTCCTTCAAGATGCATCCTAGTTTAAATACATTCATTCACTTGGGGTTTTTATTTACATTAAAATATTTTTTTCTTTATTTTTTTATATTTCGATTCCCACTGGAAACTTTATCAACTCATATTCTTGTGAACAATTTTATGTACACTTGTGTGTGGAAGAAAAGTAATGTAAACATTCATTTTGTGTATCTCTAAGTTAAGCAACAAGGGGAAAATACAATATAACACCTAAACTTTGTAAATGCATCTGTAAGCGTTTGAAACGCATGTGTACCAAACGCGTTTGAAACGCATGTGTACCAAACGCGTTTGAAACGCATGTGTACCGAACGCGTTGCTCAAAGTGTTTGAAACGCAGTGCTGGAAGTGTTTGAAACGCTTCTCAAACGAATTTCAAACGCAAACCAAACGCTTTCAAACGTTTTCAAACGCAAACCAAACACCAGCCAAACGTCACAAACGCGTTTGGCTGTTAAGTTTTAGACGGGCGGAACTGTATATATATATGTATATTTATGTGTGTATATATATGTATATATGTGTGTATATATATATGTGTGTGTGTGTGTATATATATATGGAATGCACATAATCATACAGGTATGCACCCTAGGGCAAGCTGCACTTCGGTGTTGCTTTTAAGGATATGGCAGTGCTTGGACCTTAAATATATCTTTGAAATAATGAACCTTAAAATATCTTTAAAATAATGAAATATATCTTGCTTGTTGTATCTGTGAGAGAAAATGTACCAAATGTACACGTAGATGTGGAGTAAATACATGAGGAATGTCCTTAATACCCTGTAAGCTGCATCCAATGTCGTACCAAATAAATTTAAGACCCGACAGATCCATCATCCTGGTATTTGGTTTCCTGTCAGTGTAGCCTGAAGTGTCATGGGTTCACGTACGTGTGATGTTCATGTTTCTGCTGAGCTAGGTACATGTAACTGGTCGTGCTGGCCTGCAAGTCTGCTGTAAGGACCAGGAGCTGGTTTGGAATGAGTTAAATATGAGAAATGAGTACCTTGCATTAACCCATGTATATGCAGGGTGACATGTGCTTTATCTGAATATTACCAGTGTCAGGAGTTTTTTTTTTTTTCATTAAATCCTGAAATAAAAAAAAGAAGACAGTTTAGACATTTCCCCTTAAATTGAGACTGAGACTGAGACTGGATCAACTGCTTTCTTTGGTGTGGGTTAAGCACTCCACCCATGCCAAAGAAGACTCTTGTCTAGGGGTATTTAATGTTGATAAGTCTCACCTACAATTCTCATTGAAATTGATTTTCATATTACTGCTGAATTTAGTCACAAACATTGAAGCAGGCAACAGTTGATTACCCATGAGTTTTGGCAGAATTAGGGGTGAAGAGTGAACCTCCCCCTCCGCCCATGAATTAAGACTGAGTCAACAGCTTTCCTTGGCATGGATTGGGCACTAACCATGTCAAGGAAGCTATTGACCTGGGGCATGTGATCTTGATAAGTCTTGTCTACAATTTGCAGTCAAATTGTGTTTTGCTACTGTTGAAATTAGTAGAAAACATTGAAGCAGAGGACATTTAACCACCAGGCGGTTTTAGCCGGTTTAAGTGGCGAAAGGGTTAAGATACAGCTCTCTGTTCCTGCTACATTAACTTTTGATGCAAAAGTTGACTGCTACTGGATTAGTGTCCCATGCGGTCAAAATACCAGTGGCCAACTTGAATGTCGCATACAATACAGGTAAACACAAGTGGGCCAATAGGAGGCATGACGATAATAATGATGCATTCCAGTACCTTCAAATGTAGGTGGCTGGCTGATTTGCAAACTGGTATTCAATGCTCAATTAGCATTGCTGACATTAAAGTATATACATAGTTTAACTGTTATTTTACTAAAGCCACCATCTTTGCATGTAAACATGCAGCCTTCTCAGTTCTGTTTTCAGCCCTCATTGATAATATAATTTTAATGCTAATGGACGTAGTATTTTTGCACAAAATTTTGTCCCGAGGCACTCCAAGGTCAGGTTGCCAACTTTTCACCTGCCATGTTAGATGGTGTTAGGTAGCCAAAAAAGCATATTGACTCTGTCCTTGCCACTGGCATAGGGTTATGTCGTACACCTGCATGCCAGAATGAAAAGCTAAACATCGGTGCGTACGTCTTATTTCAGACATCAGAGACTTGTGGTAGAAAACCTTGGTAGTTGACACTGATGTTTGCGTTTCAAAGCAGGTACAGTAAACTAAAGACCGACAGCTGTAGATATGTAAGGTGACTCCAGACACCACGGCCGGCCGAGGGTTTCTGCTACAGCAATCTGCCTCGAGTCAATTACGGGCCATCTCACAAATAACAAAAGTTGGGTTTTTGTGACATCCATCAGCCGTGAGGTGTTAGTGCTATCTGGAAGTGGTAGTTTTGTGTTATAACAATGACAGATTACTATTATAGGAATTTTACCATTATTGCAATTTTTTTTTGTCTGCTAAAAAGCACAGGATGACATTGCATTTTTAGCTCAGCTGTTGTGTCAGCCAGCTGAGTACAGCTGATCTCATAGGATGGTCCGTGGTCCGTCCGTCCACAACCCACATTTTCAACTTCTCTAAAATTTTCAGCCAGATCCACTGTCAAACTTGGTAGCAATGCACCTTGGTTGTATCTATACCAAGTTTGTTCAAATGGTCATACTCCATTTTTTTTGGGGGGGGGGTTCATGAATTTTTTAAATTTTTAATTTTTCTTTGCACAAAATCCCTTCTTCTCTAAAGTCGCTTTGAAATTGCACAGGGACACTTCTGAGGACCCCTGGACCTTAATTTGTTCAACAGGGTGATGCTATGATTTTTTTTTTACACAAATTTTTGTGTGTTTAAGCTATTTTTAACTTATGCAAAATCATCACATGTAGCTTGTGGAAGGGTCAAACTAGGTTGTTCATTAGGTGATGATAATTCGCATCTCTGGTTGTTAACAATTTTTCAATTTGGGTACTTACCAGTCAATGCATAGATTCCTATTGTTTATAAGGCGAGTCAATGGGGATTGCAGTAGTTGTTCACATTTTGACTTCTCCAAAACTCACAGCCAGATCCACTTCAAACTTTAAAGCAATGTACCTTGGCTGGATCTCAATAAAGTTGTTTCAAAAGGTCATACTTCAGTGATTTTGGATTCTTTATGATTTTTTTTATTAATTTTCTGGCAAAATCTTTAAAAAAATCTCTAAAACTACTTAGCCAGTTGCTTTGAAATGTCATAAGGGTACTCCTGGGGACTCCTGGGTCTTAGGTTGCTGAACAGGTGGTGCTGTGACTTTTTTCCATTTTTTTAAATAAATTCTTGTGTGGTAAAGATATTTTCTACTTTTCCACAGGTGTTACTCAGATTGTTCTGAAACTTGTAGCTTGTACGAGGGTTAAACTAACTTTTTCACTAGGTGGTGATATTCTGGATGCCTGACTTTAAAGGATTTTTTAGCTTGAGAACATGTTGGTTGATACATGCATTCCGATCGATTACCATGCAAGTTTATGGGGATTGCGATAGGAATTCAAATTTTCAAGTACTGCAAAATTGTCAACCAGATTCACTTCAAACTTGGTCGGGATATACCTTGGGCACGGGTCTCTAGCAAGTTTGTGTAAGTGGTCACACTCCAATGGTTTCTAGATTTTTCTATTGATTTTTTTTTTTTTGTCCATATTTTGGTAAAATCTTTTTATATTAATCTTCTCCAAAACCACTTGGCCAGTTGCTTTAAAATTGCATATGATCACTTCTGGGGCTCCTGGGCCTTAACTTTTTCAACAAGTGGTGCTGAGATTGTATTTTTTTTAATATTTATATTTTTTAATGAATTTTTGTGTTTTTACTATTTTCAACTTCTCCAAAAGTCTTGCTCAGATTGTTTGGTAACTTGCTGGAAATATAGCTTGTGAGAGGACAAACGATAATTATATCCCCCGTGTCAGAAAGATCCGGGGGATATATTGGTTTTGTGACCGTTCGCCCGCCTTCTGTCTGTCTGTCTGTCCATCGGTATGATGTTACCATGATAACTAAGAAAATATTGCATGTAGCTGCGCCAAATTTTGGTTAGTGATGCACCTTATAATGAAGCAGGTCAAGTTCGAAAACAAGTTTCCTGTGATCATTAATTAGTTAATTAGCAAAAGATCATTAGGCAACCCCCAGATGACGTTACTGCGATAACTAGAAAAGTATTGCATGTAGCTCCGCTAAATTTTGGTTAGTGATGCACCTTATGATGAAGCAGTTCAAGTTCAAAGACTAGCTTCCTGTGATCATTAATTAATTATTTAATTAATCAAAGATCGTTAGGCAGCCTCCAGATCTGAACCATTTAGGCAACCTCCAGAGGACATTACCGTGACAACTAAAGAAATATTGCATGTAAGTCCACGACATTTTGGTTAGTGATGCACCTTAAGATGAAGCAGGTCAAGTATGAAAACTAGCTTCCTGGGATCATTAATTAATTAATTAGTTAATTAACAAAACATTGTTACACAATATCCAGGTCCAAATGGCGATATCTTTGTACCTGTGACCCCTATTTGTTTCATATTTGGTTCAAGTAGCCTATAGACCCGAGGGATTTTTCTAAGGTGGTCAGTCTGTCCATATGACTGACTGTCTGTCTGTTCATCCCCCTGGTTATACGTTCTCCCTCATCCAGATTTGTTTGCATCTTAATACAGTCATCCATCCTTTGAAAGACCACTCATAGGGCAGGGCAAAAAGTGGCCACATGGAGTAGGTGGCTTTGCAATAGAGATTCAGTAGCATGGGGGAGATAGCACTGATACTATGACAAAAGGTGGCGCTTAAAGATGATTTCTCAATTGGGAGACAGCGCACCATGCGGGTATATATTTGTTGTTGAGCGCGACGACTATCTCTAGTTTGTTCACTAAGTGGTGATACTCTGGATCCCTGATTTTTAACAAATTTTTCAGTTGATGCATGCATTCCTATTGGTTACCATGTAAGTGTATGGGGATTGCAATGGTAATTCAGTCTTTGGACTTCTTCAAAACTGTCAGCCAGATTCACTTCAAACTTGGTGGGAGATGTACCTTGGGTGAACAAATAGTCATGCTTCAGTGATTTTTTTTTTAGTAAATTCAGTATTAAGTTCATTTTTTGCTTAAATCTTTATTTATTTATGTATTTTATTTTTTAAAAATCTTTGTCTCTGAAACTCCTGGCCCAATTGCTTCAAAATTGTAGAGGGACATTTCTGGGGAACCCCAAGACCTTAAATAATTTGTACAACAGGTGGTACCTTTCCATTTTTAAACATTTTTTTTTTTTGGGGGGGGTGCATTTTTTTGTGGGTTTTTTTTGACTTCTCTGTAACTTTATGTTGGATTCTCTTGAATCTTTGTGGGAATATACCTGGATTTGATCTTCACTATTTTTCACTAAATTGGGGTGCTGTCGTTATCTGATTTTCAACAATTTATCAACATTAGGACACATCGGTAAGGATACATGTACATGATAGCATTGTTACTGTACAGTAGGGATAACAACAAAATCTGACACATTAGCTTATATCTTTGTAGGTCAGCTGAGCACAGGACTCTCTCAGTCCTCTAGTTTTTTCCTTATAATTAGTGCAGGCTCTTACTTTTTTAGTGCAATATTGACATGTACATGTAGATAGAACTTTGTGTTAGTCATGCGATAAATAATTCACAGTCACAAATCTGAATTGATGTCCATTTCTGTTCTTGCAGTATACAAGTAATGTAATTGAAAGTGCTAATAAAATATTTAATTTAACCATGAAAATGCAAATTGGCATCATCAGTCAAATTTCACATTTAGAAGAAGCCATAGTGTGAGCCTATTAAACTTTAATTATTTTTAAAGCCTGAAGTGAATTAGTTTTGTTGTTAATTATCAGTAAATGCAAGCTGTAGGGTGCTAGTTTCGATACAAAATGATTTGTTCCAGGCATAATCTTGTATCAAAAATGGCTCTAATGGATGATATTTTTCTTGGTTGTAATCTGTGATAACATCCCCCATCCGGACCATTACACACACTTCATAGATGGAGAGTATAAATTTTGGGAAGAGTTTACCTTCTCAATTTTTCAGAAACAAAAACCGGGTCTTCATGTACAAGATGAAGACCTGGTTTTTGTTTCTGAGAAATTGAGAAGGTAAACCAATATTTTAACCAATGGGGGAGACTGTTGTGTGTGTGTGTGTGATACTGGTATGATATGGCAGTGCCAGAATTTCGGCGAGAATCCGAGAATCCATTCTCGTAAAGATTCTCCTAAACTTGTCTTTCTTTGAAAAGAAAACTAATTGACAAAAATCCAAATAGATTCTCGCAAAATTTTGTGAAATTCCGGCCCTGTATGGATAGGATTCTGCAGGGGCATATTTGACAAATACTGTCAGATTATTATTTTTTTACATAAAAACGGAGAAAGGGTGAAATCAATTGCTGCCTGCATTTTTTTTTTCCATTGTAGGAGTTGAACTTTTTATCCTTTGTACATACAGTGCCTGAGGGCATTGCGGTTCCCTTCATCATCTATCCATCCATTCATGTCCATTCATCTGTCCTTCCATCCCTCTATCCAGCATCATGGCATCACTGCAATATCTAGAACATATTGATTGCAGCTGAAGCAATTCTTCTTGGAGATATACATGTACGTCACGACAGACCAGATGGTTGACAAAAAGCAACAACCTTTTATCATGTTTAAACTGTTTATGAATTTTTAAAAGTGTGCATTTTCATGCATGGAAATGTGGCGTCCAAGAAGGAGAGTCATTCCCGCAGTATCTCAAGCACAGTTTGCTCCAGCTTTGCAATTTTTTTTCACAGATGTACCTTATGATGGATAAAAAACCTAGAAAAAAAAAACCTAGCTTCCACTGATCGTTTTAAAAGGTATATATATTTATACAATTTTCAAGGCCTTTTATTTGGAGGCTCAGAAAGCAGCACCCCCCCCCCCCCAACCCTATATATAGGACGATGTTAGCTAAACAGCTCAAGAATTGATCACAGCCTCCCACAATTTTTATCCGAGATAAACCTTATGAGTGACCAGAAGCCAATTCAAAACAAAGTCCCGGGTGCTTGTAAATTTTTTTAATGAATTTTAAAATTTGTATGGGTCTCATGTGCATGGCATCCAAGGATGGGACCTTACCACCAAGTATCAAGATCAAACAGTCTAAACATAATCGTGAGAGGTGTGTGAACTTTG
The DNA here is from genome assembly GCA_964020975.1 of Hermodice carunculata. Lineage (NCBI taxonomy): Eukaryota > Metazoa > Annelida > Polychaeta > Eunicida > Amphinomidae > Hermodice > Hermodice carunculata. The sequence goes on from OZ026619.1 coordinate 90,879,282, forward strand.
TCTCATGGGTAGCCCTTATGATGACCCAAGGAATAACAAGATTCCTCGGATTCTGTTTGTTCTTGAGTTTTGAATTTTTAAAACTTTTTTTGCGAAGCCAAGTGAGTGGTGGCAAGTGGATGGATGATGTCACTGTGTGCCATGTGATCAGACAGATTAATGATAGCTTCGTTAAATTTGGGTCACGGATGCACTTTATGATGGCCCAGCTCCTTCTTCTCTTTAAAACTACATTCCTTTGAAGATTCTAAAATCTTTGAAATTATTTTTTACAATTAATTTTTGAAACATAAAGGGGAGGTTGGGTGAGAGGCACCCAAGGGGATGACATTACAGAGGCATGTCAAAGTGCACTTTGGTGCGTTATGTGTTATTTTAGTTTTGCAAATGTAATATTTTTCTGATGTGCCATTCTTACACACACACCCGTATATGAGAGAGAGAGAGAGAGAGAGAGAGAGAGAGAGAGAGAGAGAGAGAGAGAGAGAGAGAGAGAGAGAGAGAGAGAGAGAGAGAGAGAGAGAGAGAGAGAGAGAGAGAGAGAGAGAGAGAGAGAGAGAGAGAGAGAGAGAGAGAGAGAGCAGTAGGATTTTGTTTAAAAATGGTTACCTATAGGTCAAGCTAGTTAAAAACTGCTGAAGGAAGACTTTTACTGATCCAGTTCTTACCAACACACTGAGAAGTTGGACGACTCGAGAGAATAATACCCGTGTCTCTCACTGTATAGTCGTGGACCAGGCTAACGAGCAGCATGTGCTGAACTGTTGTGGGTTTGCGTGACAACTGTCTTTAAGTTGCGTAATCAGTATTGCACAGGAAATATGAGTCAAGCAGTACTGTCATATGCTACATGAATAATAGTGTTGTGATTTAAAGTGTAACATAATAGTGGCTTTCATTATTACTGCAGCATCAGTGAGCATTAAATACCACACAACAATTGTCACCTTTTTTTTTTGTGGCGGTGCCGTTCCTGAAATATTGTGCCACAACTGGCAATATTATAACACTCGTGTGTTGTGCAGTTTGCACGTCCCTTCAGCAAAGTGCTGCACAATTGTTATTCATGAAACGGGAACCACCACAGTTGTCGGTGAGTGTGGTTGTCAAGGTTCTCTCTCATCAGGTATTACATGATCAGCATTGCTGTTGTGACAATTGTTATGCTTGCAATATTCCATATATCAACGCTGTGGTAACGATTGCTGCTCATGAAATGTTAGACAACCAGCATTGCCATTGCAACGGTTAATTGTTCTTTGCAACATGTTGCATGTTCTGTTGTGATAACCGAGGACTGACCGATAGTAATGCAGGAAGGGGAGGTTGTAATAATTTTGCCCTGACGGACTCCTGGACCGTATCACAGCCTCCTGAGTGCCAAGGACCACCAGCAGACAGCATTGCTTCCATCTAATTGTGCCAGATAGGCCTATTCAGTGAGTCTTCGTGATTTTAAAGGCATCGAAAGTCTTTAACTTGGGCTTTGTGCCTGTACTCTGACCCAGATGCCACCACAGCACCCTCAGCTTTGGCTCCAGTGATGTGCTGACAGCCATGTGAGGGTTCAGGCAGGAACCTTCTGAAGATGGTGGTGTTGATTTCTTCAGTGGGCCCCGATGACATCTGTCCATGAAATGTTACGTAAATGGCACTTGTGACAACTGCTGTTCATGAAACATGTTACATAATCCACATTGTTGTTGTACCGATCGATCGTTATATATGCACTGTTACATAATTTGTATTGCTATTGTAACAATTGTAAAATGAAATGTTACATGACCAGCACTTGCGACAATTGTTGTTTACATAATATTACATAACCAGCATTGCTGTTGTAACAATTGTTATTGATGAAATGTTATATGACCAGCACTTGCGACAATTGTTGTTTACATAATGTTACACAACCATCACTGTCATTCTAACAGTAGTTCCATGTGAAATGTACACACAGTATCTCCTTGTTGCACTCAGTGTTATGCCTCAAGTAAAGCCCAGCAGCCAGCAGTGTTTGGTGTACATGATTTATAGATTAATGGTGATGCGCTGAGGTATGACTCATAAAAAAAGTCCTTCTCCCAACGAGGCAACAACATGAAAACATTAACCCTCTAGCCCTTGAATTAAGACTGAGTCAAGAGCTCTCCTTGGCATAAATGCCCAACCCATGCCAAGGAAAGCTGTTGACCTGGGGCGTGTTATGTCTCATCTACAATTCTCAGTCGAAATATTTTTCCATTACTGTGGAAATTGGTTGAAAACACTGAAGCAGACAACATATCTCACCGCCAACTGGTTTTGGCCAGTTTATGGGGTAAAGGGTTAACAAAGATATAACTCATACTGATGGGCAATGTAAGGAGATCCATTGTATTTTCCCGTTCAAGCAGAAAACGAAAAAAAGTTTTTCATGACAGTTTTCCAAAAACTGCAAAATGAGACTGCTGTGCCATCTTAGCTGCGGTTGTTGTAGATGGAGCCATCGCCGTCTAGGTGTATACACATTCAGGTCACACCTCGATGCCTCGGCCTCGCTTCACCAATTTTTGCAAGTAAATTGTTAAATTTTCAGCCGCGCTCCCTTGAGAGTGGCAGTGCAAACACACAGCTTTTGTGGGCTTGACACTCTGAAGCATGTCCCGCAGACGCAGCTCATCAATACGGAAGTCCAGCCTAACACACTGGCTTAACTCTTGCTGGCCAGCTGTCCAAGACATCATTTTTCCCAAGATTCCTTTTGTCAACTCAAACAGCCAATGAGCATCAAGCAAAATTTGAATGCCCCTGAGGCAAGAATTGCAATGAGGTGCCCAAACAAACTTTTGTTCAACTAGTGGGCAAAAGTCATCGCGGATTGCTTGTGTTTTAAGTGTCGTATGATAATGCGCGGAAGAATTTCAGAATGAGAAACTGATGATGCGGATGTGAGAGTTAAGGGTATCTATGCTGTGGTTGTCATTCAAAGACGGCCGTGGTTGGACTGATTGTTGATGAATAGTGACAGGTCACCTCATTCTCTATCCCAGGGGAATAACTATATGCTATATGTTTTTCTTACCAATGGAACAATAATTTATCTTTTAACCTGATTTAACTGTGACATATTCCCATCATTATATCAATACAGGGAAGAGAGTCCCGATGCCAAAGAAAGACAATGCGATCAATTTTTTATGACATTTCAAAAACTCAAACCCTGGATTGCAAACAAGCACATCAAATTTGATAACTATTTTTCGTTCTGCTTGGCAGGTTAAATTGAATTCTTCCCATGATTCTAATGGAATTTGCACAAATTGTTGGTAATGATACCCAGAGACTCGTGTCTACTCTGAATTAAATTCACGTCTTTCCATCAACTGTGGCTAATTAGATGCCAGTATGATGGTCCTCAGTGCCTAGTTTAACACTTTTATTCCCAACTGATTGATGGTCAACCTTTTATGAAAAATATGTATTTTTGGTTTGAAATAAAAGCATGGGGAAAAAAAAGGTGGACTGCAAGATTTACACCTGGCCCTAGTTGAAATATTTCTTGGTGTTATCCAGTGAGTCTGCACCCAGAATGGCCAAAGGAAAGCTATTCAGACTCAATGCAGTATGGTTCAAGAGTTAAAATAAATCGTGACCGCATGTCTCCAATGAATACAAAAGCATCTTCTCCATATTGTCTGCAGACCCCGGTGCAAACATCTTCAGCTGCATATGACGCACACTTGCCTGAACATCAATGTCTTCTCTGGCGTTCCCACAGATACAACGTGGAAGGGCCATAGTATCTGGTTGGTTGGCCTTTTCATGGCCAAATTTGCAGCTTATGTAGCCTACTTATACAGGTACATGGCCACTGGGTGTTTCTAAATTGAAAGTTTATTCTCTGTGGTAGGAAGCCTCTGTCATTCTCATTCACAATGCAATTGTTAGCCGAATCAGGTACATGTTACTCTCTCAGCCTGTGAGGTACATATGTCATTAGGATCGAGGTCCTGCACAGATGGTTGGAGGAGACCATGGGAGACGCTGTCTGTTTTAATTTAAATTGGTTCTAGGTCGGGGGACTTTTTTTTTTCTCCCAAAGTTTGTGACCTTATGAGACAAGTATAATGCCCAGTGGTATGGTCTATGAATGTAAATGACCAAAATGGAAAGGAGTGTAGTTGATAAGTAAATAAAAATACAACCAGAGAGAGGAGAGAGAGAGAGAGAGAGAGAGAGAGAGAGAGAGAGAGAGAGAGGGAGGGAGGGAGGGAGGGAGGGAGGGAGACAGAGAGAGAGAGGCGGAGGGAGGGAGGGACAGAGGGAGAGAGAGGGGGGAGAGAGGGAGGGAGGGAGAGAGATGGAGTTGTTGTATATGTACTTTTGCATGGACCCATCAGTATCCACAAAACCAGCAAGACGACTAGTGCCCGATAGGTTGCCATATTGACCATGGATTGCCCATCATACATCATACATGAAAGTCATATTAAACCAGTTAAAGCCCCAGCATGAGCTTTTGCAATTATTATAGCAGGAGACGTCCAGAGGAGAAGTCCACCTTGTTGGCTCATGCACAGGTATTTGTTGTCAGTGGACAGACCAATGTAAACATTGCAATTTAACAGTGGACCAACTTGTAAAGATTGTGACCAACTGGGCTTCCCCATCAGTAAATGAAATAATATTTGAATTGCCTCCATATGCCCATATACTTATATCAATGACAACATTGCAATACCATAATTTCTTGTCAGATTACACTTATGTATTGCCTGAGGGTCAGACTGCTTTAACGGGACATCATCGGTGATCTCCTGCAGGATAGATCATCATTAAGCAGGCAAACCTACTTCAGGTGCACCAAAGAGAATTCTGTTCACTCTTTTAGTGCCAACTACGACTCATGTCGAACTACTTCAAAGGAATGCTCTGAATTTTATAATTAGGGTGCCGGATTCATGTTCCTCGTAACAAGACCTTTCATTCAAGTACCAGCACGCCTATGTTTACATGCGATATAACACAGAGCAGGTCAATAGCTTTCCTCGGTGCATTTTGGGCACAAAGCACCTAAAGTGCACCGAGGAAAGCTGTTGACTCAGTCTGAAATGTGGCGCTGAAAGGGTTAAGGCACAGCCTGACACAAGAGCTACAGATCACAAGGGTGTTTCGCTAGGCCGTTATCAGTTATGTCTCAGGACTGGTCGATCTTTTATTGGAGGGCATCAGAAGACAGGGAACCAGGGTACATTGAATTAACAGTCAGGAAACTTCTGCTACATACACAGTGTGGACAAAAAATTTATAGAATGGCAGAGGCTGGTTTAGGTCTGGGTACATGTGTGTGTGTGTTTTTTTTTTGTTTTTTGTTTTTTTTTGAGGTGAAGTTGTTAAAAGCATACATGTCGTCCATATACCTATAGTAAATAAGCAACGGTCATGACACACACACACACACAATCAGGTTACACGTTGAACAAAGTCACTCAAGAGTTCAATCCCGATTTTCATTTTGAACAGCCAATCTGCTCAAGACAAAGACTCCTTATTTATCTGTGCACTCATCACAACACATCATAACAGCCGCTGCCTTGGAAACTGTTAGCCCTGATTGGCTGTCCCAGTATATCTGCTCACCAATGGCAGTCTAGCACATATATGATTAGAGTTGCCCGTGAAAAATGATCTAAAGAAGTCTAAGGTAAGTCAACCCTCTTAGAACAATGAGCCATACTCAGGACAGCGTAGCATGTAGCACAGGCTGATTATAATGTCAGCAAAAAGTAAGACTGTAATAGAATAATAGATTTGGTGGCCAGCCACAGTGCCCAGCTAGTGAGCTACTAATGGCAGCTTGTAGACAGTTAATATTTAGGGCTAAGTGATGTGCAAAGGACGTTTAATGGGAAAAAGAAGCAAAACATGAAAGTGCTGTCAACTTTTTTTTTTTATGTAGAAAAATGTATGTTTCTGGGTCAGAAGAAACTACAGAATAAAGTCCTTTGAATTTTGGATGTCGGTGCAATATGCCTTTCAAAGTAATTGAAGTCGACGGTAATAGAAACACATAATGTGGAACATCCTCCTGTGAATAATAATTTGCTTAACTATACTGATAAAATGATTAGTTTTAAGTGCAGTAATTATATAAATTTTCAAATTTTATAAAGATGCATTGTTAAATATATTATTTGGGGGAGGAATTTGTGTCTCTCATTGTACTGTTATTTCACTTAATTTTGCTGTGTTTTCATTTTGGCTTAATTTGTTGATGGCACAAAACTGTGAAAATAGAAACACAATAAAAATACTATGTCCAAAGGAGGGAAATGGAAACTACAGTAAAAATGCTTGATTTGAAATAAAAAGTAAAAATCTATCTATACACATAGAAATAAGTACGTTTAGAGTATTTGGATGTTCAGGGTGTTTTCTATGTCAACAATATTCCCCGGAAAGTGAAGATTAGAAAAATGGAAATCAGTCCAGTTGAAAGTCCATAGTATCTGGGTCAAGTGCATGAAGAGAGCACAAAGCGGAAGAAAGATGGTGCACTGTTGAAGCCCTGCTTGACTCCTCGGCAAATTTTGGCTTCCAAAACCCCAGAAAATGCTGTCCACGTTTGACCACTGCAAACTTGGTTGTTTGCTGCAAGCCTCATTTCCATAAGGATTAGGCCCAAACCTGTGCAAATAAATCAATTAGCCGTGAGAACATCAGCTCTAAGCATGCACTTCTTGTATGGCAGCTCGGTAGTTAAGACACAGGCTGGGGGTGAAGTGGTCTTTCGTTACCAAGTTGATTACCACCTGAGGCCTGCGATCTTTACAGGATTAACATTTTATGACAAATGTTGTCTCTTCAGGAAAAAAAAACAAAAAACACAAAAAAATGATAATACAGGATAAAGAAAACAATGAAATGCTAAATATATTTTTGTTGATGGTTCCTATGGCATGATGCCGTAGTGCCATCTATTATGATTTGTTCAGATTGTTATTTTGAAATACATGTAGAGAACACGGAGCAGATGCCACCTGAGCATACACCATTAAGACTGCATGTTTATGTGGTCTGCTTTAGACTTGTCAATGTGAGAATGGTAAAAAAAAACCCACCCACTCTTTAAAGAGATTTTTTGTTTTCGCACCACAGCTCACTGACCAAAAAAAAAAAATGTGAAACAAAAACAAAACAAAAAATAAAGGAGAAAAAACCAGAGTCAAGGTTCGACCAAGAGCTTTCAGTGGAGGAAGTGAAAGCTGGTTAATTGATGTGGAGAGACTCCTGGCCTGTGCCTAGGCTTCACATTGATCAAGTACCTGCAGAGATATGTATCCAAGAGGCTGTCGCCTCGCCCAGCATCTCACTTCATTAGGTATTAACAGTTGTCGTTTGTCCATGGGAGGGGCACATCAATGGCTAACTACATGTGGACAAGCATGTTAACATTCAGTTCAGTGCAGATTGGGTCATTTTGTGTGGCTCTGATTGGATGAAAGGATTCGAAACAATTTGCCTCACATTGTTTGATGGCATTCCATTCATCTTGCAATGTCCGATGGACATCTGTGGGTGCCAATTATATTGTAGCACCTGTTTTCAGTTTATTGGAGATTAAGATATTTACGGTGATGTTCTAACTTGCTGACACACCATACAGGGCCACTGATCCTGGAAAATTAAGCAATTGCAATGGTAGCTAACTTGACATTTTAAAAATAACTACATGTACAAGCATGCCATGTTTTGTGATTATGTCTTTGGAGAGTCGGACGAGAGCCAAAGTCGCAAACCATGGAGCCATCATGATGATGTCCAGTGCCGGTCCCTGTTAATTCCAGCGTAGAGTTCAATGTTGTGTCAACACATACAATATGCATATGGTCATGATCACGTAACCAACTGAGCTAAGCAATCCACCCACAAAAGGGTCCTTTGTATGGTCTGGTTACCAGTGGTCCCCCACCAGAACCCTGGGGAGGGGACCACAGGTTTGTGGGAGGGGACTGCAGGTTTCTTTCTCCTGTGTCTCTCCTTCTCGCCAGATTGTCCCAGCCACAGTTCCTACACTATGATAGTTAGAGACACCAAGCCTGGTGTGCAGATACCTTTTACGGTAGGAGTGTATCATACATGTGTTTACCAAAATCAGGTCACTGTGACCTTGATCTTTGACCTTTGACCCTCTCAGAGAAACTGCTTGTGTGGACCATATTCATGTATATAATAATACTTAGAGATACCAAACTTGGTTTGTGGATACTTCTTGTGTCCTGTACCAAATTTTGGTCACTGTGACCTTGACATTTGACCTTGTAGAATATACTCATCTGGGCTATATTTCCTACACTGAGAGCTACAGATGCCAATGACCTCAGGACTGGGGGGCTCACAATGTATTGCTGTATACAGGACGGCTGCCCTTGTTCTACCTGATAGGAATTCTGAACGCTCCTGATGCAGCCGGTGGACAGCTTCCAATCAGATACATGTACATATAAAAATGCTGTTGCACATATTATTCGAAACAAATGTGTTTAACAGGGTGGTTCATAAAAGGGTTGCTGATTTTAGACGATCAAGGTTGTTTTAAAGGATTATGTGGGGGACAGTTTTAATGCAATTAACAAGGAAGCGTTGCCACATCAGATCTATGATTTTGAAATGCTTCAGGGGAGTCATTTTCTATAAATCCTACAAAGAGGGACATCCCCAGCAGAGCTTGTTAGTCAATCTGAAAGGCACCTACAAGTTAATGTATTTTTTATGGGGGTGCTTTAACTGGTTTAAACTGGCCCAAACTGGCATGTGGTCAAATGTTGCCTGCGTCATTATGTTTGTGACTAATTTCAACAGTAATGAAAGACAATTCGAGTGAGAACTGTAGACGAGCAATATAATTACAACATACCCCAGGTCAACAACTTTCCATAAGTTATTGGCCATTCATGGGTCGGGAGCTACAAACCAACCTTGATTAATTAATTAATTAATTAATACATGTAGATCAGCAACCCTTCTTGGGGGGAGACCTGTTTAATTCAGTTGTTTTATTAGGTGCAACGGCATCTTTTATTTATCTTTGGGAACTGTCCACGGGCTGCAGCAGAAAGGGTTAGGATTACAAACAGGTAGAATGATAACCAGACCACATGATAAAAATCATTTTGGAGTGGGTTGAGCAGCTCAGTTGGTAAATTTCGCTGGTATCTGATGGTGACAAGCTGCACACATGTGCTGTGCCTTTAAGTCTTTCAGTGCCAATCATGTCTAAAGTCGATCTACTAAAGTAGATCGACTTTAGACGTGATTAATCTGAATTATCACTGGGATCTCGGATTCATATTCCTCGTAAAAAGACCTTTCATTCAAGTACCAGCATGCCTCCAGTTCCAGAGAAAAACTGTCGACTCTATCCAAAATTTAGCACTTGAAGAGTTAAGCACCAACCCATATCAAGGAATGTTGTTGACTTAGTTTTAATTTAAAGGTGGAAAGAGTTAAACATATTTTATTCAAATGGAAAAAGCACTTGGGGGAATAGAGGTGTTACCCTGTACTCTGTTTGTTTGAACGAAACCAAAACTCAGCAAGACGTACAGGGACCATTGAAAAACTCCCTGCTTATAACCTGCATTTTATCCAAGAATCAGATGAAAAGTGTTTTGATGTTATGGAGTTTATTGAGGGAGGAGTTCTGAGCCACCACGCTATATAGTCTGTTACTGATGGGGAAGGTTGCCTTACCTTTTAAGTCCTATCATTTTAGAAATGTAAATTAAAAGTACCAAAAAAATGATGCTTTAGTGGAAAGATAGCAATTTGTCGTGACAAATTTGCCATGTACAAACTGTGCTCACTGAAACAAGAAAGCACCGTGGGTTTTTTTTTTGTTTTTTTTTTTGTATCCGGCCCTTTCAACATTGATAAATGTGAGGAAACAAATGGTAATGTTTCATAAAACTGTTCCTTCTAGCACTTCAATAGGGTATAAAAATCACGAGATACAGTATATATTCATAATGGACGCTGTAATTCCTCTCTTTACGTCCACTCTGGATGTTGATGTCTTGGAAAAGTGCCAAAGTGGCAGATTGGTGACGGGCACAAGTTGTCTTTGTTGTCTTGGGCATCATGTAAATGGAACACATTATAAATCAAAGCCGTTCCTACATGTGCTCTATGTTTGAAGTGGGTTATGCATTTGGCTTGGGCATTTTTTTTTTGTTTTGTTTTGTTTTTTGGATTTTTTTTTCTTCAAGAATCGACAAACAGTATGAAATGTGAGGGACAGCCGTCCCAGGGGCTGCTGGCCTCGATACCGGTTGCCATCTCCTGTCAGAATGTGCACCATCCAATTTAGCCGATAGACGGTAATCTGACGGTGACAGGCAATGCACATTTGCTGCACCTTAAGCTGCCTTGACTGCCGCAGTATTGGCTCTAGCTATCACACAAAGTGAGATTTTACGGACATAAACAAACAGGACATCAGAGACAAGAACGCCCTGTGTCCCCTCCCCTCACCGCCCCTACCCCCCACCCTTATCGCTCGGTCCCACATGGCAACGGGCAGCAAAAGTACACAGATGTGCAGCTAGGTGAAAGACCATTTGCGATCATGGCGCTGCCGAATTCAATTTGAGCTGGTGGAAAATTACCCATTTGGTTGTGTAGACTTTGGTGCCTGATGGCATATTGGAATTGGATCATAATCTGAGCAAAACGACAGAGCAAGATCATGACAAGCACTGTGGCTGGGAGGCTCAAGGCGAGGGCACGAGTTTGTCGTGCTCATGGCTCAAATGGCCATCTCCATGGCTTATCTGATAGAACAGCCAATGTGCTGACCCGATTATTTTTCCGTGTGTGCAACAACACTCCCTTATCAATTGGCTGTAAGGCGGAGAACATGACTACATTGTTATAGGGGAGAATCACTTTGTCCCCCGTTTACCATCATATATAATTCTCTTTATTGAAATGGAATCATATTGTACGTAGTCTGAGAATCAATTTCCCAAATGTACCAAATTCACAGTTGGCTAAATCTAAGGTAATTATAGGACCCTCTCATGAAGCTAATAGCTTAATGGATGAACTGAGAAGAAAAAAATGCATGAGTTACTTAGATTTGCATTACCAATGTGACAGTTGGTGTTTTATCCTTTAAAATACCAGCCTTCATTGATTTTTATAGCTAGTCAACTGAAATCATTTTGGTTGGGCACATCTATGTTTTGCAGAAAGCATGTTCATATAACAATGTAGATTTTCAATAGCTAATAAAAAGACTTTTTCCGTAATACCAGATAGGGTAAATATAGATACCCGCAGCAGCTAAACCCCGAAGGCATCCAATCAGAATGTATGCTTCACATTGCATTCCGAAATTAACACACATTGCCTGCCGATATAAACAAAATAATTGCCAGTCAGAATTTGGTTTGCATACTCCTAATGCATTGTTACTGTCATCAGTTCATATTCAACTGCAATGCTATTCCGTATTCTTTTTACTTTCAAGGTTTTGTGCCATGAGTTAAATGAGCAAAAATAAAGATACAGTGAAATTAGGTAAATTTACCATGCACATTCTGTGAAAGTATGATGTACAAAACATCTGGTGTGAGAAAAATAAAGTATTCTAGACAGTAGTGCAACATCTGTCTCTGTATTTTTTATTGTGAAAAGGAAAAAGGAGTTTATGAAAGACAGAATTTGACCAAAAGTTTATGAGCAAATGTGTTGATGATCAAACTATGATCCACGCAACATTCAAAGACATATACATACTTGTGTAACCTTATAATGTTTGACAGTGACAAATACATGAAACTAGGGTTGGGAATTGGTCCGAATTTTAAAGTCTCGATGATTGGTTTTCAGAAGTGACCGATGATTGATTATAATCGGTTTTGGGAGTATTCTCAACAACTCATTGATGGAGCTTAATGAACCAGTTTCAAGTTCTTTTTTAAAACAAAATGTGAAGGTACACACCAGAGATACCACCCTATTGGCTTGCCTTCTTGCATTTACTTGTGCTTTCTAGTGCTTTATGCTTTATGATGTGACATGCATGTGTTACCTGCAAAAGTAAAGAAGCACTATTTTTACACTACTGCTACTACTATACTAACTAGTACTACAAAGCATATTTAAGTCACAAATTATTGACTTTATTAACAGAAATCAGTTAATATGTACTACTAGTCATACACTACAGAGGAGAGAGGGAGGGTACCCATCACACAAAATTAAATGCTGCAACCACACATCACACACAATTAAATGTTTTCAATCACATTCACATGAAAGGAGTGACAAAAGGGGATATCCATCCATTTCGTGGCTATGTCATAATGTCACATAAAATTAAAATGCCCAACCAGGCAATCACACATCAGTGACATCACACAAATTTATTTCTTCTCAATTCTCATCACACATAATTTTTAATACACATCACGCAAAAGATCCCCCCCCCCCCCGCCCCCCGTGCCACCACCACAGCCTAAGGATCAGTACAGGGACTACACCCAACATTTGAAATTCAAAGAAATATATTAGCTTTTTTTGGTTGGAATTAGTTTTGTTTAATCTTTGGCTCTTTGCACTTATATCACAACGTAACTGCCTTAACTCCTAGCACTCTGCCAGTATCTGGTATCACACACAGTGTGCCACCGGGCAGTTTTCTAATCGCTTGCGCAAGAGAGGACATCCTGGATTGAACGTGCCTGGGCTCTGTGAGTTTTGCGATTCAATCCTAGTGATCAACACAAAGTCGGTCAGAAATTACATGAGGTATAATTCTGTGCAATTTTTATTTCAATTTACACCCTAAATTTCTTTATGCTTTTTGGGATGTCAAGCGTCTGGTCACCTTTTTTTTTTTTACCAACAAACACGGTCACGGGCCGTGCAACACAAGCGAGTGTGAACAGGCACGAATCCGGGCATGGTTTTCCGTTATGTGCGTATATTTTTCCCGGCCTTCGGTCATAAATTTCATTCCTCATTTGTTCTTTTATACAGATTTTTATCCTTTCAGACATTTTAATCAAATTAAAACAACAAACTTTGGATAAAAACATCGTGCCGTGACGTATCTGAGACAGCGATCGACAACACATCGTGTTGACACAAATCTCAATCAGGCTAAGCTTCGTCACCGTGCGATGACGGAATCTGCGTATTTTCCTTGCTTTGCTTATGGAATTTTCATTCCTGCCTTTATCTGTGTCTAGATCTGTTCCATCGAAGTTGTTTTGCGAAAGTATGATGTCAAAATTTCGCATCTTGGTCCTATAATCTTTGCGTGAATGCGACATGTTCACCTGCACAACAAATCGAACTCGACTAAAGCACATGGCAAACAACGAGTTTGATTGGACGGTGACTTGCACGTGACCAAGTCCATCCAATGAAAACCTGGAAATGACCCAGCGCATTTATAATGAGGTTCGATTCTCATTCTGGGATATTTTTGGAGGGATATCCCAGGAACATTTATTTCTTAGCCAATAAGAGAGCTTGTTACATTAAGAGACGAAATTCTGAGGATTCCAGCAGTATGAAAAACAATGGCGGACGACGCAAAACGTCGTGGCGGCAAAGGGGCAACGTTACGAAGTTTTAGCGTCAATTTTGGGAGTTGTATCATTCAAAATGTCACGAAAAACTGGTAGTTGTTTCATTTTTAGCTCAGCTGACTTGTCAGTCAGCTGAGCTTATCTTATGGTCCTCCGTCCGTCGTCTGTCGTCCGTCCGTTGTCCGTCCGTCCGTCCGTCCTTCCGTCGTCCGTCAACAATTTACATTTTCGACTTCTTCTCCGAAACTGTCAGCCAGATCCACTTCAAACTTGGTGGGGATGTGCCTTGGGTGGGTCTCTACCAAGTTTGTACAAATGGTCACGGTCCATTGATTTTTGGATTTTTAATGAATTTTTTTGTTATTTTTTGGGCAAATCTTAAAAAATCTTCTTCACTGAAACCGCTCACCCAATTATTTTGATATCACACAGAAACACTCCCTGGGACATCTAGTTCTTAATTTGTTCACCAGGTGGTGCTGCAAATTTTTTCTATTTTTTTATAAATTTTTGTGTGTTATAGCTATTTTCGACTTCTTCTCCAGAACCGTCACTCAGATTAAGCTGAAACATGGTGGATATGTTCCTTGTAGAAGGGTCAAACAAAGTTGTTCACTATGTGAGAATGCTGCAGATTCCTGATTTTTAACGATTTTTTCCATTCGGGTACTTATCGGTTAATGCAGCTTTCCTATTGATTACTAGGGAAGTCAATAAGTATTCTAATGCTAATTCACATTTGCGACTTCTTCTCCAAAACTGTCATGCAGATTAACTTCAAACTTGGTGGGGATGTACCTTGGGTGGGTGTCTACCAAGTTTGTTCCAATGGTCATGTTCCAATGAATTTTTTTTTTTTTATGATTTTTTTGTTCAAAAATCTTTACAAAAGTTTTAACATGGGAATTTCTTGTAATGGTTATAACTTTAATAATTTTGACCAGATTTACTTCAAACTAGGTGGGGATGTGCCTTGGGTGGATCTCTACCAAGTTTGTTCAAATGGTCACGCTCTATTGATTTTTGGAATTTTCATGATTTTTTTTCGTTTTTTGGGGGCAAACCTTAAAAACTCTTCACCTGTGAAACTGCTCACCCAGTTTTTTTGATATCGTTCATAGACACTCCCAGGGACACATAGTTCCCAATTTGTTCACCAGGTGGCACTGCAATTTTTTCTAATTTTTTTTAATGAATTTTTTATATGGTTTTGTTATTTTTCTCTTGTTCTCAGAACTGTCACTCAGATTAAAGTGAAATGTGATGGATATGTTCTTGTGGAAGGGTCAAACAAAGTTGTTTACTAGGTGGCACTGCTTTAGATTCCTGATTTTTAAGTATTTTCAACTCGGGTACTTATCGATCAATGCAGCTTTCCTATTGATTACTGTGGAAGTCAATGGGTATTCTAGTGCTAATTCACAGGACAACTGACACAAAATTTACTGTTTACTTGATAACTTGAGATCTGTTTTGAGTTAGTACTGTGATGCTGCACATGTTAATGTTTTTGTGTGAAGGTCATGCTCAGACAGTACATGAATGACTTTGACCTCATTTCTGGGGTCACAGTGCAACATACATGAATTTTACTCTTCATGATAACTTGAGAACTACTTGAACCTTGATGTTGCACATGTTAGTGTTCTTTCATAATGGTCAGACTTACTCAGAACATGGGTGACCTTGATCCTTTCCCAAGTTCATAGATCTGCAAGTGTGATGAATGTCAAGATCAGCTGAGCATGGGCTGTTCACACAGCCCTCTTGTTATCCATATAATAAAAATATATTTAAGATTTTTACCAAAACTATTCTACTAAAAACTTGCTTTACCGCACAAATACGGGATTAGCACTAAACTCTGTATTATTGCTCACGTATAATCGATTATGGGAATTTTATAATCGAGCGCTTGGTCTTTTAAATTAATCGGACGATTGTCGATTAATCGGAACACCACTACATGAAACTATTGTACTGACAGAGTACATACTGTACTGCATGTATGTCCTGCATGGGCAGGAAGTTGGACACTACATGTATTGAGTAACCAGGAGACGCTGAAAGTTTAAACTGGTTCAAGGAATGAGCTGTACTTTGTCCTTTCTTATTTTAAAGAAAACTTGTTTTGTCAAATTTGATGCGTGACATTTGCTCTGATAACAAGACATCACCCTCTGATGAGACAATACCAGATGTGTCATGTTCCTTACAATAAGGGTCCCTGCTCTGATAAAGGACCCCAACCTACCTGGAATCTGACTGAACAAAAAATCAGACCAAAAAAACCCACTACTTTAAGGATCCTTTACAGTATTTTGCCTTAATATTCAAAGTAGGATTCTAAATTGAAAACTAATCACAGAATTTTTGTAAGGGCCTTGCGTGATTATAGGGAGGAATGTGGTACTAGAAAATATGGTGTGACCTGGTCGACATTGCTTTATATTTATTTTGCAACTCAAAGGGATTAAAACCCAATAAGTAAATATTCAGCTGAATGTTACTCTCTGTGAAGGAACCTGATATGAGTTGAACTCTGGACGTACATGTGTATGGTGTAATTGAACATTCAGTCAGTGCAAAATCCAATGTTTCCAACACCCCAAGTATACCCAACTGAAAGGTCAAGGGTCAAGGCACTCTCTTCTCATTATAACATAGTGGGCCTAGGACATGACTTTATTGTACAATATACATATATATCTGTGGTAGGTTTGATGTCATTTACTAAGTCGTGCCCCCAAGTGGCACAGCCAGAATACATTTCTTGTAAGGTACATGTACATGTATGTGTTACACTCAGTGAAGGAACCTGATATCAGTTGAACTCTGGACCTACATGTGTATGGTGTAAATTGAACATCCAGTCAGTGAAAAATCCAACGTTTCCAGCACCCCAATCAGTGATGACATCACTTACATGTGCACGTGGCATGGTGATGTGTTAAGGGCCGTCTCTGATATGAAACAAAATAAGAGTAATGGTGTATACAGAAGTATACGGGCACACTGTTAGTGCACACCAATAGTCAGACTTGGAACACTGGGCTGTACCTACTTGGCCCTCATTGGCTGACTTTGAGATAACCATTTTACTCATGTCAATAAATCAATTGAACATTGCGACTCTTGAAACATTTAAAGAAGCCAAGAAATTTCGCTTGTATGTGGGGTTGTGTAGTTATATTTTGCGCTATTGCATTTGTAAACAAAATAATAAAATAAAAAAAAAAAAAATAGTCACAATGTCGTGATGCTATTTACCAAACCAATTGATATAAAGGGAATTGAGAACTTAAAGCTGTGCCATCTCTAAAATGAAGAAATTAAAGCTGAAAGGTCAATGGTGTACACAAAGCTACATGTAGCACTGTACTGGAGGCAAGGGGTAATTAGCTTGTGCAATGGGTGGCTCCATCAAAACAAATAACAATTACCACGTCTGTGAATTGACCAGATCCGTGACCAGCACTTTCATTTCCGTGCTGGATGAATACGCACAGAAAGGCTGTTCTTTCCAATTTGTATCATGTATTGAAATAGCTATGATGACCTTGAAGTGAACTCCAGCACTGGCATAACCCTTACTTTACTACAGTTATAAAAGTGAAGCTTGTAGCTTTCCTCTGTATGATAGTGATGTCTGGTCTAGATACTTGGTGGAAAACATAAGAGAAGAGTGCATGGTCTTTTGTAATAACAGGAACAGTAGAGTCAGACATGTAAATTCATTAACTTTGAAAAAAAACAAAAAAGAAAGAAAATTAAAAAAAAACAAAAAACCTCTGTTTATTTGGTATATAGCCATTATAGATTTTGACTGCAATGTTTCATAGTTGAATTTTGTTGCAAACCTTCTTGTGCCAATGAATCAACAGCTTTTCTGGGTACATCGTGGAAAGATGTTGGTCGGGAGCATTTGTTTTTTTCTCTGGCACTACAGGCATGCTGGTACTTGGATGAAAGGTCTCTGCATAAGAAATTCAAATCTGGAATTGTCATAGTGTAAAAAAAAAAAAAAAAAATGTCATAGTGTAAAAAAAACAAACAAACCTAAAATAGATGCAAGTAAAAGAAAAATTAAATGAAATGAAAAATAGATAAATAAATAAACCAATAAGTAAATAAGTAAGTAGGTTGGTAAATAAATGTATGAATGATTAATGAATGAATGAATGAATGAACAAAATGGAAATTTTTACAGTAGTTTAGGTGAGCCTGACTTTGGTAGTGATAAGCAGGCAAAGGGTTGAGGTAATATTACATGACATGCACTGTCTGCGCTGAACCTCAAATCAGCAAGACAACATTTTGACAATTCCTTCATCTTCCGTTTTTCATTTCTGGAATTATTTTGATCATCAAGAGAATCCTTCATCATAAGTGAGATCAAATGACATAAAAAGGAAACCGCTTGAAACATTTTCCATATTGAAGAGCTTATGATATAGAAATCACTCATTGTGTGATGTGGTCTCAGTTGTACAGTTGCCACTCACGATGCAGGATTGCCATTCATGCGGATTGGTCCCCAGACAAACGCAAGCGAGGCCCAATATGTGCAGTCCATCTAGTTTGACAGGACCTGTCCTCTGTGTGGGATGCCCTGAGAGATGCCAGCAGCCGCAAATTCTTTTATCATGCTTCAGCAAATGGAGCTGGAGCCTCGAAATTGGCAGTAATTCTGTCCGATGTGGCCTAAGCTGGAATGAACAAGGCGAACATCTTTTTGTCAAAATGTTGGCACTTGTTAGATTTAAGATTCGTTAAACCTGGCCCTTGACTTCAGGCCTAGTCAACAGCTGTCCTTGATGTGTAGCATGTAATCTTGATAGGTCTCATCGTTCTGCCAGTCTCACTGAAATTATTTTCCATTGCTGTTGACGCTAGTCAAAAACATTGAAGCAGACGACATTTGACCGTACCAACTGGTTTTGGCCGGTTTAAGGGGGAAAGGGTTGAGAACTATACTGCAACTGCAGGCTTCACCCAGTGCAGGCTGAAGTGCCTCCACACAACATTGAATACTCAGAGGAAATGTCTCAATTTTACCTATTTTTTTTGTGGTTGATAAATCTTACAATTCTTCCATGATTGCTATTAATTTTGATGTCATGTAAGTGGTATAATTGCACGAGAGGAGACACAATCTTTATTTTACATCGCTAAGACATTTCATAGGACCCTAATTTCCTGAGACATGCAGTGCAGCTCCAACTGCTGATATCTCTTGATAGATATTGTTACTTATTGTCGGGCATCTAAGCATGTCACTTGAGTAGCCTAATACGCTTCAATTAGGGAACATGACTTGTTCAGGTCAAGGCTTAAAAATGGCTTCTCCCTGCCCTTGTTGCTTATTTGCATACTGAATTAAAGGGGATTTGAGATAGGCTAATGCTTTTATTCCAGCTGACATTCAGCATTATTTATCACTTTATTGCTTTTTCTTTACTATCAGCTTTTTTTTTTTTTTTAACCTGACACACATCTTAATGACAGAAATCCACACTGGCTCTGCGATTTACTTTGCATGGTTTGTAGAGATTAGGGAAATCTGACTGAGAGAGGTAAAATTACCTGCTCAATTTTTTTTTTTGACTTATATTATAAATGAGAAAACCCCATCTAGGAGGAGAAAACACCTAAATATTGAATACTTAAATGCATCTAGAAATTCAATCAACGTTGAGACGTGTGTGTTTCACAGTGATTGAGGTGAGGCCAGCATCAAGCCCCTCAAACATGAATTAAGATTCCAGACATACCTGTCATTTACATCATCATTTCATTACCACAGACTGACTAAATTAGAACTCCAGAAAATTAGTGGTTTAAACTGTGTGTGAAGAGCACTTTAAGAGGAAATAATAGTGTATCTTATTCAATGCTTTTTTTTCCTAACTGGGATCATTCCAGGTTTATTCTGGTCATGCAAGCCAATAAGAAGATGATTTTTGTCTCGCCAGCATAAGCTGTTGGCAAGACTCAGCAGTCACTTTCTGGACGTTTGTCCATCCGTCCGTCCGTCTGTCCGTCAACAAAAACTTTGGAGTGGCTTGAATTACGCTGGCGAGACATTCATGCCCCCGGGCATGACTCTGGTTTTAATCAAAGCCAGTTAAATCTGTCTGTGGCAGCCAATCAGAAGAGGATTCTTATCAGATCTAGTGTGATACATTGTGGTCATGTCAGCCAATTAGAAGAGAGGTCTCATGTGACTTGGTTAATGTGGTTATGCCAGACAATCAGAAGTGGGCTCTTATCTAATCAAACTCGTTAAATCTGTTCATGCTGGCCAAGCAGAATAAGACACTTCAGCTGACAAGGAAGGATTTTTGGGGGAACTAGAATCTTCGTCTCTGCACATGATGGGCATTATTGCATATGTACATGTAATGGCAGTCTTGCATGTATCCTTTAGAATCATCTACTGTGTGTTTCCGTGTTGGTCATCCAGTCCTCGTGTATTGCAGTAGCAATGGCTGCTGTGATGGCCCAGGGTTAGGGACGACAAGACGCAAAGTGTCATTTCAGGGGACAAGTGGTCAGGACCATCCAGTCACCATAGGGAATCATTAACAAAAAACACAGCAGCAAATATTCAGTTTTGATGAGGGACACACACCCTAAATTGGTCAAATTTTCAGAGATAATGTCCCTGATGAGGAAGGACAGTTGACATCCGTGGTGGATTAATCATGCCACTGGTTGTTAGGCCAATACACAGCCACTGAATACGTCCTGCCTAATGTACTATTCTGCTTGGTGGCAGCACCTGTTTCCTGTGTTGCATAGCATTTTTCACCAATAACTGAAGTAGGTTTTGTTTTATTTATCCACCAGATGTCGCTACATGCAACTTATGGATTGGGGGGGGGGGAGATTTGAGGGGAAAAGATTAGTTTTATGAATTTAAAAGTTGGTAAGGAATACTGTTAGTATTAAATATATCATAGAAAGTTAAAATATATGTTCCCCTCGTGTGACAGCACAAATTTAAATTTTTAAAAAATTAAATGTAAAATGACAAATTTCCAAAAGCATTTGTAAATAGTATGCATATCAGTATAATGGAAGGTCTGAGGTGTGAAGGGGTGGGTGCAGAACTATTCTGCTAGGCCAAAAAAGTAGCCAATGCACTGGCACATTTGCTGTCTTCATTTGACCATGGTAGAATTAATGCAGCTGTGCACTGATTAGCATATGACTGCACCTGTTGTCATTTAGTGGCAACATACCTAGCTTCCAGCAACCTGTGGTCGTCAATTAGTGGCAAGATACCCAGCTTCCAGCAACCTGTGGTCGTCAATTAGTGGCAAGATACCCAGCTTCCAGCAACCTTTGGTCGTCAATTAGTGGCAACATATTCAGCTTCCAGCAACCTGTGGTCATCAATTAGTGGCAAGATACCCAGCCTCCAGCAACCTTTGGTTGTCAATTAGTGGCAAAATACCCAGCTTCCAGCAACCTGTATGTGTTGTGAAAAAACAAAACCGACAGACATGAGTATGGAACCGACAATCTTTACTCAATTGCAGAAATACATTTTTTTTTTTTCATTTTGACAGCAGTCAGTCAGCAGCATTGAGATCAGTGCATGCCATTAGCCACACCAGTTGATATCTGAATTTTATGATATTTGTCCCACTCAGCAGTCTCCGGCATTAAAGTTTGAGAGCAATGGACGACAAGTGCTGATAAGCAGCCCGACAAAGTGGGGTCTACTTCCACCGGCATGCAGATCTTGTGTACTGATCGGCGCCTGCATGTGTTTGTCTCGTGCGTAGGGCAGTAGCCTTTGTACACACAGCCGTGTCTCAGGTTTTTGTGTCCATTGTGGCCGAGCCCCAGGATCACCATTTGATGGTAATCCGCCTTGGATGGGACACAATGAGACACCCAGGCAATGCCATTTGGTCTGCAATCGAACACAATGACCACTGCCACAACAGCGCATTGTGGGCTCAATTGCATCATCCTTTCTGCCATTGTGCGCCAACTTCAACCGTTGATACCATTTGTTTGCATTACCATAGCAACAGGTTCAGTCCACATTGGTAATGGTCGTATAGTGGCCGTGTGCTGGTAAACAGGAGGCTGCCATTTGGCCATGATACGAGGCTCTGTGCAGCCGGCAACCACTTGCCTATCCTCACTAACACTGTAGACAGTTACGCTTACAGACCTGTTCAGCTATCACACACTGTGGTCTGTGGCTGCCTCTGCAAACTCATCTCTCAATGAGCCTCAAAGTGATTGCTCCCTGTCCTCATAATTGCCTGCTAAGCTGGCCCTGATGTGAGCTTATTTGTTTTTCCAGCTATTAAAGCTTACTTTACTGGCTGGAATAGACTCGACATGCCCTATCGATTGTCAAACTCTTGCCGATCCAAGATTGGTGTTACTGACTATGTTTCTTCACTGATTGACCAGTAGGTTAATGGAGGGAACATGTCCTTGCTAGCTGGACAAATTCTGCAGAGAATTCCATCCAGAGAATTCTGTCCAGAGAATTCTATCCATAACGATGGAGAGCTACACAATGAAACCATGTGGTAGACAGTGATCACTTTCTTGTCACAATGGTATGGAAGAAACCAGCTCCCCACCTGCCCCCCCCCCCCCCCCCCGAAAAAAAAATAGGAAGCTTAAAAATGTGTGTCTATTGTGGCAAAAGGCCAGGTAATTTCATGGGATGGATGATGCCTCTGCTTTTTGTGTCTCTGGAGCAAATCAGTGATCCATTGTGTAGCTATATGACATAACAAGACATAGATATTCTAACCGATGCCAGATAAAATCTTGGCCACCTTGGTGAGGAAGTGCTGTGATGCTTGTAACCGTAGCTTAAGCCAATTTGCCCTTCAGTCAAGACCGAGTCAACAGCTTTCCTTGGGGTGGGGTGGGTACATAATTTCTGACCCATGTCAGGGAAAGCTGTTGACCTGGGACCCGTAATTTTGATAGGTTTTATTTATCATCCTCTTTCAAATTGTTTTCCATCACTGTTGAAATTAGTCAAAACGTCAATCCTGACGATGTATAGCATCAGCCATATTTAGCCAGGTTAAGTTAGGCACAGAGGGCTTTTGGTGATTTCATGTTACAAGAAGGGATAACCATATCCTGACATTAGTCAGACGAAAGATAGTGACTTAAGGCTAAGGAGAAAGGGGGTAAAGGGGGATTCCCGTCAGAGAGTGTAACTAATGGTTAAGGTCCTTGCTTTCTGTGCAGGGGGTACGGAGTTCAAATCCTGGCTCATCCAAGGGACTTTACTGTCTCAGGCTCTTCATATGCAGTGACCACTTAACTGCTCAAAAAATGCTTAGTGGGACATGTTTTTGGGTTACCTGTGTCTGATTATTATGCATCCCCCATGCGGGGATGCATATAGTGTTAAGTCCCATTGTTCACCGCCTCCGCCGCAGATGCCTATCTTATTCTCCTTATATTTCTGTCCTCTCTCGACCTATTGCCTCCTAATTTGGTACAGATAATCTATGGCCTGGGAAATTTTTCCCACATGATAACAAACAACCTTGATGTCAAAGGTCAAGGTCAGATCCTGGTTTCATTTTTCTGCTGACTCAGCAATTTTCACATATTGGCTTACATCATGCATTGTGGGCCCAAGGTTACTATTGGATCTTAATAGGAAAGTATACCTATGAGCTTTCAATTCGTATGGTTTATTTTTAAATGTGAGTGGCCTTGAAAGGTCAAACTGCATACATTCCTGCTGATTACTGTGCAAGTCAATGGGGGATATTTTGCAATGCAAATTCAAATTTTCAACTTCTCCAAAATAATGGGCCAGATTTACTTCAAACTTGGTGGGGATGTGCATCCTTTAGGCATCTACCAGCTGTGTTCAAATACTCATGCTCCAATGATTTTTGGATTTTTAATGTCTTTTGGGGTTAATTTTTCCTGTTGATTACCATGTAAGTTAGAGGGGGTCTGCAATGGTACATGTAGTTCACATTTTGAATTCTTGAAACTTTCGGTGCAGATACTCCATAGGTTTTGGGTAATTGTTTCATATGATTGTGGGTGACCATCAGGTCAAGGTCACAATGCCTTGCAAAATAAAAGGGTTTCATTGTCACATATTCAAATGGGTATGATTGAAGTCCGTCACACTTGGTCATTATTTACCAAGGTGAGACTTCCCTTCCATTTGCTCAGAGGTGACCTATAGGTCAAAGGTCAAGGTCAAACTTTCTGCAGAAGAATGGTGGCCCTCTTGGAGGGATGGTGTCTGGTGAGAGGCACCTGCTCGGGGGATGCGTAATGCTTTTGACACCAAAAAAATTCGCTTCTAGTTTCAGTAGTGATGACGAGGGCTATATCTGTACCTGATTGCCTGAATCGTTGATTGCATGGCACATGTAAGAGGGCCCTGGGGAAGATAAATATCAGTTTACCAGGTTTATACCCTCTATAAACAAGGTCTGTCTATCTCTCTATGTCTGTCTGTCTGTCTATCAGCATGATGGTACAGGAATAATTTGGCCCTGGTACAAGTTCTGGAAAATAAGAAGATTTGGAAACAATGGTGCAGCTCAGAAAGTGAAAGGGCCTCTAGCTGGCATACAAGTATAGTTTATGAAAATTCTTAGGATGCCAAGCACAGAAACCCTCTCGAGACTGCACGCATGCAGTGCTGACTGGTAGCACCGTCGCTGTCTTTTCTAAAGGACAAGGATTCAATTTTCTGCAGAAAAGTCAAGTTGTACATCACCAGTAAAGGGAGTCATAACATTATGGTAACCTTTCATATCAGGGGACCACATGTGCAGAGATCAAGAAGTAATTGACCTACAGTGGGTTACATATGAGGTGGCTGTCTACCTCTCTGCAATAGCATGCTGTTCTTACCTATATTACATTGTGCTGAGACATTTTATCAAAGGGGGGAAAAAAAAAGATGCATCTAGGAGAAAGAAGTCTTTGGGGCTTGTCTCCAATTAATCTTCAGCAAAGTGCAGCTCATCGTTTGGTATTTGGAGTCATTTGGGTAATTCCACAATGTCCTTTTGTGGTATCATTCCCGTGATGGATGGTAAATCAGCATTGCGTCATACGGGGTGAAGACATTTGTCCCGACACAGACATTGCTCATCTTTCTGGACTTACATATCTACATTTGTCCAACAGGAGGAGAAACCAGTAGAGTGGTCCCTGTCTTGAGAGACCACCTGTCCTTATGGACCACCACTCCAGGATACAGTGCTCAGTACTTTTCTTATGGCCTCTGTGAAAGACCACCTCTCTTGAGAGACCTCAATATGGTCGTCCCTAGGGGAAGTCTTCCGAGAGAGGTTTCCTTGTACGTAAAATTGGAGAGATGTTGCAGAACCTTGATGTATTTTTGGCTGTCTGACCCCAGCAACTTTGATCTGTGAGTTCACACTAGGTCCACCTGTCAAGTATAAAATCATATTCAATGTTGGATAAAAAATTGCTTCATACAGAAAGGTAAATTGGCTGGCAGTCTGCGTTTGAAAAATGACCAATATGAGCTTTGAATAGTTGATCCTCTCGAACTTGAAAGAAGACTCTGACTCCATGTCAATAGCTTTCCTTGACCTGCCAATGGCATCAAGCACTGAATCCACGCTGGGGACAGGTGTTGACCTTGCCCAGGCTTTTCCGAGAGGTCTTACTCACAATTCTCGTTCAGATTGCTATTCGTTTATGATTAAATTTAGCAAAAAAAAACAAAAAACACACAAAAGTAGATGACGTTTTACTTCCAGTTAGGTCAGACCATTTTAAGTGGGAAAGGGTTGAGTTGAGAGCAGGTGTTCACCTTGCCATGTTATATACTTTTGAATATCAATATGTAGGGGGGCCCTTGATCAACTTATCAAGGTTACATATGGCTCCGACTACTGCCCGGCCCACCCAAAATGATTGGATTGAAAAGTGACTCCACAACAAAGCCACCGCTTGATTTGTGGAAATGTACAGCAAATTAATTATGGATGAATTAGATTTACCTCTAACAAATTTAGTGCTGGTTTGTGGGGTATTGAACTGAGGAGAAACTGTATTCAGGAACAGCTGCACAAGATATTCACATACAATTGTCCGTGTAATAGGTGTGACCCTTCCCCTGTGGAACACATGACGTTTCAATCGGCAACTGGTCGTGTGACATTTTTATTCTGCATTTTGGAAACTGAAATTTTAAACAAAAGTAGCAGAGCTGTACTGCACAACATTAGGAGGATTAGAGCACTGTTGTGTATAGCTTTTGCCAAGAAGAAAACAAAATGTTTGGGAATTGCTGTCTGTGTCTTGCTGGAAAAATATGTAAGCGGAAGAAAAAATTTAGAAGATAAAAATGAAGGATTCAGGAGCACAAGGGATAAGTGTACAGGGGGCGCTGTTTGATGGTGCAGGGTGGAATTGGTGGCAGAATTGGGTTGCAAAATTTGATTATGTCATAAGCCAGCATCTCCTGTCCTGCTGAATTGACCTTTACGGTCAGGTATTACCCAGCCAAATGACATTACACCTGTCTTTGCCTGCTCGTTGTTGTCTTCAAAGGCCAGCCGATATTGGTTTCAGATTTCAGGGTCAAGCGTGTGACATATTAGCAACACATTGGGTTGAGTTCGTTCTCCTTACACAATTGCTCAAAGTATCAAGAGGCATGGGGTATTGTGGGTGGTCCTGCGCAGATACCAGGCTGTGGTTGCCCTCTGGCTATAACACGATGGTACTTTCATTTTATCATATCATCATCATGTTTTTTTTTTTGTGAAATTAATTAAGTCTGTGGTGATAGATAATTGAGTTTAGGGCTCCATTGCAATAATCCAGTTTCACTTTCACTCCCACGGCTGGAAACTCAATTAGGTCAATTTGCCCTATCAGTACTGCATGTATGTGCTGTGAATCAATTAGCTTAGATTAGATCTGCTTTCTCCTCCATGTTCTTTGATTTGTGCTCCTTGGTACAAATGTTCAAAATCATTATACCTTTATTTAGGATCATCTTAGGGACCCGAGGTAAGTTGTTTACACGTAATGACCATGGATGGGCTTTTGTGCAGAGTAGGGTGACTGCTCTCACTCAATCATGATGGATTCCCATTAAATAATAGTACAACATACCATTCCCATGAATATTGCTATATTTAAAGCATCAGAAACTTGAGATTTTGCCTCTGTGCAGATGATAGTCCCCCGTCCAGATAGTTCCACCTTTTTCAAGCATTATTTTTTTGCTATGCGTGAACCAGGGAATTATGAATGGCTTGCAATAATGGTACATATGTATGTCATATTACCCAGTTACTGTGATAGAATGAACCGTTCATACTATTCATCATTTCTCTTACATTTTGATAAAGATTGAATTTTTGTCTCCAGCAAAATATCTTGGAGGTGGTGGTGGATTTAACACAAAATGTTTTCAGTCATCTATGTACTTGGCTAAAACAACCCAGGCAAATGGACCAGAATTGAGCATGAAAGTATGCATACTGGGGTAATCTATGAAAATCAAGGCTTTTTTCCTGATAGAAAGGTATGTGCAACTATGGTAGGTCTCTAAAACAAATTGCCACTAATAAAGCTACATGACCGAAATCCATTTCAGAAATCCTACCCAGGTTTTCCATTGGACTTCCATGGGTGCCAGTATCATTTTGTAACACCATGTGACCATGCAGTGCATCATGGGATGGATGTGGGACTGCGTTGGTATATATATATGAATGGCAGTTGTAAGGGCATATTTCACTGCCACTTATTTTGTAAGCATTGCCAAGTTACATTCACTTCTTTATCTATATTTTGAATCTGTCGGGACAGATTTGTTCACAGGTTTGGCAGAGCTGCATTACATCATAGTAGAGGGCATGCTTCAGGGAGGGGCGAAGGTTGTCTGGCCAGTCAGTACTCAGCCATAGGTCTTTCAAAACGGACAGTTATGGGCAAATAGCTTTCACATAAAACTACGACGTTTACATGATTTGATAATTTCTGCCGCAGCCCCTAAGGGGTTTTCATTCTGGATTGGTACCAGCCTGCTGCAGTCTATGTTTCTTTTTTCAGATTCGTTTAAGTTGGCTAGTCTAAAGCAGGAAGCTGTGTCCGAAAGAGTTTACCTTGTATGTATGGAGACATCCTCACACGTGTGTGCTCAGTGCATTTTACAATGCAGTTGTCCTCATTTGTGTTAGAATTCTGCTGTGGGGCTATCTCGCTTGGGAAAACGGTATAACTGTTCATCTTATGTACATGTATACCCCACACTTGTGACAGGCCGCTTGCTCGGATGGTTAATCTTCATGTTGGTCTTTCCAAATAAGTATACCCGATTCCTTAATATCATCAGAATATCACATGAAATGCACGAGCGTTAGAGTGGTACCTGGCCCATGCAGCTGTTTCCATGAGAGGTCGCCTGCTCTTTGTGGCTACATTTTCTGTGGATGCAAGAATCAAATTCTCTGTCAATTTACTTGCAGTGACAGGTCACCTGCTTTAGGTGGCCACTTTATTTCGTGGCAGAAAGGTTGGCCACATACAGCAGGTACCACTGTAATTAAGAAAAGATAAAAGCCGCTCTCTGTCAACCAGTTGTTATCTAATCCTAATTGATGGAGACATTAAATGAGGTAGACAGTTGTTATGTTTGGCTATAAGACGATGACTATATATTTTTTTTTCTACTTGACATTTAAATATTTTGGAAGACTGCGCCATTATTTCTTCGTCAATATATAATACAATGTGAGCTCTGCATCCCCTCACCCAATGCGTTATGTCAAGATGCCATCACAATATAAATCTGAATACAAACAAAATTGGTATAGATTGACAGTTCATCAGTTTCCATGCCTGGCTTAGCTGAGAGGGAATTAACACACAACTGTTTCCCCGTGATGATGCACTGTATGTAGTGAGTGGGACTCTGCACAGTGACAACTCCATGTATTTGGCCAAAGTGATAGCTGTGGCTGTCATTGGCTTCAGCCATGTTTCTGGTCCTTCGTGTTATTCCTTCTTCTCACCGTCCACATTTTCCCTGAGCCTTGAAAAGCCCTGAAAATTATTGTCTTTATTTTGTTTCTTTAATTTGAAGAAAAAAAAGGGAACAAACATATAAAAAGTAAACCAAAAAACAAACAAAAACAAAAAAAGGAAAACATAACAAAAAAAAAAAACAAGAAAAGCAAAACAAAAAAAACAAAAAATCATAAAAAATGGAAAAACTGACTTGTGTTCAATAATTAAATGCTGAACTCATACATTTGCAGGGGGAAGGGGTGAAATAAGGAATTCTAATCATAATATGAAAGATGAAGCTGCTCTCACAAGGCAATTCAATGACAGAAAATTGAGTATTTGCTGACCACGATTTGTGGCCAAAGCACTCAAGTGGAGTGTTAATGATTTGGAACTTGACAAAACTATGTACGTTGTTGAATTCAACATGGCCAAAACTGGCATGTTGTTGATGTGTGACTTTATTGCCAAAAATTTTTAAGGAGGAAATGGGGCTAAAATGTGAGGTGGAATGTTTTGAAGTTGGCGTACATCCGTCTGTCAGTGGAACAAGGTTGAATGTTTTGAACTTTGCACTGTCCTGTCTCGTTGCACCACAATGGAAGAATGGTTAGATTTTTAACCCTTTCCCCCTTGAATTAAGACTGAGTCAACAGCTTTCCTTGGCATGGGTTGGGCAATTGCCCAACCCATGCCGAGGAAAGCTGTTGACCTGGATCATGTTGTCTTGACAGGTCTCATCTTCAATTCTCAGTCAAATTATTTTTCATAGCTGTTGAAATCAGTTGAAAACTCTGAAGCAGACGACATTTGACCACCAGGCAGTTTTGGCTGGTTTAAGGGGGAAAGGGTTAATTGAGTTGGCATTGCCCTTTCTCTCGTCATGGTGACTGTGGATAGAATGTTTTTGAGGTGACATTGCTCTGACTGTCAACATTACAAGGGTGGAATGTTGTTGAGTTGGTGTTGGCCTGTCTCTCAGTATCACAAGTATGGAATGCTTTTGGGTTGGCATAGCCCTATCTCTCAGCATGACAAGGATGGAATGTTTTTTGTGTTGGCATTGCTCTCCTCTCTCTCTCTCTCAGCATGAAAAGTGTAGAATGTTTTTACTTTGCATCAGTCAGTTCTCATTATAACAGTTTTGAGTCGTGATTTGTCCTGTTTCCGAGAGTGACAAGAGTAGAATATTTCAGTTGGCGTTGACTGGTCTCTTATTCGTACAAAGGTGGAATGTTTTTGAGTTGGCAGTGCTCTCTTTCTCAGCTTGATAAGAGTGCAGTGTTCCTGAGTTGGCATTACCCCTTTTCTCCACAGAGAGAATGTTTTTGAGTTGCATTGCCCGATTGGTCCATGTTGATGACTTGCACATGAATTATCAGAGTGCTACGGAGTGGAAAGCTGCCGGAAATGAAGAACTACCTTCCACAATAGCATTATGTGCAACGGTTTGGAATCATTGAAGCAGAGAGAAAAATGTAAAGTGGCACGACAAATCCAGTGACAGCCCTGCCGGGGTCTCACAGCTTGAAGTGGAGTAATCCCATTAATTATAAACAGGGGATGAAACACGGGCGAAGCCTGGGCCAGGGTGGGGGCCACACTGCCATGTAATATGACAACTACAATAGTTTCACAGCATGCATTCAACTATTGACTGGCGAACTGCGATAATTGTCTACAGGTACCAGTGCCTAGGGTGTGGCCCAATCCTGTTTGCCCCTTGTTATCAGTGGCTGCCTGCTCTGTCACCAGAGCTGACGTTTACTCGGTTTTATCATCACGAAAAAACATCACATATTTGATTGTATCGACAGTGAATTGTTAAGAGTCCATTAAACATTTGAAGAGTACACAAAGCGGAATGTGGTGTTTGATGTTCAACACTGGCATGACAGGAAACACCACGGTCAGTGATGTCAGGTGTAGCAGCTCCCCACGCGTACATTGGGAAGAGATAAGGTGGTGTAGTCAGACTGGATGAACTAATGACAGCATTACCTGCTGTATGTAACCCTTTACTGGGACCACCTGCTGTTTGTAGTCACATGAGTCAAGTTTTTTTTTTTTTTTTTTTTGGCCTTGCCGTGACAATTTGCTCTTTTTAAAAAAATCACCTGTGGTGAAAGACCACCTGCTGTATGTGACCACTTTTTCTTGGCAGAAAGGGTGGTCACGTACAGCAGGTATTACTGACGCTTTCCTGCTCAAATTGACCAAAATTGCTCTGATTTCAATTTTGGTACTTGCTTTTATGATTGTACTTTAAACCTTTCCCCCTTGATTTGACACTTGAGTCAACAACTTTCCTTGGCATGAGTTGGGCACTAAGTGTCCAACTCATGCCAAAGAAAGTTGTTGACCTGAGGCATGTGATCTTACTACGGCTTATCTACAATTCTCAGTCAAAATTGTTTTTCATTACTGTTGAAATTAGTTGAAAACAATGAAGCAGACGACATTTGACCACCAGCCCGTTTTGGCAGGTTTAAGGGGGAAAGGGTTAATTTCATGTGCATATAAAACATTTTTTTCTGGGAATTATAGATAAAACAAATGATGACAGTAGGCCCTAGATCAATTGCTTTCCCTGGCAGGGGATGGGTGCATTGTGCCCAACCTGTGCCAAAGAAAGCTGTTGACTCAATCTTATGGTGACCAGGAATTGCTTACTTTATATTTCAGTCACCTACATTTATGTGAATACAGTGAAATCTTTCTTGAAAGACCACCCCTAGGGTAGACTCAGTTGTGGTCTCTTAGATGGTCTCGTAGATGGGCAAATTTGATGAAAAGTAGTCAGTAAAATATGTTAAAAGGGTGGTGTTTCAAGGTAGGGGTTCTCTGAAGACAGGTACCACTGGATTATAGTTAAATATCTTGATGTGCCCCAAATGGTTTCATATTGTGTGGGTTGTTGCCTCCAAAGCAGACCAAGCTGCATTGCAGGAAATATAGGCTGCAATATCTTACTATTTTGGCTGAAAAGTATATGGTAAGAAAAACAACACAGTCATATTTGAAAGAGACCTCTAGTGGTGAAATACCTGAACTAACTGGTGTTTGCATGTCTTGATAAGGACCAGGTCCATGAAATAAATGTATCTGGCAGATCCTACATCTTTTAAATTATTTTCACATAAAAAATATGTGTAGGGCTTGTATTTCAATCATGCCCTGACTTCCAGTAATGGCAATATTTTTTTGCTCTTTAATTTTATCAACAAGAGAAAATTGAGTACAATGCAATCAAGGTATGGCTTCCCAAAATTAACTTCCAAAACAGATCCAAATCAACAGTGAAGGACTTTGACCTGTAACACAACATTACAAAATCAGGTTCACTGCTGATAGGACACACACACAAAAAAATAATTTATTACATTCATGAAAATTGACCCTACGTGCTATGTGTCGCGCGCCTGAACTCTGATCATCATTTGTAGTTCTGTTCCTGGCCACAGGGAGCAGCACTGACATTGACCACACAAATCAGGAAGCCACATCAATGAAGAATGCAATGCCGCAGTCCATCACCCGACATAGCTGTCAGTTTACCTTATTAGATCCATAAACTCTTATTGGATGGTGAAAAGTACGCACTTTCTTGATGAACTTAGCTGACACATGTACTTTAAGTTGCTTACTCTTACTCAGGGTGCGTATGGCATAGCTGTACAAACATTGCCACCGTGTCTGTTTCTGTATATAAGCCCATCCATGTACACATTTTTAGTTTTTGTCACTATGTTTACTTTCTTTGTATGCAACAACAAATATTCTAAGAACAGTTTGTAAAATGTAAGGGACATTTTATTCACGAGGTCTGATTTACACTTTTAGAAAGGATCACAACAAAACATTTGGCATAAAAAACTTGAAATTAATGGTCATGTCAAGACAATAGTATAACTTAAGTAGCCATTTTTTTGTGTTTTCCGTTAAAAGGATTGGTTTTTATGTTATTGAACTTTAAACCATCTGCAATTAACATTGATAACTTTTTCCATTTTGGAGCTCAAAAAGTAACATTTAAAATTGGAATATTGCCAAACAAACCCCCCCCCCCAAAAAAATGGGTAATTTATCAAAGTTATACTCTTGTCTTTACATAGCCATTAATTTCACAAAGATTCATCCATCCAGTTTTGAGTAAGGCTTTCTCAAAAGTACGAAGTCTTGTAAAAATTTGTTTCTGTGATATTCACGACCAAAGATATTAAACCAAGGAGATTTGCTGACTTTATTTTCTCAGAAATGGCATCTGCTCAGGCCATTAAGAAGGATGACTAAATGCTAATCTCTTAAACTCTGTCATAACTTTGTCCAACACACTTACAAAAAATATAGTGGTTCTAATCAGTCACCTGTGAAATAATCCACTCACCTGTAAAAACCCATCCAGTGAGGCTTTGACTGTGAATGGCTATATAAACATCACCATTAGTGATCACATCTAATGGCCAATTAACTGATTGACTCCATAAAGCTTGTACTGACAGAGGGACACTTTTTCATCTTAAAATTTGGCATAGAAGTAAATATGTTACAGTGAAACTATTTCGCGTGGATAAAAATTAGCACTCCATCATCCCAAAAGTAACAAAAGCTCAATTTGACCGATTTGAAGGTCTCAGGTAAGTCCCTGCACCGTAAGTTTAATTTTGATTTCAACATATATTTCACATGGATTGCCTAAATAGTTACAAAGAACTAATCTGGAGGCTCTCCACAACAAGATGACGCACAAAGAATTTACAATACACACAGGACACACAATCTATGAATTGGCATGTGGTTTGACATAAATATTCGGCACAATTGAATGAAGAACAAATCTGAAACATTGACAGCTGAAAAATAATCTCACATATCAATACATGTATAATGCACTAGAAGTGGCTTAAAATTCAAAGCGTCTCGTTTTCACATTGTAGGTCGGCACAGCTTCGTATATTTGGTAATTAACATCATCACTGAGTTTTGAGTTGCCTTGTTTGAAGTATTGTAGAAGTATGTCACTAGCTAAGTGAACTAAGAGATTTGGATGCACAACAGGTGCTAGGATGTAACACACCGTATCCAGTAAAGCTTGCCTAAGCACTAAGAATTAAGGACAAGTTGGGAAAAAGTGATAAATGTCTTCATTTTGGTTGGAGCATGAGCAGGCAGGTGATGGGACTATGTTTAATTTTGTGGAGATGGGAGTTAAGTTGAGAAAAACCAAGGTGCAACTGAGTGTGACAGATATATTATATATATGGAAAGCACTTACCATGTGAAAAGTAGGAGGGTATGGGGTCAACAGATAATAAAGTCGATTTTAATTTAGATTTGAAGATATCAAGTGGCCCAGACTCTCTGATATTGAGTGGCAAGTTGTTCCAAAGGAGAATATGAGATGGGAGAAGGAGTCTCGATATCATATAGTTGTAAATTTAACCGGTCTAATGTTGAGCCTGTTATGCAGGCTAATATTAGAAGTGAGTCCGATATTACGAGGTAATAGGTCTGAAAGGTAATTAGGGGTCATTTTATGGATTATGTTATAAAAGAAGACTATTTGCGTCTACTGGAAAGACTTTGCCAACCGAGTTCAGCTAGAAGCAAAGGACGGGGGGGGGGGGGGGGGGGGTTTCAAGGCACCGGTACAGATATGGGCTGCTTCATACTGAATGGCTTCAAGAGATGCTGATAAACCTTCCGTGCAATTTTCAAAGAGGACACACCCGTATTCGAGTATGGAACGGATCATTGTACTGTATATTCGGGTTAAGGCATCACCAGATAGTTTGAATTTAAGACGCCGTAACAGGGCCAAACATTGACTGGATTTATATGTGATGCGTGTGACATGGGAGTACCAAGAAAGCTTTTAAGAAAGTGTAATGCCAAGGTATATGTTCAATTGCTTCAGGTATGGGTGTATTTCCAAGGATAAGGGGTGGGTGACTGTGTTTGTGTTAACATTAGAAGAAAAGAGAACAGCTATTGATTTAATCGCGTTGAAGGTGACGCGCCATAGTTTGCCCCAGAAGTAGATCTTATGAGGTCTGTGTTGAGTCTTTCAGTAGAAATAGTAGGATTATGTACAATTTTCAATACACTGGTGTCATCAGCTTGATTTGACAGGCTATGTCGTCAGTAATGTCATTTATAAAAACAAGGAACAATAGAGGGCCTAGTATGGAGCCTTGTGGTATGCCAGCTTCCACTACAAGCCAAGTGGGAGTTTGACCGCAAAGAGTCGTGTTTTGAAAGTGGTTTGACAGGTAACTATTAAAGAAGTCCACAGCAGGGTTTGTGAAGCCGAGTTATTTCAATTTGAATAGGAGAACCTCAAGCCAGGCACGGTCAAACACCTTAGATATATCAAGAAACACCATACGGGCTTCCTTGCCAAGTTCAAGTCCATTGTAAATATCATGGAGAATGCATAGGAGCTGGTTGATGGTAGAGTCATTTGCTTTTTAAAGCCAGAATTTTTAGGGGTACGTAAATTATTTGTGATGAGATACTCATAGAGAACATTGTAAGTAAGTCGTTCAAAGACCTTTGAAATGTTACACAACAGAGAGATGGGTAGATAATTTTCCTTGGACTGTTTGTTGTTTTTCTTATAGACTGGGCAAACATTAGAATTTTTCCACTGTTGTGGAAAGTGGAAGGTTTTTAGAGAGTGATTAAATATTTTTGTAAGAGGATGGGTGATTCCAGAGGCAGTGTTCTTTAGTAGAGTGTTTCCTATATTATCAGGCCCAGAAGCTGAACATTTTTTTAGGGATCGCAAGATCTTTTCAACCTGTGCAGGTTCGAACTGAATGTGCAGGCGAGCGTTGGTTCTGAAAGCAAAGTCAGGTAGGGGTTAGGGGTTATCTTGGGGTGGGAGCTTACACTGGTTAGCAAACTAGGTGTCAAAGATTTCACACTTTTCAGTGTGGTTGGATATAACCTTCCATTGTCATAGTTTGTCTTCATTTTGGATAAAAGAACTTAAATGCACATGGGTCATACACCATAGCATCTGGTATTTAACCATTTCCACCTTGAACCAGCCAAAACTGGTTGGTGGCAAAATGCCATCTGCTCCAATGTGATTTTTATTAATTCAAGTGTTAGTGAAAAACAATTTGAGAGTGGGAGGTGAGCCCATCAGAATATCACTCCACAGGTCAACAGCTTTCTTTGTGGTGGGATGGGAACTTAGCACCCATGCCACCCCAAGGAAAGTTGTTGACTCAGTCTTACTTCAAAGGGGAAAGGGTTAAGACGACCAGATGGACTGATTTTATATTCCGTGTCTTTTTTGCTGTTAATTCACAGTTAGCTGTGAAGAAATTGATTCAAGTGATCTGAGAGTGTGGTTGTGAATAGCTGTGTTGCATGAGGGGAAATCTCTGTGGATTATGCAGCAGGGATTTTTTTTTTTAATCTTATTTTATTTTGGGGGGAGGGTAAGGTGGGGTGGTGCTGGCATGTTCATCAGAATCCCCAATTTTTCATCATCTGTGTGGTAATGCAAAATAAGACTGGAATTTGTGCACAGGAAGGAAATATATGACATAAAGAAAATAAAAAAACCAGTGAAAAAAGATGGCTGACATGGTCAAGAAGACCATTTTTCCTTCCACAGGTGTAAGGATTTGTCGATCATCTGCACCCCTACTGTCCTTTACAGTCAAACTACAGAGGCTGCCACAATGATTTCCTGGTGGTGACATTCTACCTGTTCCCCTTTTGTGATGTTGAGCACGTAAATACAAATACATGTAGTGGGTACTGTTCAGAGGATCATTATCAGCATATCATAAGGTACATGTATGAGCAGTCAGACCTATGAGAAAATGTACTAAACTCCTCAATCAGCACTAAATGCCCTTCTGGGTTCAGTTTTGCCCACCAATCCACCCAACAATTGCACGATTAAAAAGCAAAAAACAAAAAACACTTAAGTTGAAGAGAAATGCAAATTAATTCCTCAACTTCAAGTCTGTGACTTTTGATACGGTGGTTTGACCTGCATTTGTATGAAAAAAAAGAAAACATGGCAAATTAAAAGCTGCCGTGGACCATTTCGGTCATGTAATGGTTAACCGAGACATAACCTTATAAAATCATGTCCGGGCTATAACTCCTTTACTATTTAACTTAGTTTCATGAAACTTTACACACACATATATCTTGACGTAAAGGTGTGTCATGAAACAAAAGTAGGTCACTAGGTGTACTATCTGGGCCATGGTGATTCAATCATGAAAAACTCTCTTACACTTCATGTCCGAGGTGTAATTCTGTTGTCATTCAAGTTAAATTAATGAAACTTTACACACACACGCATCTAAACATAAGGGTGTTCCATAAATCAAAAGTACATCACTAGGTCAAGTATCTAGGTCAAAGTGACATATCCTTGTAAAATCATGTCCAGGCAAAATCATTTCAGAGCATTAGGCCCATGGGCCTTCTGTATGTGAGAGGTTATGAAGCAGCGTTGAAATGCAGATGACATTTAAAGGTTTTGATTATGTTAAATGGTTCTAGTTTGATGGCATTAACCCCCTCTTTGTTGCATTTATCATAAAAATCAAAAGATAAACTCCAAAAAGAACACCACATGCACGGAATACTCCCTGCATCATTTGACAGAGCAACTTGCAATTTAGCATGGAAGACACAAATTTTTCATCATTCGATTCTTTGGAAAAAGTGATTAAGGAATAGCTAATCTTTTTTTTTTTAAAGAATGGAACGGGATTTTTTTTAACATAGAATTATTTTGTCCATATTGACAGGAATATTCATAATTCACTACTCAACAGTTTTTATTGTGTCTCTGATGATACAGTTCTCCTTTGCCCATTAGTGGTGACGTACGTCTTTGTCGCTTTCAGCTGTAATGCCAGTCATTGATCCTGACTGCTTTATTATTCCACTTTATTGTATATATTACCGGCTAAGAGATAATCCATTTATTCTCCAGGCACTTTGAGGTGCATCACTGAAACCCTTTCTAGCCTCTAAAGCTTTGCCAGTGGTGTCCCCTCCCCCCCCCCCCCCCCCCCCCACACACACACCAAAGTGGGGAGTCACCCGTAACTAAGAGCACTGTCCGCACTCGGCAAAGCTTTACTTTGGACAATCCTTTTCTTTCTTGCCGACACTTCTACCTTTATTGCTCATACTTTATCCATTCCCCGAGGATTTGCATTTTATCACTAATAAGAAGATCTTTGCCATCCATTAAGTAATTTGCCTGTTGCCACTTAGTGTGTCAAACATTCTGCCCTTTGTAACTTATGATGGCTGCTTTTTCCCCATAACCACTTTGGTTTAACCCATTCCTGGTCAGAATAAGACAGAGAATACAACCTTCCTTGGGCACAGGTTGGGCACATTGTGTCCGACATATGTGAAGGAAAGTTGTTGAGCTGTGCGGTATGCCATCAGGATTAGTCTTATATTTCATTGTCTTTCAGAATATTCTTTAACCAAAGGAAATTTGAATTGAAACTTTGAAGGTGATGACATTTGACGTCCAGGTGCTTTTGGGTTTGTTCAACTCTTTCAGTGTCAAGTTCTGACTGAGTCAACAGTTTTCCTTGATACACAGGTGTGCTGCGGAAAGCTGTTGACCTGGACCATTTTTTTTATCCTCTCAGCAACACAAGGCATGCTGGTAATTGAATGAAAGTTCAGTGTACATAGAATACGAATCTAAAGTCATTATGTCAGTTAATTCAGAGCACATAAACTTTCGTCAAACTTGGCCGTGAAAGAGTCAAATGGGATAGGTTTAACTCTTTCCACACGGGCAACCGGATTTCTCTTGATCTGTTGCTTTAATTGAATGAGCAAATGCATCTTGAAATTACTCATGGGAAAGCCTTCATTAAGTAACGTACAGCATGGCTGATTGGAGGTCAGCCATTTTTGCTTTGTAATACAAACCATGCCTTCCAGTTTTCACCCCCTTGGCTTTGTACTCACTGTGAGCCAAAGGGGTGGGTGGGGGGGATTGTTGTCATCATGTCCGCCCATGTACAGTACAGGCACATTGTAAATGCAATCATTACTTCTCAAGCAAATCAAGATACACACTCCAAAGTTCACATCTGAGGCATCATATGGGGAGCCTTGATTGAATTGCTCCCATGTGACCTTGACCTCTTTTTCAAGGTCACAGGCATCAAAATAGAAAATCTTTATGTATGCTGTATCTTCAGAACAAAATAAAGTTACAACCATCAAATCATCAGACCTGAAGAATCTGCTGAGGCTTGCGGATGAATTTGCTCCCCGCATGGTGACATTGATCTCTTTTTCAAGGTCACAGGCGTCAACATAGAATATCCTTGTTAATGCTGTACTATCAGAAGAAACAAAAACTACAACTATCAAACCTTCAAAGCTGAAACATCTTACCAGGACCATGGATGAGTTTCTTACCTGGTGACCTTGACCCCTTTTGGCAAAACAAATTCTTCATGGTGCATACTTTCCGAGTGTACCTAACACAAAACGAAACTGGCCGAGGGCATCTCAGGGTCACTGTAACCAGTATATTGTCACAGAACATCTGAAGCTTGGCTTGCCAGGCTGTGCATAAATGATTGACAGAAGCTTTTGGTAATTCATTTTCGTGAGGACGAAAGGAGTTAATCTGACGCAGCAGATCCACACGTGTCCCGAAGAACAAATGGTTTTTGATTCTTTGCTTAGCCGGCAGTTTTCCATTTATTCCTAAGTGCACTTCTTCCCTTGCAGCCGAGCGGGAAGAAGGCATCAAATGATGATGAGCAGTTCTTCACAGTAGCCAGTGGCCAGTTTACCTGTCACACCTAAGCACAATGTATTCCTGTCTTGATCTTACAGCTCTGTGTGTCACATTCTTAAGCGCTCTTCTACAGTCTTCCCTCAAGCAGCTCAATTTCTTGCCATTAACTTGAAAAGTACATATGCTGTATTCTTACCTTCTAGCACCAGAGAGTCTACAAAATTACAATTTAGTGAGGTCTCAATTTAGAAGCCTTAACTATGAGCATTTTAGCTAAAATACTCTGAAAAAGATCATTAAATTTATACTGTTTTTTGGTCTGATTTTTGATTATTCAAATTTCAAGGGGTAGGGTGTTCTTGGGAAGAACACTGTACATGTATTCGATATGGGATAATACGTGAGGTTAAGATCAAATGGTTCATGTGGCTTCTCAGTAGAGGGCTCTGTATTGGCAGGCAGGCTAGGTATTTCCTTTAGTTTTCATTGTAATTTGCACCTATGTAACTTTAAAAGTGCTCTACTTAGAAAGACCAAATTTCGTGTGCTAAATGGCTGTATACAGGTGAAATACTCTTGTTAATTTGGGAACTTTTGCTGCAAAACTAATCAACATATTGAATGTTACTTTAACATAGAATGGGAAGACACATCTTTAGCCCACAAGAATTCTCTGAATTGAGTTGTGTATTCAGCCGCAGACACATAAAATTGCCAATTGCTACCTCTCCTGCTGTGTGTTACAAAAGTGTTTTCTTCCGTAAATGGGCTTTTATTTGCTTACAATTTTGTAATCAAATCCCTTTGTATTTTTCCATTGTTATTTTTTTTTTTTTTTTGGATAAAACATGTACATGACCAGGACAGAATGTCAACACAGCAGAAAACCCTCAGCACTGTGACCATCAGATACTGTTATACGTGTGTCTCTGTAAATCTTCCACAGATGCCTAAGGTTTTACCCCCTTCCTGCTCAAATTACCCCAAAGCCCCCCGTGGCCCCCCCCCCCCCCTCCGAATGTAACTCGTCATCTGTTTGTAATATTTTTTACCAAAATTTCATGTTAATGGGAAATATTTTCAGCTAAGAGTTGTAAATAAGACCTAACAGCGTGGAGCTCTGCAGTGCTGTGTCCCCAAACTGTCACCGAGGAAAGCTATTCAATCAGGAAGTAGTTCACAGCTTTGTTTAGTAATTTCCTGTTTGTCAACATGAAATATTTGCTTGCTTTTAAGGATCATTATTGGTTGAAAAAATTAAGAATTAGTGCTGATATAGCTTCGGGATAAAGTGCTGGTGATGTAAATGCCTCAATTGATGTCTAATAATTTTTTGAGAATTTCTAAGAGCCTGGAAGCCAAATCCAGCACAGCACAAAATACAGACTTTTTTATCAACAATTTGTTTTTTTTATTCGTTCACAAGTCTCTTTTTAACTATTATACTTATTTAACAAGAGTTTCCAACAGTCATGTATGGAAAAACGAAAAGATAAGTTGGAGCAGAAAAGAGTGGCTTAACTGTGAAGAAAAAAGTGGATCAAAAGTGATACTAATGACCGTGAAGGGTAGTGGCTGGGTGTGCATCAGTTTCTCTGCCGTATGTCAAGTTTGACAGTATGTAATGCATTTTAGGGCCATGCAGCAAGTGTTATTGCCACATCAGGCTCTCCTATTTTCTACATGTATACAGTGTTCAAGTGACTATTACCTCAGCACGCCCTTGTACTCCTCTCCACTCTACACCCACAGGTCATCCACACAACCTCTCATCAAAGAAGAAGTTTTGACTCTTTCACGGCCGACTGCGAGTAAAGTCCAATTGCACAAGATGAACTTCTCAGAATCATCAAACGGATAGTGTATTAATATTCGTTGTAATAAGGCCTTTCATTCAAGTACCAGCATGCTTATAGTCGCATAGAATATAATGGTCCAGGTCAACAGCTTTCCTCAGTACACTTTGGGAACATTGTGCCCGAGGCTGACGAGGAAGGCTGTTGTGTCAGCCCGAAATTTGGCACTGAAAGAGTTAAAAGACCAATGATCACCAAAAACTTGGTTAAAAAATTGACAAAATTGTCCCTGGCGAAAAGTCGGTGAACTTTGGCATTTGTTGGCTTTAAAACAGGCAAAAGGATTGATGTATGGCCAAAGTGAGAGGCACAGATCAGAGGCTTTTAAGCCACAGGAAGTCATTGGTTGACCTCGGGTCAGCATTACAGATCAAAGGCTACCTACATACGTGTGCTTCTCTGTTTTAATTCCATCTCTTAAGTTCAATTTTTTTGCCGGGCCTGTAAATCAGTGGCTTGGAAAACTCATTTCCAACCAATTTGATGGGGCCTTGTATTGTACATTGTGGCGATAAGGGAAGCAATCTACTGGCGCGTTACACTGATCAAGTCGTTTTGGGGTTGCAGCTAAATCTGAGTCTCATAGCCAATAATATCAGATAAATGTTAGACGCTCTTCAGATTAGGAATATCGTTACGTCTGATACCAGATATAGGACTTAAACAAGAACCCATATTCCCAGTCACCATTTTTTAAAAAGTTCCCTGGACAACATAATCATTGATAGTCCCCACGAGTAAGGGGAAGAGCCACTGTTTACCTGCTAGATCACTGGGACATTGATCCCATCCAATGTACATCTATTGACTTGCAACGGAACAGATTGACTGCGATGTGAGGAAGGAAATAGTAGGACAAGAGTACATACGATTCTCATTCCCAGTAATAGCTTCAAACTTGAAGTGATGAAAGCGGCGGGACTTCAATAGCTGGGATCCCGAGCAGCAGAAATCACTTTAAGTGAATGTATACGGAACAGTGCAGTTTGCAGTCCGGCTACGCTTCTGCTTCAAACAGTTAAAGACTATCACTTACGGAAAATCGATATATAACATGTTATATTTTTTTTTTTTTAAGAAAATGTTTTAGCAGATTATATTATGAAATATATATCTTGTGTAACTATTGTTATTGGGCGTAATTTGTCACGTCAAAATGCGATGTCCATTATTCTGCGCAGACAGGACAGCACATCAGGACGTGTAACGGCTGACCACATTCATTCATGCCTTAATTATACATATGTCCAGCATTTAAAACACATTGGACTGTGTGTAATAGCATTAGGATCAAACTCAAATGCAAACTCTGACTGACAGGGAGTGACCTGTGGGGTATTTGTGAACCAAATACAGCCAGCTGACAGACTTTACCTAATGCTATCTAAATGACTTCCATTCAATTCCCTGTGTTCAACAAAACTTAACTCCTCTCCTGATAAGCATTTCTTTTGTTCATGTCTCAGGGGCAGTTCCACATGACATTTTGCATTATAAGTGACAAGGAAAATGGGAAACTTTTTTTTAATATTATACATTCAATGGATTTTGATCGGAGGGTCTTGATTTTCTGCAAGCTTGGGTTCCCAGTTTTTGGGTAATGTCGGTGGCTTTGAAAGTTGTAGAAAAATGCTGGTGAAATTATATGGCTCATGCCAGGCGGCTCAGGAGGGATGGGGTTAAAGTGATTTCTACATCAGTTTTGAGAGCCTGTAGCGTGCAGGACCAGGGTCAATCCTTTGAAAGGTTGTTTCAATAATGTTGTTTGTACGAGGTAATGGGTTGATAGTTGTCAAAGAGTCATACTTGATGCATACGTGTGAGAGAGGACAGAAATCCTGTCATGATGGAGGCGATTTGCCAATAACATGATTTTGGTTATGTGTGACCACGTAAGTGAAAAAAAAATAATAGATCAGCCAAGTCCCCGCTTCCTATATGGCTTCATTTAAATGATCATATTCTGCTGTTGTATCTCAGTGTTACAGTTGATCGAAAAATGTCTCAATCAAATTGAAGACGGGCAAGAAAGACTTTTTCTGTAATTCTTGTGTTTAAGATTTTGCTAAATTGGACATGTGAGACAGCTAATGATCATACACATTGCAGTAACCTAGCTGGCATCAATCAACAAGCATCTGAAAAATAAGATTGTTTGTTCTCACCCAAGCCTAGTAATTGGTTCTGTTTAAAGAAAAGTGTAGAAGCATCACTTGTTGAATCTCGTAGAAAACATACACCACCTCTTCCCGTGAAAAATGTTTCTTGGTTATTTACAATATCGTGTGCATGGTGTATATTTATGTGTAAAAAATAAATTGAAGAAAACCCACAAATGTAGAGATATGTGTCAGTGTGAAGCTTCAGGTTAGGAGACGTAGGGACACTTACTTGTTTAGGCATCATGGTGAGCTCTGATTATTTTTTATATAAAAAGATCAAAACAGGTAATCTGGAAGGCACACGTATAAACATCATGTCTCATCTCTGATTGTTTCCAATCAAATGATTTTGTGCTGTTTGTTCAAGAGTCTCTGCCTGCATAGACAGACCTGGTCACCCAGCCATTATTACGTATGGATTTGCAGCAGGGTTAAAATCAGACCTCAGTAGTGCAGCAAGAAGGGTCTGTCTGCACAGGCAACAAGAGTCTCAATTCTTTTTTTTTTCTGATTTTTTTTTTTGTTTTTTTTTGTTTTTTTTTGTTTTTTTGTTTTGTTTTGTTTTTTTGTTTTGTTTTGTTTTTTGTTTTTACGGACACACACACAAGGACATGGAAGTACTCATATAAAAACGCTTTTGTAAGACTGACACATATATTTCTCACATGTTCTTAGCTGCTTGCAAGTGCCTTTACATTGTATAGTACCTGTATATGAACTTACATCATCGTAAGCAAAAAAAAAAAAATATGGAAATGAAAAGAGGCACAACATGA
Source organism: Hermodice carunculata (assembly GCA_964020975.1). NCBI lineage: Eukaryota > Metazoa > Annelida > Polychaeta > Eunicida > Amphinomidae > Hermodice > Hermodice carunculata. Next base: position 90,923,478 of record OZ026619.1, read on the forward strand.
GGTCCTGGGCCTTGTTCATATTAGCCTGCATTTTTGGTGTGGCCTGCCACCAGGTGTTACTAGATTGCCTCGTTAAGAGATGAGTGTACTGGGGAAGGGACTGTTATTTCCTACTTTGACCAGCCCTGGAGTCACATATTGCCAGTGTTAGAGCCTGTCTGCTGCAATGTCCCTACTATGTTGGGCCATCTGCATAATGCCAAATATGAAAGTAGCAGTTTTTCCACTTTTTACCATAGCTGACGTGTCAGTTCCGCTGAGGTGATGTGCTGGATTGTTGTCCATCACCATTTCTTCCCACCATCCAGGAACCATCCATCATCCATAACTGACATTTTGACTTCTTCTCCAAAACTGTCAGCTAGATCCTTTTCATACTTGGCGATGGTCTACTTTGGGTGTTCATTGTAACGAGGTTTATCAAGTAGTCACACTCCAGTGATTTTGTTTTTTCATTAATTTATTTTTGTTCCTTCTTTTGTGGCTGAAAAAAAAATCTCCAAAGCCACTTTACCAATTGCTTGCAAATTGCAAAGAGACATTTGTGGGAACCCCCAGATCAGGTTGGGACTCACTCTAGGTTGAAGGTCAAGGTCAGCTGAGGACAGACTGTTCACTCATCCATCTGGTTTTTCCACTTGTTTGTTTACTTACTTATTGTTTTTCCACTTTATTTATTATGCACTTACTTACTTACCTATATTGGTCATCTATTCTATCTTATGCTATTCTGTTCTGTTCTAGATCTAACTCTTATTCTGTTCATAGGGAATGGCAACATTAGGTATACAACCCATAGTTATTTTGTGATTGACTATAGTATTTTAGCCTTTGGCTCAGATTTTAATATTGCATTTGTGTCTTTTCGTCCAGAACCACTTCCTGGTAGTCAATGCCCTATTTCACAGTCCCAACTCTTTAATCTACATAAGCTAAGCCGTCACTGTCTAACCTGTATACATATTTAAAAATCTCAATTCCATTTTTTCTTTGCTTGTTTTCAGAGATCCACTCAGATTTATGTCATATCTAAAAGTGACCTTGATATAGTATGCCAATGTCTTAAATTTACTTACAGTTTGGCATTTACTATGACCTCCTAGAATGGCCCAAAGTTACGCCATCATACGATTGTCACAAGATATTGTCCCTTGGGTGGACAGCTTTGTTCAATACACTGCTCAGTCTTGGGTGATCTAATCCTGCTTGGTCCAAAGTAGTTATGTTACATGGTTTCCTATTGGTCAGTCAGCTGCACAGCGACTTACTGGGATCGGTAAAAAATGTGTAATTTTCTGATGCACATAAAAACACCCAGCCTGCTGCTTGATAATGATACAATAGCAAGTGACATTTACTCTTTTTGAGGTTGAGGGGGGAAGATATGAGATCACTATTTGAATCGCCCTTGATGAACATGACCCGCCAGCCCAGAAATCATAACCTGGCCTGAGCTCTGATATAGAGAAGAATTTCTGAAATGCTGGCACCCAAGGGTTCGTCTTCTGATATTTTGTGTGGAAGAGAATCTTTCCTGGAGCCATTAGCGTGTTGTATTTTTTTACTGCCTTCAATTATTTTCGGTAGCCTGTAAGCTAATGGTAATGTGAAATACAGAAGCAAAAAAAAAATTTGCTGTAACTTAAGTGTTTAATCATTAAGTACAGTTGGATGGAATGGAGACAGGAGGAACTTGTGGTCAGTGGTATGGACACAACAGAGATGGGCACCAGTTGGCTGGGGATCAGACTGCTTAGGGCACATCCCTGGCTTTGCTCATCTGGGTGAAGCAACTACTATCACAAAGCAGGCCAGCATATACCAGTACACCTAGGGCAAAGGCGGGTCCTTGATCAGAGATGTACAGTTGCATGGAGACTTAAGCCTGGTGGTGCAGAGTTTGGATAACGTTTGCAACTTGGGGCCCACATTGAAAAAAAAGCTGTTTATATAGAAATCACCTTTTGATTGTGCGGGGCCCACATTGAAAAAAAGCTGTTTATATAGAAATCACCTTTTGATTGTGCTTTGTATGATAAAGATGGTAGTATATATTAACTAGAATTGACCTGCTTTTACCTTAAAGTCAGATGTACACCAGAAATGGCTGAAAGCAGCCTTAGTATCCTAAGTCCTACATGTATGTACACCAGAAGTGGCTTAAAATACCCTTAGTATCCTAAGTCCTATGTACACCAGAAGTGGCTTAAAACAGCCTTAGTGTCCTAAGTCCTGTGTACACCAGAAGTGGCTTAAAACAGCCTTAGTATCCTAAGTCATACACATATACCATGTTCACTCCAACAATAGCACACTGTGCCAATGCAAACAATTCCTGGATCAAACCCATGGATTTTGACACTGTATATTTGAGATTCTTCTCAATTTGACATAATGGTCTTTGCACTGCATAGTAAGCTTAGGAAGCTGTGCAGAGCTGCCTGTTTCTTTAACAGAGATCAGTAGTTTTTCAAAAATATTTGAAAAAAGTTGATATTGTATGAGAGTCCACAAATAGAAAGTTGGAGGCATGCTTCTATTAGGACGTGTGCTACAAGTCAAATTAATACAGTGTGCACCAGAAGTGGCTTAAAATAGCTTTAGTATCCTATATCATATGTGCACCAGAAATGGTTACAGGGGCTTTAGGATCCAAAATCAGATGCACACTAGAAATTACTTAAAAACAATCTTGACATCGCAAGTCAGATATACACAAAATGACTTTAAATGGCCTCAATATTCGTATGAGTGATAGACACCAGAAATGGCTGCAAACAGGGAAATACATTGAACAGAACAAATGTTAATTAAAACAATGTCAATACGACGAGTGCCACATTAGTCCAATTGAAACTGTCACTGTGGGCGTGGTGGATGTTTTTGCTTGCAATGTTGTGTGTGTGTTGAACCCTTTGTCCCCTCAAAAACCTGCCAAAACCGGCTAGTGCTCGAATACTGTCAGCTTGAATGTTTGTGTCTGAAGATTTGAACAGTGTATAGTGCTAAACCCATTACAAGGAAAGTTGTTGACTCATTCTTGAACTCAGACTGAACTTTTTCGATGCCAACTGCAGCTAATAAATTCAAATTACTTAATTAACACAAACTGCTCTTTAAAATCAAATTGCTGAATACACACTGTTCTTAATCACAATAAGGATGCTAGATTGACATTTCGTGTAAAAAGACCTTTTATTCAAGTGCCAGCATGCCTATAGTTCCAAGAATATAATAGTCCGGGTCAGCAGCTTTCCACAGTGTGCTTTGGGTGCAGTGTGCCCAAAGTGTGCGAGGAAAGCTGTTGACTCAGTCCAAAACTTGGCACTGAAAGAGTTAATCAAGACAGAATGGGTTTATATAGTAAGTCAGATATAGATTGAAATGACTTTAATGAACAACCTCGACGTCGCAGGTCTGTGGTCTTTTCTGTACTTTTTCCCAGGAGAGTCTTACATCTCTGATTACAAAGTGCAGACAGAAATTATCACTAATTGACCAAATTTGTTGAGATCCACTAATGGATTTGCCTCAGTGTGTGTACAGACTTTATGGCTGAAAACACTTTAAGAGAAACTTTTTACCTCTTTCTCTCAAAAAATTGTTAACCCTGTATTCTAGACGGCACAGAGAAGAAGCTGGAAAATCGGAAATATATAGGGCATAATGCGGGGGGGGGGGGGGGGGGTAACTGCAGGGATGGTCAGAGCAGGTGATTCCTCACTGCACTGTGATCAGCCAGTGTTTTAACCCTTTGCCCCTCAAACTGGCCAGAACCGGCCAGTGGTCAAATGTCGTCTGCTTCAGTGTTTTCAACTAATTTCAACCAAAATGAAAAACAGTTTGACTGAGAATTGTAGGTGAGACTTTTCAGGACGACATGACATAGGTCAACAGCTTTCCTTGGCATGGGTCGGGCACTTAATAGTGCCCGACCCATGCCAAGGAAAGCTGTTGACTCAAGGTTCAATTGAAGGGAGAAAGGGTGAAAGTTCACATTGAGATTTTCCAATGAAATAGTAGGCTCTACACTGTACGAGGCTGACATTATGGGTTGAGGGCATTCCAAAGTAAGCCCAGAGAGCCCCCCAAAATGCTTTTTATACAAAAGAAATGTATTCTTTGGTCCGGAAGTGTTATTGTGTTTGTAGTTTCTTTGAGGAACGGTTCGGGGAGCTGATGAAAAGAGACTTGTTTTGTCCATTAAACATATTAGATTATCATAAGGTGCTGTCATACCCAAGGTTAATACTCAGATCTACTTCCTGAAATGCCTTGTAGTGCACTTGGTATAATTGTAATTGGAACCCAGGGACTCTAACCTTACACTTATCCAAAGAGAGACCTTCTTCCATCTCTTTCTAAGAATTACACGTAGAGTGGCAATGGGACAGTGCAGAGGGAGGTCTTATTATATGGAAAGTGGCAATGGGACAGTGCAGAGGGAGGTCTTATTATATGGAGAGTGGCAATGGGACAGTGCGGAGAGAGGTCTTATTATGTCGACAGGTGCATACATGGAAGCATGCACCGTGAGGAAATTTGTGTAGGTTTTTTTTTTATTATTATCTTCAATAATTTCTGGTGCATACTTAAAAGATAAAACATGAATTATGTTTCAATTCAAAGTTAAAATGATGCATTAATGCTGGTGAATTTTTGCTGTTGAATCTTGGTAATAAACATTTGTCCTATAGGCGGTATTTATTCTGTGTCTCTGGTGGTAAAAAAGTGTATGAGATTTCCTGATTCCTGTTGACCCAGGTCTGCCTTAAAACCACGCCCATTTCTGTTTCCTTGTCCCGGGTTTAGTTTTTCACAGCAATCTTAATTTCTTGACTGTGTCAATTAACCCATCTTTGTTTTATGTGGAAGCCTTAGTTTGAACTCCACTGTTGGATTATTCTAGGCTTAAATGCTCCAAAATCTAACAACTGGTACAGCTCTTAGTCCTAGCTTTCCACCTTATGAAAGAAAATGAATACCTGTTGCAAATTAAACTGTCATGACCTGTGTGGTGATTTGAAGCAGGAAAATGCCCACTGTCAGCAGTCTGTGTCCCACTAAGCCAAATGATATTCTGTTTCACGACCATATTACTTTTGTCAGTGAAGAAGAGAAATTTGCTGAAAGTTTTTAAAGCACATGATATGTTTGTTTATTTGCTTTTTTTTTTGTTTGTTTGTACAGTTTAGTATTAGAAATTGATAAGTGTCTATTTGGCATCCAAGTCAGGGCACGTACAGTGATAATTACATGATGTTAGGTAGCGTTTGATTGCGTGCTTCTCGCGGAAGCTTTCTCTATGTGTAGGAAGCCACATAAACATGCAAAGCAAGAGAAAAGATGAGACGCCACTGTACATGCTATTTCACAGTGTAGGAAGGAAAGGATATTGCACGACTGCCATTTCCCTATTAGACCTCAACTTGACACCTCCTCGTAAAAGTTTCAAGGAAATTAATATTGGAAAGAAAAGTGGCATTTAGCCCACACGGGCTGCAGAGAGTATCGGCCATTATGACTTTTCTCGTCATCTCAAGCATGAGGCAAGTCGGGGGGTGTCAGGAAATATCGCATGACATAGGCTCTTAGTCATGGTGCTGTAATCTGGGAGCGTACGTGTCATATTAATGCAGGGAGACGGGGTGAAGTCGGGCAGGGTTAAACCCTATTGTTATAAGGTCCTTTCCTTTAGTATCAGCTGCGAAATTGTTTCGTGGAACTACAGTCCAACCTGCAAACTCATGCGAGGAATATGAGATTTTTGACCATTTCAACCTGTGTCCAACATTCTGCAAAGACAGTTGACCTGCTCTGTCACTTCTCTTTTATTTTTCAGGCCAAATAAACTGTTTGTGACTTTGCATTTGTAATGATCGTGCAGAAGTTTTTTTTTTACTTTATTTTATAATGTGTATCAATAAAAAATGCTGTGGTCATTGATTTTTCTTTCTTAAATTTTGCCCAGCCAGTCATGATGGAGCACCAGACTTCGCGGGCAATGCAAAAATTATTGCCTCAAACTAGGGACATCAGCTGTTAGTGAGAGCTCTTTTCATGAAGAATTTGGAGGCACAATCGTCATCCTAACCCCACATGAATAAACAGGAATAATGATAGACTTGAATCAGTTAATCTTTGGTCTGGAATTGGACTTAGTTCATCTTAGATGCAAGACTGGAATTAGTTAATATTTGGTCAGAGATTGCAATTTGTTAATTTTGAGCATGGGGTAGAATTAAGTTAATCTTTGTTATAGAACTGGAGTTAGTTAATCTTTGGTATGGGACCGTGCTCTTAAGTATGAGGAACAGGTGAAGAGGACAGAGTGACTTGTTTCTGTTGAGACTGCTCTGGACTCATCATCCCAGAAATGTGTGTTGCTAAGACATGTTTTGTCTGTTATGTCTATTTGTTTGTCTGTCTCTTTGATAATGCACAGGTTCACACTGATGCCTGAATCAAGGCCCGACATTTTAGATATTATTGATAAAAAGGACTCGTCACTTCTTTGTCTTCAAGTTATGCCAATAATCTTTCGATGTGTGTGTGAAAATGTAACGCAAAATCAATGCTTCCGAGTTACAACAACATGTCTCTGGGAGCAGGCGCTGGTACGTAATCTTGTTGGCTCTTGATACTGGTCCCACATTCAAATTGATTTAAACATATTCTCTTCATTGTAATTGCATTAGCTGTTCGACGTTTACAGAATAAAAACTTTGATACAATCGTAAAACTGCCCAGGTCGTCAGTCCAAGGGAGTCATCATGTGACCTCCAGAGTCTGTGCTGTATTACACAAGCCCACAGGACTCGGGTAATGTGCACCAGATGAAGGCAGTATGATCCCTTGGACCGATGATGTGGGTGAATGGTTTTATTTTTATTCTGTACTTGAACAATAAAACCACTAAAGAACTCTTGATACAACAGTAAATATTAACAGAAAATAGACAGACAATATCTGATTGGTTTATGAAACAATTTATTTTGCTCTCTTTCAAAGGACACCATGGCTGGCATGGAATCTTAACAAGTAAACTGCTTGAATGGCATGAGTGTAAGGGACATGTTTCCGAGGACTGAAACCTGGTGGGCACTGACCTTTAATGTTCCCAATCGACATATTTATGCTTACCTATCGAATTATGATTTTTACTTTGCCAGTAAAATCAGTACAGGAGAAGATTGCATTGTTTTTTTCAACTGGCTGATGGATTTAATTTGATAAGTCACGTACACACTACCATGATACTGGCCTTACAACCCTAAAGACATTACGGCATTATCATGCGCCTTTGTTCATATTTTGCCAATTTTTGGAGGTAGTAAATGTGCAGCACAGAACAGATTTAGTGAAAGGGCAATGTCCTGCTGTGATTGCTCTCACTGAAAGAAAAAGAATCGCTGCAGCACAAAATGAGATGTACATGTATAGGATTATTATGTCAACAATTTGCAGGATTGTTATTATAACAGGCCAAACAAAACTGATAAAAGATACGATGTACACGTACAATCAGATAAATACAGAGTATGTTTTTCCATTTTCAAGACGGGAAGCATAATTTTTATGATTACCTGCTGATGTTTTTTTTTTGCCAGTAACGTTTCAAAAGGTGAGGCAATGTGGCATTTATTTGTGTGTGTGTGTGTGTGTGTGTGTTTTTTTTTTTTCTTGCTGCTATTGAATTATGCACAAGCATGACAAGGAGGCAGTTGTAATTTATACATTAATTGTCCTTTATCTTCCTTTTAACAGCAAGAACCAGCTGCAGCCAAAAATGTCTTCTTCTTCCATAAAATTTTAATAAATTTAGTGTTCACAAAAATACAAAATAACAAAAAAAAAAACAAAACACAGGAATTTTTTAATTTGGAGAAAAATTCATGGTAGTTGTTGCCTGCGTAGATTGACCCTTTTTCACTGCAGTAACTTTTCTTTTTTTTTCTGACACTACAGCGATATGAATTTAACCCTGCCCTTGCCAGCAGAAACCAGTGCCAGTAATAGCAGAGTGAATTGGTCTGTCTACGCAGGCAACGGGTGCTGGAGGGTTAACTTACTCTCCATCACTTCCGCCACACGAGGAAGAGCAAGCTCTGGATGTTGAACCGTGTAGAGTGGATTGAACTTGGCAACAGATGTGCACCGTATAGTTATGAACTCAGTCATGCCCATGATCCTATTGCCTCAAAGTGGCCAAAGTGGATCATTGAATCTGGAAAGAAGAGTGTTCCCACTCAAATAAATATATATCTTCCAAATCCACAAGAAGCCCTGAATATAACTCACTTTTCATTCCTAAGCTGCGGCTTGTTAGGCTGCCAACTGTAACAGATTAGGGATGGCACCTTGTTTGCAGCAAGTGAAGACAATTAAGCCAGTTGTATCCAGCTATAAGCCCGGGAGCATCCTTTAATGCAGTTCATCTGCATGTGTGTGCCGTATACTTGCAATGCATTGTAGCAGTGTAAGGTGGTACCCATACATGTAGAGCAGCATCTTGCTATGCAATGCAGCACGAAGCTATCCTTAGGATATCATCTTGCTATACATTGCAGCAAGGTGCTACCCATAGAGCAGCACAGTTGCTATGTATTGCAGCAAGGTGCTACCCATAGAGTGGCACATTGCTATGTATTGCAGCAAGGTGCTACCCATAGAGCGGCACATTGCTTTGTATTGCAGGAAGGTGCTACCCATAGAGCGGCACATTGCTATACATTGCAGGAAGGTGCTACCCATAGAGCAGCACAGTTGCTATGTATTGCAGCAAGATGCTACCCATAGAGCATTGCTATGTATTGCAGCAAGATGCTACCCATAGAGCAAGGTGCTACCCATAGAGCGGCATGTTGCTATGTATTGCAGCAAGATGCTACCCATAGAGTAACACGTTGCTATGTATTGCAACAGGGTGCTACCCATAGAGCAGCACAGTTGCTATGTATTGCAGCAATGTGCTACCCATAGAACGGCACATTGCTATGCATTGCAGCAAGGTGCTACTCAAAGAGTGGCACGTTGCTATGTATTGCAGCAAGGTGATATTAGAGTCAAATTTATCATCAGTGAAAATGGTATGACAAAAGTTTGCTATTTTATAACATGTAGTTGTAATCATGAGAGTATGGGAGAAATTAAACTCAAGACATACACACACAGAATGAGAATTTCCAACTGTACTCAGAAGTCTTACTTCCCCCATTATGTACACTTAATGTGAAAACACATGGCCTTAACTGTTGACAAAGGATATTCTCATGACTGTTTCTTCACATTATGTCTTCTTGTCTGCTCAGACTTACAAATGATCCAATTATCTGAGCTTATGGTCCCAGGACCATCCTCAGCAGCAGCAATTCTCACGTGGCCATGCCATATGTCTGGGCATCCACGTACATGTCAGACGTCATTCATACTCCTGTACATGTGCCGAGACCCGTTAGATTAAAATCTTGGAAGTATCGCTGATACAGAAGTAGCTCATTTAACCCTTTTAACCTGGAGTTAAGACTGAGTCAACAGCTCTCCTTGGGATGGGTTGGGTCCTCTTAGCACCCAACCCATGCCAAGGAAAGCTGTTGACTGGTGGTATTTTATCTTGATGGGTCTCATCTACAATGTTCATCCCTGATGAAATTGGTCGAAAACATTGAAGCAGACGACATTTGACCACCAGCCGGTTTTATATGGTTTAAGGGGGAAAAAGGGTGGTGACCACTGCCTGCTGCTGCTGGCTGGAAGTGGTCTAACATGGCAGGTGGTCTTTCATTACAGGTAATCTTAGCATGGAAACAAGTTTGAGAGTATACTGCCAGGTGACAGGACAGGCCCATGCAGACACCGACCGGGGGGAGCATACAAACTACTTTGTAGATGTTTAAAATGTCAACTCTTCCATGAATTCTCAAAATTTTGCTGACTGTGTATGTCCAACAATATGCTCCATATGAATAGTAATGATCACAATTTTTTTACATATATGGTTGTCATGAAAACACCATCAAACTGAGTGACCATCATTATCTCAATATGCTGATGTTTGATGTGCGGCAACTTGATCCTGATTGGCTTGATCATAGTGTTAACCCTTTGAGTGCCAGTCACGGCTTAAGCTGTGCTGATGAAGCTGGATTACAGTAATGATCCTAGATTCATATTCCTCATTAAAAGACCTTTCATTCAAGTACCAGCATGCCTATGTTCCCAGTGAAAAATTTGGTCCAGGTCAACAGCTTTCCTTGGGGCACTTTCCGCGCGTTGCGCGGAAAGTGCCCCAAGGAAAACTGTTGACTCGGTCTCTAAATTGGCTCTGTAAGAGTTAACATGCCTTAAAACTTAAAAATGCATCCTGTCACTTAGCTCTATATGTATATGGGAAGCAAATACACAGCGTTGGAAATATAAGACTTACTGGTAGATGCCTATACATGTGCCCTGCGACAAAACAGTGACTTGTGCCTTTGAAGGGAGAGCAATTGCTCTCTCTCTAATATGGAACCACTCAGATGGCATGCAAGTGTTGGTGCAAGGTATTATCACTTGACCTTATCTTGCATTAATTGCAGCTTCACATATCTTAGATTTTTTTTTTTTTTAATTTGCTTGGGACCCCTCCCCCCCCCCCCCCCCAAGTACACATCCTTTAGAAATACACTGCATCGAAATAAAGATCAAGATCATACTGTTTCATTTTCAAGGTAAGATCTGCCCTACGATCTTGGAGTTGGCAACAGATTGATGTTGCTTGTTGTCGTTCAGTGCAACTTTAAAGAGGATGATGCAAGAATTTAGCTTGCCTGGGTGTCGGTGATGCCACGGGCAATGTCTGTAGACACATGTGGTGACAAGACAGCCACCCTAGGCATGGTGGGAAGACATTCCCATCTGCCTTTCTGCCAATGATGTCATGTTGCCATGGCAACAGGGAACACAGCTGTGTCATTGGTTAAGTTTTACTTGTGTTCCCACCATCACCACCAGTTTGATGATTCTTTAGTTACATTCTTTTATTTTAGTTTTTAATGCAAGCTAGCTCATTGTATATAAATGAATGAATTCTATCATTTTGAAAAATATAGAAAATCATTTAGCTCCAGAAGAAACTGTTTATGATCTGCATCTAGATATTAAAAAAAAATTGTGTCAACTTGTTTTTCCTCAAAGTCAAGAACATCTTCAAATTCAGCAGGTCTACAGTTTTTCTGCCAGAAAGTTGTCAAGGACGAAGTACATCTGAGTGATGTGTTCACTGCCATGGGGAGCTGGGTATGCAGTGACTGACCTTTATACAGCATGTGGTAATGATGCTTTAGGATTCCTTCAGGTGTAATACCATTACATCTTTCATCGACATGTGTCAGTGTAGGGAGAAAAAAAATGAAAAAAAAAAAAAAAAAATGAAAAAAAAACAAAAAAACATAAAGCTCTTGCATGTGTTATAAATTCTGAGAAATGCAGAGAAAAAGTAGCAGCGTCTGTATGTACAGTAAAACCCAGCTTGACAAACTACAGTTGTCTGCCTATTAGAAGGCTCCCTCCATTCAGCAAATATATTTTTTTTCATTTCACTTACCCCACAAGAGAGGCCACCCCTTTTATTAGGACGCATCTACGGTGCACTTGGAGTGGCCTTATATGAGGGGAACCCACTCTACTGCTTTCAAAACCTCCGGTCTAAAAGAAGCTCTGTGTGCTTAATCTGTGGTGTGATGAAAATGTAAATCAAAGTAGTATGTATGGCATAAAAAAACGTAAATGAATTCAAGAAGTCAAAAATTAAAAAAGAAAAATAATACCCTAGTTTCGTTGTACATATCGTGACTTTATTGTGGATGTTCGCATCATGTCTGATGGCCTTTGGGGTAGTGATTTCATTTGTGCGATTTTTAACGCTGTAGTTCTGTCAAAAGAACATTGCAAAATGGTGTACAAACTAAGGCCACGAGACTCTATACAGTGAAACCTGACTTGAAAGACCGTTCCTGCTCATGGTGACCTCTCAAGACAGGTGGTCTCTCGTGCAGGTTTCTTGTCTTCAATACTATTGCTGTACAAAAAGGGAGACATCACGACATTGCGGAGTAAATCTGCTGGTAAGCTGACCATCAATAACGGCCAAGTAGATGCTTTACGAGCAGTTAAAAAAAAGAGAAGCACCTTCTCAGAAACAGCCCTGTCTAATTTCAAGTCAACGGCAATAAAAATTACGGCTTATCGTTTTCTCAAGTAGGATCCATATATCAGCCAGATTTGGAGAATGAACATGCACAGTGTTTTGAAACGGTGCACGGAGTCAATATTGTATGATAGATGGATCCATTATTGATTGAAGGGTTATGGACAGCGTGGAGGGTCTACTGGTTTGATAGATCCCTCATTGCGGCTAAGTCAACATAAGCCGGCGGAGTGCTGCTTCTCAAGCCTACTTTATGCTTTGCAGTAAATCGAAAGAAATTAGCAGCTTTGTGTTTTTCTATGGCCAAATAAGTATGATTTGCTATTGTACCCAGCTGATACTTTTGACAGGAAAATTAAGTTTGAGTTGGCTTATGGGAGGAAAATGGGGCTTTACGGCAGCTCAGCCTGCCGTCCAGGCCGGCGGTGCCCCTTCCCCCACCATTAATAAGAGCATGGCAAGTGCTTTAATTGGAAGCCACTCCAAAGCCAGTCAGACACCCCTCGGGGTGTGCACAGGCATCTCTTAATGCACCGCAGTGATGAGCCAAAATTACATTGTAAGACATATCATCAACATTGTCAACCAAAATCCATATTCTTTAGGACGGCTCGATGAAAGGATGTCTGGAACAGTTCTTATTCACGCATAACTCTTGCTGCGTGTAGTCGAAGAAGGTGCCGGTTCCCTTGTGTGTTACGCCCTCCATTTTCAATCAGACAGACAGATATGCTGGGGTGGCAACACTACTTTATGTGTTTTGTTGGGTTCAAAATCGAATGGTCAGGGCTGGTGTACATGTGTACAGGCGTGTGGAAAAACTTAATCATATTTCCCTGACGTGGGTCACAGGGACAACTTGTACAGATGCAATAAGTGTCAGCGTGTTGCCAATTCTTGTATGCATTAGACAACCACACATAACAGACTAGTAACCAGATGAGCACTAGATCACTGCCCATGACTTATAGATCCTGGCATTTTTCGCCAAGAGAACAACAGGCAGACCTAACGTAACACGGAACCGTGGAACTGTGTAGAGGTGTTGAGAGTATAAGATACGAAGACACTCTCAGATGTGTACTCATACAGGCCATCATACTCTGAGTCCTATGGAGAATTTAGACATTAACAGGTAACGTGCTTGTATGTTGGGAATTGAACTCAATAAAGTGACAACAAAGGAGCAATATTTCTAGTTGCTGAGGTGCACGTGTTCATGAATTCCTTGGCCACACTGTACATGTTCATTATCATTGGATTGATTCAACGCCTGTTGTTGCTGTTACAACTTCCTATGCAGTGGTTCCCCTCGCATAAGGCCCCTATGAAGAGAGGCCACGTCTGCATGCAGCAGAGAGGGCTTTTTCATATTTTTCCTGCTCAAGAAAGGTCACCCGTCTGATAAGGCCACGATTCTGGTACAAGTCTACTGTACATTTAGGGTGGTTTTACAAAGGGAGAAGCACCATACATGTATATGCATTTTAGTAATTAGGTAAAACAAAGCATAGGTATGTTGGCACTGTTAGGCGAGATTAGTACGACCGGTTTCTACCCTAGGTAAGTCTCATCAGGCACTGAGCGTTTAATGGCTGCTAACCCCATTTATATACACACAAACATAGCATGGGTAGCTACGTGTACATGCATTTTGATGAGAAGCAAAAAAATAAAAAGAAAAGAAAAACAGACATCAAACCCTGATACCCATTTGAGTGTATATAACATGGTAAAGTGGTCTCTCTCTTGACAAACCACTTCTCGGTGAGACCACCTGCTTTAAAAGTCTACATGTCCTTTCAAGATACAGTGAAACATGTTTTGAGAGACTACTGAGGAAAGAACACCTGCTTTTTCAGACCATGTTTACAATGCCCGTTTTGCCATCTTTCCCATGTTATTGCACCTCTATTGTGAGACCACTTGCCTTATGCAATTTTCTGGCCTGTCCTGGGGGCGGTCTCTCAAAACAGGTTTTACTGTACATGACTGTATTTTTCAAGACAGGTTTCACTGCATATCATTGACATGCAGTTCTTATTTCACTTACATGTACATGTATATGAGATAATGAGCCAATTAAAAGAACAAAAGAACATCATGTGACGGCTGTGGGAAAACTGCAAGACAGTAGTGCAGTGAAGACTTAATTGCTATAATGGCCCCGTCTGTTCCCTTTAAAAGGTATACTAGATATCTGAATATGTCAGATAAATGATGAATCAAACAGCAAAGGAGTTTGACTTTAAGTCCCTCAAAACTTGTGTCATTGTGTGAAAATGTTGGAGGAGTGTTGTTATAATGAGGTCTGATAGTTCAAGTTATCACATGTAAATCTGGCAGTTGAGCATTATGGGCCACGTACGCATTGGCTTCCGGAGCTGGCGAGGTTGAAGGCTGGTTTCTCTAAAGCATTAGAGAAGTGGGTGCATACAAAAGTGTACAATGTCGAGCACGGGTTCTCAGAAAAGTCTAGTGGCACAAACTGGTGCGAAGGAACAGCCGTTGAAGCACGTCCTTGGTGCAGGTCATGACATCAAACTGTGCCCGGGTCTACTTCATGCTGCCTCGAACCCTTGACTGTGAGCTCTCAGGTTAAAGCAGCTTCATATCATAGACTGCACCCGCAACAAGTGGACCATTTATAAATTGTTACTGCTACTGGTGCTAACAAAGTTTTCCTAATATGACACTAGTGGCAAGGGTTGCTGACTCGCTATTCTCACTGTGGGGAACAAAAGGAGGGAATAGTGGCCATACACTGGTCCTCCGGTCACCAGGCTACGCAAAGCACACAATAAAGTGTGGCATGGCTCTCTTCTTAAGAGGCACACTGCATTTGAAATGTTACACTTGTGTAGAGTTGTGTCTTTTCTGGGGGAGGTAGCTTCTCTCGAGCTGGGTCTCAAAGGTTAAACACCGAGGCCAGTGTTCATTAGTTTTTTTCCTGATGCATCAAGGGGCACTAGGTCTCAAGTTGCTGGTCTCTGGTACTTTGGGAGAGATGACCTCGACACTGAGGCACCTCTCGGACGTGTCCGAGCAATCACAAGAATCAATAGAATGCTGTATGTGTATATGTGTGAACATGACTCGACACAGCCATGGCTTGTCGAGGCCACGGTCCCTGCCACAACATGGACACATCAGAGATGTAATTCTGCTATTTACCTGTAACACGATGACTTTCGGAGGAAACTGAAGTGATTTACAAGTGCTAGGCTTTTTATAGGATTTTGATCTATAATATAACTAGGCACGCGACAGCCTCAATGCTCTGTGGATTCTTTGGCCAAAACCATATTCTCTGGGACAGAGCATTCTGCCTTTTAACCCATGTCCAGCCTGGAAATGTGTGGCTGTATAATCCCAGTCCTGTCTTGATCCCCCGATCCCCATATGGCCATACGCATCAGCAGACAGGGCCTTCAGAGGGGGTGGGTGAAGAGGGCGTCCCTGGTCCGTTGGTACAAATATTAATTTTGCCATAGTACAAGGTAAGGAAAATGGGAAAGTGTACAAATAATTGTTGGTATGATGTAGGGAAATTAAAACGGATTCTAGTATGTAAGAACAGCAAATAAAAATGCCCAGCATGCTGGTACGGACCCCCCCCCCCCCGAGCCTTAAAATGACCTTAGATGAATGAAGCCTCATACTGTCATAACTTGGGCAGAACATCTCCCTCTTTTTTTTAACTTTGTTTTGAAAATCAATCAAATTTTCCTATCGCCTGCTAATCTGTCATTTTTGTCCATGTAAGTACATGTATGTATATATGAATGTTACAGGCTCATAATGGCTACTGTACAATTCCCGCACAGATCCACGCTTTAAATCTTTACACATTCTGAAAGTTTCTGATATTTTTGATTGGAAGTATTCATATTTAACGAAGTTAAGTGCAGACCTGCTCTGGTTCCCTCCGTTGCTAGGCAATGGAACTATGCCTCTACCATGATGAGGGCTGTTGTACCAGTTATGTTAATTAGCCATCCAGAAATAAGACATTCTCTGCGAAACAAAGGAAATTTTCTATGTATGTTTGGCATCTTTTTATGTTTTGAAACATAATAAATGAGCTTTCTTAAGCTTGTTGCTTTCTCAGGTTGTGTTACTCTTATCCCAGAAGCTCATTTGGACTAATTTGATACATAATTCTTCCCTCCTTCCTCATGTTCCTGTCATGTTCATTGCTGCAGCCTAGGTGGCAGCACTGGATCGCAGTTAACATGAATACCTCCTATTGAAAGCTTTGAAATTTTACTTCAAATACTCAGAATCAGTTACTGGAACTTTGTAATGTTATCTTTGCTTTACCACCAGTTAATTACACCCTTCAAACCAGAAAGGGCCATGTACCTTGGCTTCCAATTCCAAATAGATCTAAAACTGCCACTAGACTTCAGGTACATGTCTTGTATTCCTACTGTTTTAAGAGATACTCCCCCCATGCATTGCTGAGAAATGTTTTGCCGATTCTTTACCTGGTTTTGCCAGATATGCATTCTATGTTTGTTTACTGTGTGCGTGTCTTTATTTTTTGACAATTAATTGTCAAATAAAATCTTTTGGAGTTCTGAGTGCTGGGTTACTGTCATTAATTCCTTCCATTTCCTGGTTTCTACAAGCTCAGGGGCGTCTGTAGAACTTAAACTTCGTCGAAGATTCAATCAGAAAATTAATGTTAAAGTGTATCCCTCATGGGAACCAACAAATTTTTAGTAGAGATCAATCTTTTGCTTCGAAACAACAAAACTCTTAACAGAAATCCACATTGTAGCTATCAAAATGTGGCAGTGGAGTGAGAGAGTTAAAAAAGTGTGTGTCTGCTAGACTGGTCTCCCCTAAATCTCCATCATCCATTGTACTGTACCAGGCAGTTTAACTTCTATCACTTAATGAATCGTCGCTTTGCCTTTACCAGCCTCTCTGTGGCCTCTGTTAGTCTGTCATGGTTATATTCAGTGCTATGCCAACACAGAGAGGTAATAGATGACCGAGAGGCTGATCTGGCCAGTCCAGCCAGCATCCCTACTTCTGGTCCATTTCGACAGCGGCTTGCCCAGCGAGATAGCTGCCTAATTCATCACTATTGCCGGGACCTTTCATTTCTTGAGAACTCTTTTCAGGTTCAGCCAAGGGTGCGGGGTTTTGTTCATCTTGCACGGAACGCTGTGCTGTGTGGACAGCGAAGCGTGTGACGTGTGGATGTACTGTGACCAGCTACGATCCTGGAGCCCGTTCTAAAGTGTCACCCAGTGTGTAGCACACATCTATCAAACATACACAACCATTACACCACAGGGGCGGGAGAAAAAAAAAAAATCACAAAACTGATTGATTCCTGGGAATAAACTCGGCCATGGAAAATTGTCAATGACTTCCAGCTTGAGAGTTTTATGAATAACTGAAAAATGAATGAATGGCAGGAGAATAAGTGAAAAATGAGGCAGACGCCTCTCTCGGAGCCAGTTGGTTTTATTGTGGGTGTTGTATGGGTTTCTCTGTAGACATAGCTGAGGAGGTAGTGATAGGTATGCTGCCTGATGAATGGGTATCGCTATATGGCTTGTTTGCATAATTCAGTCAGGACGACGTCTTGTGCTGGGCACGGATATAGCTAGCTGTCTGTGGCTCTTGTCAACTGACAATGGCTGGAATAAAGTATATAGTCTTCCATCAACAACACGATCTGCGGTGAAACTTGAATAGTTTTTTTTTGTAGGAGAGGATCTCGATATACACCAGTACAGGCCAATAACTTTCCTGTTTTATGTCTTTGGCCATGTACAATGACTGAAACAAACAAAAAGCACGAGCCCTAAGCAGTGAGCTTGTGAACTGCCAAGTTATATATACAGAACATCTGGCGTAGGGGAGGGCAGTTGCAGATAATGTTTGTCGTACAAGTTGTCAGATTTTTCGTTTTTTTGCAAGGCATGAACCCATGATGAAATTTGATGGAAATTGGAAAATAATCTCTGAATTGCGTGGGTTTCCAACTTTTGAAGTTGCCATCTTTGTTGTTGATAGCTTTTAACGACGCACATTCCAGGTCGCTTTGCACACTTAAGTTGATTACATGCATGGGTGCAGTAAACGAAAATGCATGTAGTTCCATCTTAATAAAACTATTATGAGCAATATACAGTGACAAAAGATTTTGGTCCATTCAATCTTCATTTAAAATCATTGTAGCACAGATATCTAGATGATGTGTTGCCACTCATTAAATCTGCAGTGAACATATGCAAGAAAAAGCAATGCGTGCCTCCTAGACAGAGTGACCTATAGGATGCGAGCAACAACACGTAATTCCTAGTGAAAGGTAAATCAAAAACTTGTAATGGCTGAAAAACTAGGTAACAACAACCACTGACATGTACATGTACGTTAGAAGACATTCTCGCAGTTCTCCAGTTACTTCACAGGTACTCTAACATATATGTAGACAAAAGGTCATAACATCTTAACACAGCATTTGCAGTTATCAATCGAATCAGGCAGAGTACCTCGATACAGTGCTACCTGCTCTTAAGACCACCTCCCATTTAAGAGCTTGTATATCTATTTAAGACCACCCTGTCGTAACTCCAGAGTGACAATTCATACTGTACATTTACCCGTGTTTTAAGCATGTTAAGAGCGTCCTCAATACGAGACCGTTTTTGCTGTCAGTAGGGGTGGTCTCAAATAGCAGGACCTGTTGTAGTCGGAACCAACCGTAAAATGTAGGGTTTTCCATCGAAAACCATCTGCCGTACTTTATATGACTCTACGGCAGAGATGAATTAGCCTCAATCCTCTGTATCCCAAGTTAAGTCAGACACAACAGTGCAAGCAGTAGTGTAGGTGCCTTGGCGGTCTACAAGAGACAGCTTTACCCTGGGGCTTTGTTTCTTCCCCAGCATTGATGCATATGATCAGGGCCCTTTATGAAAGCTGACATTGGTCCTGGAGGTTGGCAGTTTGGCATTTGCTGAGGCGGGCATTACATACACTGTATTTGTGACACCTGGGTGTGCATGGAGATCTTGCCTTCCAACTGGGTATCTCTCTGATCCTGGAAATCAAGTCGAATGTGTAGACTGATAAATGTTTGAAAGTTATGAACATATTTATATCAGAATTTTGAATACTATAAATTGATTGAATTTCACATATTTTTTTTATTATTTTTGCTTATTTTGCTGATGGCTTAAACTTGTGAAAATAAAAATACTGTAAAGTAGCTACCATTGTAACATAGGTTTAACAGGAATTATGTTTGATTTAGTGAAAATAAAACTTCAGGTAAATGCCTTAAATACCACTGCCCAAAAACATAAAATGCATACATGTGGGAGGGGGGGGGGGGGGAGAGAGAAAGAGAGATGTAAAGTTTCAGTGTACAGTTGAGTTCTACCTCAAATCTCCATTGAGTTATACATGTACACATAACTCAGTCAGCACCTGCTGTCTCTACATGATAGGAACAGAGTACATGCTTGAACTGTTCTAAATTTGTCCACTTGGGTCTGCCTCAAACCCGCTACCATTGTGATAATATGTTAACTTCATTTTGGGACAACACCTGAAGACTAGGTAGGCGCAGAAAGGTCAGAGTTCCTGCCCTCTCCCATACCACCCAGACACCATTCCGGACAGGGACGGCTGTAAAACGATCAGCGGCCTGGCCCATAACACGATTTATTTGTGTCCAGCCGTCAGCCGATCAACTTGGTGTAACAGACTTAATCTCCCTTTTGCACCATGTAATGATGGCACCATGTTTTTTATGCCCGACATGCTCAGTGAGAAATGTGATTAGGTGGTTTTCAAAACACGTGTGTAACTCTTGTAACATTCTACACCATATTTCCAAGTTTGTTTTTTTTTTTTCAACCGTCGTGTGTGTGCGGAGAATGGTGCTGTCTTGCATGGCTGGTGTCATTTTCGGGACAAGCGATCCCTCGCTGTATATTGCACACTCGGGGAATTAAGAGAAGTGTACAGCAGCAGATATATGTTGATTTTCTGTTAGGGTCTCCTATTGATAACAATCTGCTCCAACAAATTGGATTTATCTTCAAAGAAAAGAAGAGTTGCTGCCGAGGAAATATAATTTGTTTGTCACCAAACTGGCCACATTTCATTCTGAAGCTAAAATATATTAGATCTTCCCTTTTTGGCAGACACTCATTTTGCTTGGTGCGATTTTGTCAATGGGGACAGAAATGCAATTCACTAGCTATAGGTGTGCGTGAATCACCATCACTTCATTCAACTACACAGTCACTTTGTATGTAGGGTGGCACATGACACATTAAGGTATTAACCCTGAGACACCTGATGCTGATGCATCGGCATGCAACTTTTTCCCATTGAAAATTGCCAGAAATGGTCAAGTGTTGTAAATATTTGCTGCTCCTGCTCCCCTTTCTCCTCACAATGATGATGATGATGATGATGATGATGATGATGATGATGATGATGATAATTATTATCATAATAATACTACTAATAATGTGAATGGGTATACACCCAAAAGAAGCAGACAAAGCCATCCCGTTGCTGAGTTCATTTGCATGTGGAAGGCTTCAGAAGCGCACCAAGCACACGCAGTGATGTATGTCGGCTTGTGTCATGTTGGATGAATCGAATTTTGCCTGGTGGCAGCATGGGCCCTTTGTGACATGTTTCGATTGGACCAAAATGTCAGGCAAGAAAAGTCTATAGATATTCTAACATGTCTTCAAAAACCAAGACCGTACAATATTCTTAGATTGTGTTTTTATTGAAATGTAAGCAACTGATTAGTTTTTGATGTAATATGTGTGGGTAAAAATATTTACGTGCGAACTGCTATAAAAAAAAGTCAGGTCTCTGGAACAGTTCTTCTCTGTTGGTACGGTTTCTCGAAGCTGGCAACACCATGGGACTGTGTGACTGTGAGTCATGTTCTTCACAATTTCTTGTCCCTCTACCATAAGAGCGGGTGGTGGTGACGACGACGACGACGACGATGATACATGTAATCCAGAGTTATATAGTCAATAAGCCAACATCTTTACTTGCTGCAGTTTGGGCAAGAGTGCGCAAAGTCTGCCAACAACCACTTGTATTAAGTGGAACTATCATATAGGTATTGAAAAAACAATAAGCTCATTATTTTGATTATAAATTGAGGTTGAACTACTATGTATACATGTAACTTTACACCAAATATGCATTAGGCCAATGATCAAATTTTGGGTGACCGTGACATATTTTTTTTAGGTCAGTAAGGATGTTCTAAAGGACACTAAATGTGACATGATTGAGAAATAAGAAGGCTATTAATACCAAATGTACCAAAAATATGTATGATATACATATAATTTCGATAGTGCAATATATGGGTGACTTTGATATACTTTCTCAAGATCATAGAGGGAATGCATCAGATAATGATTTTATTGTGATATCCATTACATAAAAAATTGAAATGGAACTGCAAAACGTACATTAGGCCACGTACCCAAAAGTCAGATTTTGTTATACATGTACATTGTGTGACCTTGACCCGTTTTGAAAGTTTATTAAGCACTTAAGAAAAGTACACTAGATTCAACACGTTGATAAAAAATAAGGGGAAGGATACCAAATGTACCACAAATGTGTGTTTATATGGAAGTTTGATGTTGCATCATATGGATGACCTTGACTAATTTCTCAATGTCATGGAAGGAACGCATTCCATGAAATGAATTTTCAATGATGGCCATCAGATTATATGTCACCAGAGCATCAGATCCATATAGGCCTTGATTATCCTTTTATTAGTCATCCAATGATGAAGCCTTTTGAATTGTTAAAATGGTAAATGTATAATGTGTACCTTATTTCCTGTATCTGTGATGTGGCAGCCTCCCTAGCTTAGGACCCCCGCCCCCAGCCCCATTTCAAGGTGAAGACCCTCTTGCCTGCTGAGCTAATCATCATCGTATGAATTACATCATTTGTGGAAAAAAGGTGTCACCTGACTATTGATAAAAAGGAAAAGTTGATGTCAACAAAACTGATGGAGAAATTTCTATTGCAAAATGAAAATTGCATGAATTTAATATCACTATTTCAGTAGGATACTGATCCGGACATCCATTATAAATTTCTTTCAACCTCAGAAAGTTTGCAGATTAAAGAATGACAGAGACACCACTGAATGTTACATGTTATTACAATGTACTTTGTTGGGTCGAGCTCTAAAAGAGTCTGTATGATGGAGTTGAACGGTTCAATATATCCATGAAAAGATGTAAGGAGTAGTGTTTTACCCATGGTTATATGTAAGTCATAGCTTAACTTGACATAAAGTTTGTGACTCAGTGCAAGCATCCCATGAGAAATTCATGTTCTTGGTAAGTACTGATTGAGATTAACACTTTCCAGTCTGAGTCAACAGCTTTCCTCGGCACGCTCTGGGCGCGTTGCGCCCAGAGCGCGCCAAGGAAAGCTGTTGACGGACCGCTAATGGTAGATATGACATGTTGGTATTCGTTGGAAACGTCTTTTCATGAGTAATGCAAATATGAAATCGTTATATTGATATTATCTCATCTGTGTGAGTCCGTATATATGCGGACTCAGACCGGAAAGTGTTAATTTTCCCTCAACAAACTATGATCCTCTACAAATTTATATTTGAGCCTTTTGTAAAGTAAACAAAGCATGGGCTTCATTAAGTAATTAATGTTAAACTTGGAGGAAATAAAATAGATCTGCAGATTGACTTGCAGGGAAATAAAGTGGATCTGCAGAGTGACTTGGAGGAAAATGAAGTGGATCTGCAGAGTGACTTGGAGGAAAATAAATTGGATCTGCAGATTGACTTAAGGGAAAATGAAGTGGATCTGCAAAGTGACTTGGAGGGAAATAAAGTGGATCTGCAGAATGACCTAGAGGGAAATGAAGTGGATCTGCAGAGTGACTTGGAGGGAAATAAAGTGGATCTGCAGTTTGACCTGGAGGGAAATTAAGTGGATCTGCAGAGTGACTTGGAGGAGAATGAAGTGGATCTGCAGAGTGACTTGGAGGAAAATTAAGTGGATCTGCAGAGTGACTTGGAGAAAAACAAAGTGGATCTGCAGATTGACTTAAGGGAAAATGAAGTGGATCTGCAAAGTGACTTGGAGGGAAATAAAGTGGATCTGCAGAGTGACCTACAGGGAAATGAAGTGGATCTGCAGAGTGACTTGGAGGGAAATGAAGTGGATCTGCAGAGTGACTTGAAGGGAAATGAAATGGATCTGCAGATTGACTTGGAAGGAAATATAGTGGATCTGCAGAGTTGCCAACACCATGACAGTGACGACAGTGACACCAGAACAGTAACAGAGACAGGAAGATACATGAACATGGAGATCACGTTTGTCAACAGGAATGCAGTGAATGCCTAATTCAGCCCTGTGAGCTGCATGTAAATCTACACTGCAGCTGAATGTAACTGATTTCATTTGACAAACCGATGAACCGAGGATGTTTTGACAGACCCACTGCAGCAACCGGCCACTCATGATTGAAATCTGATTGGGGCTTACGTCTCGGAAGTTGCTCCCTGAGACTGACGTCTCCTGTCTTACGGCAGTTTATACACACAATTAATGACCTCGGTCTTCCCGGCAGGACAACAATGGAATTTTGATCGCTGTCCCAGACCAATCACTTGCCCCTTATTGTTTGTCTAAGCCACGGGAAAAAGGGATGCTCCTTAATATGTTGTGAAATTGAAGCAGATCAAATAAAGCATGATAAAAAATCAAATTATATAGAGTGTCTGGTTCATTGGAGCAATACCTAAGTGACAAAGTTGTGAGCTCTCAGTTGTATATGCCTCATTCCCATTGGTGGAGATCCCGACTGATTCTGCTAACTCCGCATGTGTGTGGTGTGGGTGATGGGCACCTCACCTGTATGAAACCCTCGTAAATCAACCTTATCCACATTGTCTAGTTCAATGAAAACATCAGGCGGCAGTTTTTTCTGACCACATCAATGCCGCTGTACCACTATTTATGGTCATCTGGGGCATGACAGCAAGATATAGGTCTGGTAGCATGGTTGGACCGGTGGGCCACGAGTGGCAGCTTGACAATGGATGGTGCAGAACTTTATTCCTGGAAGCTACGTGGTGTCAGAGACAAGGCTGTACACTGGCACACGACATTGGAGACAGGTCCTTAAGTGCCATGTTAGAAACAGAAACAAATGCTCAAGGGCACGTACGTGTGCCATCTCATTAAAGGGGCAAGTTCATGAGGATGAGGACATGTAGGAAGGGAGGCAAGTCCTTAATAGAAGAGAAAGTAGGACGAAAAATCAGTGCATAAGGGCACATGACATCTGGGACAAGTCCTCAGGGACACATAGGGATATAGACAATTCCATTAGGGCAAATACATGTACCGTTAGGGACAATTCTTCAAGGGCATGTAGGGTATAAGACAAATCCATTATGGTACATATATCATCAGAGTCAAGTCCATAAGGGGTAAATACAGCAGTAGAGACACGTCTATGAGGGTAAATGAGCTGAGGCCATTCCATAATAGTCCATATGGAATAAGGGGTAAGTCCATAAGGGATATATAGGGTATTACAGACAAGTCCATAAGGGATGCATAATGGAATACAGACAAGTTCCTAGGGCGAATGTCATTAAGGACAAGTCAGTACAGGTATCTGATGAGCAACAGATGGACATGGAGACTGGTAAGGGAACAGTGCAGATTCTCACCATCTTCTGCTGGTGACGTACATCACGTGTCTGCGTGATTGTCTTAAAACTGAGAAACAAGATTTATGATGTTGTTTGCTGATATTGCTTGCACAAGGATCATGGGAAACTGATGCTGGTCAAATTAAAAAATGTACAAACCAGTGGCTTTCAGTCTAATATACATATATAGGACTACTATCAAGATACAGTGTACATGTCCATATATATATGAGTCCCTGGTCCTGACCCACAGTGTGACCTGACCTGATGCACAGGGTGACCTGACTTGATCCACAGTGTGACCTGACCTGATCCACAGTGTGACCTGACCTGATCCACAGGGTGACCTGACTTGATCCACAGTGTGGCCTGACCTGATCCGCATTGTGGCCTGACCTGATCCAAGATGAATAGCCAACAATTAGGAGAAAGTTTTTTTGTATCTAGTCAATCTTGTTTAAAGGTCCAGCTAACTTTATCTTTGCGGAAAAGAAAATTGCTTTAAGTTCAAAGTAATATGTAAGGTCAAGATCAGCTGTTTCATGTGGGTTCTCAGTAGAGGGCTCTGTAGGCAGGCAGGCTAAGTATGTGTATTTCCATTAGTCTCCATTGTAATTTGCACCTTTGTAACTTTAAAACCACTGTACCTAGAAACACCAAATTCTTGTGGTAAATGGTTGTTTATAGTTAAAATACTCCTGTAAATTTTGGTAACTTTCGCTGCAAAACTATTCAATGAATCGAATGTTACTTTAATATAGAATCTAATGGGAATACACACCTCGAGCCCACAAGAATGTTGTGTATTGGGTTGTATAGTCAGCCAAATACACATACAATTGGTAATTGCGACCTCTCCTATTGCATTGAAGATTGACACATACAGAATGCAGACTGGGTTGGCATTGGGTATAATGTTCGGGTCACGTGTAGTGTGATTTTTGTGTCTTTTGAAGGCTCTGCAGAGTGAAAATATGAAAGTCACGCAATGAGTAATCCGAACATCATCCTCAATTGGCAGCCGTGACTCAAATTTTTTTCTTTTCACGTACCTACTTGTATCATAGATCTGGGGTTATTTTACTGAAGCACGAGAATTGCATTCAAAACGGACATCATTTTGTCTCTGGTAAATAAATTTACATGTACTCCTAATGTGTGCCATCTTCACCACTATAACAAGTAGGTACTCCGGTGTCAACAGTACACAGGTCCAAGTTCAGGGCTTCAGTAGTCAGGTACAGTTACCACTGCATCAATGCTAAATAAACTGTTTGTAATGTCAGCAGAGCCTCCAAGTCTCCCGCTGTTCCGCTTTTTTCATAAAATGTCTCCCGCTTTTTGTAAAATTAAAAAAAAAGAGGCATTATTCTATCGGTGGCAGTAAAGTTATACTGTTTTGCCGTGTTGTTGTAATACATGTATGTACATATGGAATATGTCTATGATGTTGCCTAAAATGTTTCAAAATGAAGGTGCAAAATTTCAATTCCCCCTATGCTTGGCACCTTCGGCGCTCGCCCTCCCACTTTTCAGCACATTGTAACTGCAGGAGGGAGATCTCCCACTTTTAACATAGGCTAGCTTGGAGGCACTGTGTCACCATGTTTGGGTTTATACTTGTGGATGAACTCCAGATTGCCAATGGTAGCACTAATAGACAGCCCAACTGTAGAGTCACGTACCACAATGACGAGGCATCAGAGTCAATATACCGTGAATTCAATTGTTTTCATTGTGTTTTATTTTTTCCACTGATGGCACAGAGCTGTGAATACCAAAATGCAATTAAAATGATATTTCAACATTCGTTTGATGGGAACTATGTCCAAAATAGTGAACTGGTGAAATTAAACTTTAAGGCCAATACCTGAAATACAAAATCCATGAAAATTTATACACGTAAAAACAAGTGCGGTAACATTAATGTACCTCTATTATGTATGTATATTTCTCTTATGAGAAGATTCACTTTCTGACAGTTTGTCTGAATCCGTCAAAAATTTAATGAATCACAAATTCAACTCTATCTTTGGATGGGCAGGTGTCCAATATTAAAAGTGTGAGAGATGTTACTAAGAAGGGTATTGCAAGCAAATTATAATGTGGGAAGCCACGGTGATTTTGAAGGGCAAAAACTTCGAAGGAGTTAGATCCATATCTAGGCTGAAACTCTTTTATCGATAACACCCCATTTCAAACACAGGTACTTTTGGCGGAAGCTCTCCATTGAAATGTCAATTACGTGATGAATGGATGAGTCTTTAAATGTCAAAAGGATGTTTCTTCCTCTAAACTATTGACACAAACCGAGTCACTCCATACACAGCGGACTTGGTTTTGATAGACAGTTCTGACGAGAAACTACGGTTTGGGCCGGCAAATCTATCAGGAGTCAAGTGTTATCAAGTCCGTGGTGCTGTGCCTCTGTCAATGGACCTGATTATCTGTTTGAGAGACAACTTTTAGATCTAAACCTTTGGTGTTATCCATGAGGTGAGAGACCATTGTAAATCTCTGAGGCATATTTCCTCCCCACATTATTTGACTCTTAACTTTTTCAGTGCTAATCACGTCTAAAGTCGATCTACTTAATTCAGACTAATCTGAATTATCATTAAGATCCCAGATTCGTATTCCTCGTAAAAAGACCTTTCATTCAAGTACCAATATGCCCATAATTCCAGAGAGAATACCCCAGGTCAACAGCTTTTCTCGGCACGCATTGGACACAATGCACCCAATGTGCACCATGAAAAGCTGTTGACCCAGTTCAAAATTTGGCACTTAAAGAGTTAACCCTCATGTAGGTTGCTTTAAAAAACGGAATCAGCAGCTTTTGCTGAAGACGACGACTTGAACACAGGCGTGCTGGTAGTTGAATGGGAGGTCTCTTCGTGAGGAATTTGAACCTTGAACTACTTTTATGATTCAGATTAACATGACTACGCTGTACATGCTTCAAGGCTTCAAGTTCCAAATATAGTTACAATAGCACAACAATGATAACACAGTGTATGACAATATTTCATATGTTCTACTGTTGTGTGGCAACTGCGGTCCCAGCAATATCTAAAGGAATTGCAGTTTCCAGGCCCATGATGATATGTTTGTGTGGGTTGTAGGTCACTCAGTATTCAAGTTCCTTCCCCGGGGATATCTGCTGTGGCTGTAATAATTCTGTTCTTTTCACCACAATATTATCTTATATTTATTTGCAATGACAAAATAATTTTGACATTTATAAGAAAATGACTACCGCAAGGCATGAATTACACTGTAGGCTGCTATTTTGTGGGGGAAAAAATTAACAGAATAAATCAAAACAAATTCAGCTCTCAGCCCAAACTTCAATTTGTCGTTACTGAAAATCAATACACCTAGTTCATGTCTATGTATATTAGCAAGAAGATATGCCATGGTCTTAGATGCTCATCTGAGAAGACGACATATTGTCTGCTCATGGAAATTACATTTGGAACATAGCAGTATATGCTGGCTTCCAGACAGCTAGCTAGCATCCCACACATTAGGTCAACTGATCTATTGACATATTAATGCAAAACTGAGTATTCAATCTTGTCGCCCAAAACCCCTGAGCCAACATTTTTTTTTAACCTATAATCAAAGTAAAAAAAATAATAAAAGTTGTTGACCTTTTGGGGTCTTTTCATCAAATACGTGGAAAGTGTGGATAAAAATTATAGATTCCTGTCAAATTTAGTTATATTGTTATATTGTAAGCATCATGAATAATTATTCTAGGACAAAAATTTTTGAGGTAGCATGTTGTTGCCATGGTAACCACTTTTTTGTTACATTTCTTATTTGTGTAATAAAAAATAAACACTGTTGGCTGTTAACATGAATGGATGCCGTGGAAATATAAGAGATGACTGACAAGTTTGTGGGAAAGGTAAAAAAAAAAAAATGAGAAAAGTTACATTTGATTCCTGATTGTTGCTCAAAAAAAAAACAGTGTCTATTGTGCCATTTGAGTCTGGATATATGTAGACCCCAAGTTCAGATGGTACGTGTATGTTTCAGTGAAGCCACGTATATGTAGACCTTGAAATGGAAACATTGAGGTCTTGCAGGTTATATGTAGACTGTCACTGCTTTAATCCTTTCACACTTAAACCTTCTAAAACTGCCTGGTGGCCAAATGTCGTTTGCTTCAATGTTTTTGGCTAATTTCAAGAGTAATATTAATGAAAAGTAATTTTAATGGGAATTGCAGCTGAAGTCAATGAAGATGATATGCCCCAGGTCAACAGCTTTCCTTGGCATGAGTAAGGCACTTAGAACCCAACCCCACCCCCCACCCCCACCAAGGAAAGGTATTTGATCCAGTCTTAAATTAAGCCTACTTGTAAGTTAAGGATGCTACAATGGTAATATACCTGCATGGTAAAAGAGGGGATCAGGATTGACTGAAAATATCTTGGCTGACCTGTCTTGAAGTGAAGAAGTGCCCATGGTTTTAGCTGCTGAGAGTCGAGACAATTGATAGCAACCTTAGTGCTTGAGCTCCCAGGGATAAGGGCATTAAACCCAGTGAGATCTATAGCCACGGCTGTATCAGCATGCAACTTTTTCCCATTAAAAAGTTAATAGAGATGGCGGCGCCAGTGTTGCAAATGTTGTCTGCTCCTTTTGTTAAAGTCAAGACTGTACACTATGGTCCCCGGCTTCAGAGACTACTGCAATCAAAAACCACCTGCTTTGAAACGCCATCTTTTCATGATTTTTACGTGGTACCTTTCATGTTAGTTATTACCTGCTGTCATAGATCACCTGTCTGGAGGAAGAGCGCAATTTTGTCATCCAGAAAGATGCTCTTCGAATACAGGTTTTCCCGTATGAGCAATTGATGAACAGCTCTCCTCTGTGCAATGAGGCCACATTTTGCCCAGAGTTGACACAGAAAAGCTCTTGACTCAGCTCCCAGAGAATTACTGACCATTAGCTGGGTCTGTTTTACTGCCTGTTTGAAAAACGTTTCATACGGTGTACGTCATACTCTGAATTGACATGACGATACCAGATTCAGAATGTTTGCAGACTGACCTTTCATTCAAGTACCAGTGTGTCTACAGTTGCAGAGACGATGAAGCATCGTGCTGCATGCAGGTCAACAGGTTTCCGTCACACGCTTTAGGTGAAGAGCTGTTGACTCAGTCAAAACTTGGCAGTGAGAGAAATAAATGGTTGCCCAGCAGTTTGCCTTGGTTGTGTGCTGAGATACCGAGGCATCGTACAACACAGTGCCACAGGCATCCTCACCTGTACCTAGCATCTATCTGAGAGTTCTACCTCTCCCCCCCCCCCCGCCCCACTCCCCCCCCCCAACACCACCCCCGCCCTGTTTCCATGATCATGTCTTATTAAGTGCATGGCTAGGGACCAGGGTGCATGCAAATTACACAGGGTTAATTTACACATACATTATTATTGCCCCACTTTAAGTGTAAACCTACTTTTTTCCTCTGACTGAGTCCATTCAATATTCAACCCAAGACTGCAGCGTTACGTTAATTGCAGACATATTTTGCTGAAGGACCACAGAAGTTGCCGCTTTGAAATGAGTTCTTTAATAAAATTCATAACTTCAGAGTCACCAGTGATGTATAATTACCGAATCATCTGGAATTTTTCTAATCTCATGGCTGCAGGCCCATTTAATGCTATTCTATGATATTACTCGATAGAAAATTGGCCTTAATTGCCATCGAAGGTCTAGCAGAAAAATTCAATTACTACAACAGAGCACATGAAAAATTCGGAGTAATTACTTTTCTTCCCTTGTATTACATGTTTTATGATGGGAAATTTTTGTATTTGACAGCCCTCTCTACCGCTGCCAGAATAAGCCTCTTTAAGGGGCTGCCTATTTCCTGGCTTAAGGTAGAGAGAAATTGAGGTGTATGGTTGTGTAATGGGCTATTGACAAAGTAGCACAATGGAGACTACATAGCGACTGTGAATACGCTAGTTCTGTGCCGTGCTGCAAAAAAAAAAAACAAATGAAAAACAAAAAAATCGTTTCTGCCAGCAAAAAGATTTATATTGTGCAAATGATATGCAATGTGGAGAAAAGAGGGTAGTGACCCATTGTGTTCCATTACATGGGGAGTTTCTTGTGTTAGTTGTCCCTTTTATAATGAAGTGTGCGTTTCGTCTTTGTGGTTCTTACTGAAGAAAGGGAGTTTGACTGAATTGATGAGGATAAATTTGCGGCCCAATGTAGAAGAATGAAGATTGCTGATGAGGCAGGTCCAAAGTCCATAGCCCTGTATGGATAGCAGTGGCTATATGCTGAGTGGATTCTATTGGCAACTGGTTGATGTGACCAGAGTATACAAGACCAGGTGCTGCTGACCCACCTGCATGTGACAAAATCATGTTTTGTAACATATTGCATGGGCCCAGTTTCCTGATTAAAATGTACCTGCTATACATGTACATGTACATGTATCTAAACCTAGTTTTTATTGTAGCAGGAGAGATACATTTTGACCTACCTGTACAGCTCATGCCACCACTATGTACCAGAAGTACAGCTAGACATATAGCTCATACATGTACAACCACCGTGTACCAGGAGAGATACAGTTTGACATATAGCTCATACAACCACCATGTACAAGGAGAGATACAGTTTGACATACAGCTAATACAACCACCATGTGCCAGGAGAGATACAGTTTGACATATACTGGTAGCTCATACAACCACCGTGTACCAGGAGAGATACAGTTTGACATACAGCTCATACATATACAACCCCCATGTACTAGGAGAGATACAGTTTGACATATAGCTCATACAACCACCATGTACCAGGAGAGATACAGTTTGACATATAGCTCATACAACCACCATGTACCAGGAGAGATACAGTTTGACATATAGCTCATACACCCACCATGTACCAGGAGAGATACAGTTTGACATATAGCTCATACAACCACCATGTACCAGGAGAGATACAGTATGACATGTAGCTCATACACCCACCATGTACCAGGAGAGATACAGTTTGACATATAGCTCATACAACCACCATGTACCAGGAGATACAGTTTGACATATAGCTCATAGAACCACCATGTACCAGGGGAGATACAGTTTGACATATAGCTCATACAACCACCATGTACCAGGAGAGATACAGTTTGACATATAGCTCATACAGCCACCATGTACCAGGAGAGATACAGTTTGACATATAGCTCATACAACCACAATGTATCAGGAGAGATACAGTATGACATGTAGCTCATACACCCACCATGTACCAGGAGAGATACAGTTTGACATATAGCTCATACAGCCACCATGTACCAGGAGAGATACAGTTTGACATATAGCTCATAGAACCACCATGTGCCGAAGAAGATAGCTGAACCTGACTGACATAAATACCATGAACCCTTTCCCACTCAGATTGTCCAAAGGTGCCCAAATGTTAATTGTCATCTGCTTTGATGGTTTTACTTAAATTATCATGTTACCAATAAACATTTTTGCTGAGAATTGGAGATGATAAGATGCATGATGATGCCAAAGTCCCCAGGTCAATAATATTCCTTGGTGAGTGTTACAGTGTATGCACACCGTGTCCAACCCATGTCAGGGAAAACTATTGGCATAGTCGTGGTCTGTCCAGGAAAGGGTTAAAATACTGCCCCCTGCTGGTAGGAAGTGGAAGCAGATTATTACATGTATATTGTCCACAGTAGAAAGGAAGCAAGAAATCAATGGCATCAGGAGGACTTGATTCACATCTCTTTTACACATTGACTCATCAGTTTTTGAGCTACGCTGATGTGTCTTTCCCTCAACCATTTCGCCCTTTAATTAAGACTGAGTCAACAGCTTTCCTTGGCATGGGTTGGGCACTAAGTGCCAACTGACCCATGCCAACGAAAGCTGTTGACCTGGGGCACGTGATCTTGATGGGTCTCATCCACAATTCTCAGTCAAATTGTTTGTCATTACTCTTGAAATGAGTTGAAAACACTCAAGCGGACGACATTTTGACCACCAGCCAGTCTAAGGGGGTCAGTGGGTTAATTGCTACCTGGATGCGCCGATTACTGCAGGGACCAGTTCACAACCACTAATGGAGACACCTTTAAAAGTTTTATTCCATGCTCTCGTATGAGCCCTGCCTCACTTAATGCAAGTGGCCAAAACTGGTTGGTGCATGGTCAAATGTCGTCTGCTTCCGTCTTATTTAAACTAATTTAGCAGTAATGAACAACAACATGAATGAGAATTGTAGCTGAGACCTGTGAAGATAACATGCCCAAGTCAACATTTTTCAGTGTTGTGGTGTGGATAATGCGGGCCCAGCCCGTGCCAAGGCAAGCTGTTGATTGGCTGTGGTGCTCAGCAGGTAAGAGGGTTAAGCCGAGATGTGGTTTGCTGTCAAACTTCACTTTCCTCATCTTGGGAAGCAGGCACTTTGTGGTTTTGAGAGTGTACTCTTTCATTTCTATTGTCATAAGTTGTTTTCAATAAACGATGGCTCTTCCAGACTGCAACACTATTCCCACCACCACTAGTAGTAGGCGGTGGAAGTTGGCTCTTCTAGCTGTATGTGACACCCCCCTCCCCCACCCCAAAAAAAAGAAAGAAAGAAAAAAAGGACCACCATCACTGACACCCCAGGCATGGTAACCAACAGACAGCTACAACGTGCTGCCCAGAGCTTGACATAAATGTCAGAAGTGACTGGCTGCTGCAAGGTATGGCCCAATATGGTCCTCACTTTCACACCAAGCTGCCACTTCAATCACCTGGACACAGGGAGAGAGCACTGCAGGCAGGTGACAGGGCCTATTGATTGGGCACCTGGGCCTGACACAGCCAGTGGGCTGGTGACAGAGGCTGCCACCCAGTGGTAGGTCAGAGTGATGGACCGCTTGCTGCAGGCCAGCCAATGGCAGACACTGATAGCTGGACAGGCTTATATTCCCATCAAGCTGACTCTAATGGCTTGACACCTTTATTTCAGTCCGCTTTTCAGTAAGTAGGACCAGTAATTTCTCTGTGACACCACATACTAAGACCCCTTGTCTTATTGCTTACCGGATTGTATCGGCATGTTTTTTTTTTGTGTGTTTTATCTCCGGGTATATGATGTCCTGACATCTTATCTTAGGGTACATGACATGTATACGTCCTGATTGGCTATCAGGAAACACATGATATCCTGACGACTTAGTTGGGGGGGGGGGGGGGGAGCGCATGGTCTCATGGTAGGTTTTTCTAGGGATATGTGGGGTCCTGACAGCTTATTATGTGGGAGCATGTGGTTTCCTCATGGCTTAAAGGGATATGCTATCTCTGACAGCTTATATGGGGGTATATGCTGTCCCATTTAGCTTATCTCCCAGCATACACATACAGCGTATGATATCTTGATGGCTTCCTTTTCAGGGGACATACGGTGCCTGACAGTTAATTTGGAGGTGAACGGTTTCTTGAAAATTTATCTGAAGCTTTCAAACAAATAAGATAATAAGGGTACAAAAAAATCAAAGAACAGAAAAGAACAGAAATATGCATCACTTGAAGTGACTGGTCTTATATTTGTGGCATTTGAAGTGACCGGTCTTCATATGAACTGGAAGGTAAAGCGTTAACCCTGTAAGTCACAGCTGTCATGTCTTGCCAGGTATCAAAGTGTACTGTTATTGCAGGGCAAACTTTTCGACTGCAACGTGATTGTTGGTTTTGGGGTTTTTTTTGTTTTTTTTTGTTTTTGTCTGAAGAAAAGCCAACTTGCCAGTAATAAATGTCTGAGTGACGAGAAGATTGTTTGCATGTCTACATGGATTAGCCACTTGAAGACAGCACAAGTTGCAGAGCCGGACCAAATGCGACTGACTACGTGACAGTACAAGGTGTGCCAAATGCTTTATTTTTTCACCATCTTTGAGGCAACATAAACGAAAGATGAGACGAAGACCGGGAGGAATCAGTGGTGGCGACTGAGGAGATGTAGGCTAGGAGAAAGTGGTCTATTACCTGGACCTGGGATGTTCTCTGCTCATGTGATGACCTCATTAGCCAACCCAAGTGCACTTGTGCTAATGAGCTAGATGGGATATACCTCTCTGTCTCGAAAAGTTTTTCGTTTATGAGAGAGCCAGATCAGAGACTTAATCAAGGTCTCGAAGCAATTGATGGCAGAAGAAAGTTGCGTGTTAGCAAGAAGTGAGACATTTGTATTCCAATCACGGGGTCTGTGCTCTAATCTGGCTTCGGGGAATTAAGAAATATAGCCGCTGGACTGGCCAGGGAATGGCCTGGTTAGAATACCAAGACGATGGCTGCCCAGACGTCAGCCCCAATGTCATATCTGACACGACCTGTCGCGACCTTCACTTGACCTCTGTCCAGCCCAGCCACTTATCACAGCGCCACACAAATGCCAGCTGGGGCTTTACGGAACCAATCCCTTGCTTCTTTGCGTAGCTCTCCGGCAAGCCCCTCTTGTCCGTCCCATGGCCAGAACTGACACCAAGACTAAATTTGTTATATTTAACTGCGTTTTCTATTTCCAGTGCAGCTATTTGTTATGGCTCCTGCCTGGGGTCTCTGAAGGGTGAAATTATAAGGACCAGAGGTCAGTTGACTGAGGAGGTGTACAGTTTGAATTGTGTACTTGCATAACTGCACTGGTATTTGTCTTCGATGGCAAGTGTGCTTCATCGAGTTTGCCGATGTTAGTATTGCCATTTCTTATCATGTATACATATATAAATTCCCGGGGCCATGCACCTACAAAATCAAAATTAGATTACATACAGTGGCACTGTACCCAAGAGCTACCTCCAGCTGGGCGGGGGGAGGGTGGATAATGTATTAATGGACTGACAGTGACATTCCGCCCAATCGATTTTGTTCTAGTAATGGTCCCTAGGAACGTTTGAAGCGATCGGTTTGAAACATTTGTGGCAGGTGGAATATTTGATGTTGCTCTATGTGACTTTGTTATCTGATTATGTTCTGAATGAGACAGTTTGCTAAATGCCTTCACACTCTATTTGAGTTGCTAAGGTCTCAGGTGTTTAACTCTTTCAGTGCCAAATTTTGGACTGAGTCAACAGCTTTTCTTGGCATGCATTGTGCCCAGTGCATGTCAAGAAAAGCTGTTGACCTGGGATATTTTCTCTGGAACTACAGGCATGCTGGTACTTGAATGAAAAGTCTTTTTACAAGGAATATGAATCTGGAATCCGAATGATAATTCAGACTAATTGACTTTAGTAGATCGACTTAAGACGTGATTGGCACTGAAAGAGTTAATCTGTTGTCTTAAAACATTTGAAGAGGAAGGTTATTTTTTCCTTGCTACTGAATCAAGCAGCAGTGTTGATGATGGAAGGACATGTCCTCCTCCCCCCAATAAATATCTTTATTATTCCCGAGTCACTATTAAATTTCTAGCCGTTCAGTTTCACTGAAATATATCCACATGTAGCAATCAAATGAACAGACAGCTTTAGTTTTTATCTGTAATGGAATGACCAGGCAACCACAATTGTCATTTTACTTGTGTGAGACCAAAATCAAACTGAAAGTTGAACAGGAAAAAAAAGGCATCAGATCTTTAATTATACTGTTAAAAACAAAAGTGAAAAAGAAGCCAAAAACTGTTAATGTTAATCCAAACATTCTCTTCCAATGTTGATCGACTTATTCCCATGAGGTCGGGTGTGAATCATTTTGAAATGGGATGTTAAATTGATACTGATAGGCTGGTTCAGCCAAAAGTGCTTAAAGGCACCCAACTGCAGAAGTGGGGATATTATACACCGTACATTATAACAGCATGTCTGACTCTGTGTGGAACTCTCTCCATCTTCCTGTCACTGTTTTCACGGAACAGTGTGATTGAAAGTTGATCAGAGGGCTACCAGGACTAACAGGACTGGCAGCAGTACTAGCTGTATTGATGTGCCTTATGAAGTTGCATGCATGCAGCCAGAGCGTGTTGACAGAGACTTTAAGAAAAATGACGTCCTGAAACACATGCAAATATAGAGAAGGTAAAAATAAGCTGTGAGGCATGGAACACCGTGTACATTTATACATGTGCAGTAAAACCTCCCAAAACCAAACACCCTTGGGACCGGAAAAAAGTGTTCGGTATAGTGAGGTGTTCGGTATAGGGAGGTTTGCTTACATTGGAAATATATATTTGGGACAAATAAATGGTGTTCAGTATAGAGAGGTGTTCAGTATACGGAGGTGTTTGGTTAGAGAGGTTTTACTGTACTCTTATACCCCTTACAGCTTTGGTTCTTCTTTTTTTATCAATTATAAAATTATCAAGTTTCACTCATAAAAACCTGTGATGCATTACCATAGTTGCATGTTCATCCGTTCCTTTTTGTCAGTTTATAAAGATTGGAAGTGAAACTGAACGGGGTTTTAGATCAATTAGTCGGGAACATAATTTGAATCACCGTGTACTTCATCAGCCACAGACAGCCCTTCAGCATGCAACATCTGGAGCTGGGCAACATTTGCTAGTGCCCTGGTGTTCATCAGTGCTTACCTGCAGTAAACATCATGCCTTCGCAGTCAAAGCTTCCAAAAAGCACGCGCCGTCAGCATATAATCTCTCATTACATCAACCTGCAGAAAATGCAATGGTTCCAATATATACATTTTCTGATTCGGAAAGCTTTCAGTTATTGAATACATAACTTAGCATGAATTCTAAGTGGGTGATCGACAGCAAACTATAAGAATCTCAGCCTTCGTATGTGTGACTGATATTACACGATGAGTAGGTTTCATTTTTGATATAGGAATCGAGAATGAGTCGGAGATAAATCAGATTTGTACAAAGGCTGCCTGTGGTACTCCGTCTCTTCGGTCACATGTACACATATTAAAGATGATATCCGTGGCCGGAGGACACAGTGGCATCAACCAAACCTTTGTCTGCCAGCACTAAATCTCTGCCACGGATATAGCTAACCAATGTGGCAGTTAATCTGGGTGATTGAGCCATTGGGGCAGACAGGACTGGACGCTTGATTATAGACACGATAGATGTCCGACAAGGCTCAAAATGTACGGACCTTGCAATTACAAGATAAATGGACACTCTTTGTGTGTTAGTGGACTAGAGACTAGACTGATCATCCATGATGCTGTCTGGGGCTGTCCTTATAGCAGGTATTTTAGTGGCCATGTCAGGCCACACAACACTGTGTGTGTGTTCATGATCACCCAGTGTTCTTGCAGTGGCTGCCCCATGCAGGCATATGGTGGCTCAATTAGACAGGCCGCACAACACTGTATGTGTGCTTAGGATCACCCAGAGTACTGGCAAGGAGTGTCCTTAGCAGGTTTTTAGTGGATATGTCAGGCCACACAACACTTACAGGTCTAGGAGTGTTTGTGATCATTCTATGTCCTTTAGCAGGAATTTTGTAGCTATATCGGGTGACACAACACTCCATGAACTAATAATATGAGTATTTCAAATATATATATATATACATATATATGTGTGTATATATATATATATATATATATATATATATATATATATATATATATATATATATATATATATATGTATATATGTATATATATGTATGTATATGTATGTATATATATGTATGTGTATATATATATGTAATATGTATATATATGTATATATATATATCGGTATATATACAGTAAAACCTCTCTTACTGAACACCTCCGTATACCGAACACCTCTCTATACTGAACACCATTTCTCAGTCCCAAATATATACTTCCAATGTAAGCAAACCTCCCTATACCGAACACCTCACTGTACTGAACATTTTTTTCTGGTCCCAAGGGTGTTTGGTATAGGGAGGTTTCACTATACACATATATAACTAAAAAAAAAAAGAAACTTAACCTGTGTCTTGAAATACATATGCGATGCGCAGTACCACACAGGTGCTCCCAGTGGTACCAAACCATTCATGGTGTGGCCAATAATTACTCATCTCTTCTCAAAAGCATTATTTACAAATGACAGTATTGTCTGGCAGGTACATATATGCACTAAACTGTCCTCAAGTGTCCTTATGTACATGTACTTCGATTTATCCATATGTTATTTAAATCATGGCATGTGTGTTTGTGATTATACACAGGGGGTAGGCCCAGGCTGTCCTTGGCAGACATTTGATTAGCTCAGACAGGCCACACGGCACTCCATGTGTGTTCTTACCACCAACAGTGTTAGCAGGGACTCGCCTTCACATGCAGCTGTTTAAGGGTGGCTCAAGCAACCCACAAAACATTCTGTGCATGTGTCATATTGCTCACCCACAGTGTCTGAGCTGGGCCTTTTTTGTTGTTTGCAGACATTAAGTGGCTGTCAGAGGGAATGCTACGCTCAGTGTGTTTGCTTACACACCAAAAGTGCAGACCATCCGTATGTTCTTAGTTTCTCATGCAGTGCCATGCAGTCATGAGTTACACCATGTATGCATATACACTCTGCGTGTGTGCCAGTCCTTTGGCATTCAATAAATACTGCAAGCAGTAGACAGTTCATGGAAAACTCACTGACTCAGCGAAACAAGGGTTAGATTTTTTAAATGAGGAGGAAAATGACGAGACTGATGTGTTGCAATGGGTTCGTACACTGTCCGCCCACAAAGTCCTGTTCTGATGGGCTCCCATCTGGCTTCAAAGGACCCAGCACAAATCAACCACTCTCTATCCTCTCGGTGTTTGGTATCAAAGAGCCTCCAGGTACGATGACTGAGAAAGTTGTACGCTTGTCATTGTCGTGTATACGTTATATGGCATCAAGAGGACCTAGAGGCGGGTGGGATGACACGTATACCAGACGAACCTGTGCATGTGGCTGACGCTGCACGAATCACGTGACGGGATGTGTGGGTGTACACGAGGGCTGACATCAGGAAGCTGATGCTCCCACGCGTGTACATCATCATGTGCGCTGATAGCACGGTATCGGCATCGACATAACGTTGCGTTCCTCTTACTGCTGCCGTGGCTCCATTCGGATTGCCGTCTCTGGGACAAGCTTTCGGGAATGCAATTTCGGCCAAAACTTTTTTGGGGTGAAGAAATTGGAAATCAGGCAATGCCTATATACAGTTAAAACCCATCTCACAAAAGATTCATTTTTAGGCCTTATAAGTTCAATTAAAGTCTGAGGAGCATAGCTATTTTATGATTTTAATCTGGTATGGGAATCATATCTGATGGACAAGATGCATGGAATATTATTTCATTTATATGGTCAGCAGTCCAACTGCAAGACCCTATGTATGCCTGGGAGTAACTGCAGAGAGCCTCTTGAATGTACTGAACCCTAATAGGGCCCCTCTGGCCAAATCCCATATGTCTGCTTTACACCCTGGATTCAGGCTTTTGATCCCCAAACTCAACTATCCTTTTATCCCAGAAAAACTCTGAATCTTCAGATCCCCTCCAAATACCTTCCTAGGGCTTTAATTGTGCCACAGAGTAACTCTCTCCAGACCCCATGCCTGGGTTTTTTTTACCCAGTGATAACTCTCTTCAGTCTCCTCTGTCTGTGCTAGAGTTGTGCCGTGGGGCCACTGTCACCAGATTTCTTGCCTGAGCAATTATATCTGGGTTAACTCGCACTGTGCAGACTGGCAGCCTGTCTGTGCCAGCACCGTCTCCAACCTCAATCTCGTTTGTGCCCGGTGTACCAGGATAACTTTTCGCCCCTGTGCTTACACGTAGTACCATTTTTCTACGTAACTCTCATATAAAATTCAAGACTATTCAGGAATGAGCATCCTCAATAAGAGTTGTAAAACCAGGAGGACAAGAGAGAGAATTTAAGTATAATAGCAAATAAGAATATCTGGTGCTCTCTGCAAAGAAATACAAGATTTATGCCGGTAAAATCACACAATTTTAAGATGTGACTGCCTGTTTCTTTTGCTTGGAGCAGTTGACGTCAATCATGAGAAATCAAAGATTTTTATGACCCATGTCGAAAGAGTATTGCTGGAACGCTTTGTATTTTGGCACTTAAGTACTATATGGTGATGAATACCAGTTGTCATGGTTATTAATTGTACAGCTTCATGCTCAAATAAAAGTGTGGGTTCAGCACAATAGGAAACATTCATATTAACTGCTGCTCTGCTCTGCACCCCTGTATCTTACAACCAAAAACTGACAAAAAAGAGGGCAGATCTGTGTATTACGCATGATGAAATGTGTTTCTCTTGCAAAAAGTAACAACATGTGAAGGGAGTGAGCTTTAGAACCGGCTTATTCATGTCTTTACAGGCATAAAAGAAGCATAATACATGTATATTCAGAAATTGACATTTGTGAAGTAGAAATTGTGTTGTTTATGGATGCTTAAGTGTCATGTCCTGTTCATTATACTGCCCCCTCACTATGACTAAAATAAGAGCACAGTATAATTTTTTTAAAGAGGTATTTAGTTGCATCTGTAAATTGAAGAATGCTTAATGTAACCTGATAAAATGATTAATTTATTGTGGAACGTGGTTGGGTTAATACAAACTGATCAAATATAAAGGAATTTCAATAGCTCAGTATGAAAAAAGAACAAGGTTAACCCGACCTGATAAAATGAAACAGGCATTTAATGTAATCCATGTAATTAGAATAATATGATCTGATTCGGTAAAAAAAAAAGGCATTTTAATAAGTAGCCTCTATAAAGAGAACATGGGTTAATACAGCCTTGAAAGCAAAAAGAGGCATTTAAGTATCCCCTTTAAGTTATGCCACAGCTGGATAAAAGTAAAACTGCATTCAAGTAGGTCCTGTAAAGAGAGCAAGGGTTCAACACAGCCTGATAAAATATGAAAGGCATTTAAGTAGCCCATTTAAACGAAACAAGGATTAACAGAAACTCACCAAATTTTAAAAGACATTTAATTAGCCTGTTTAAACAGAGCAGGGGTTAGGGCTAGCTGATGAAAGAGATTTAAGTGGCCTCTTTAAACAGATCAAGGGTTAACACAACCTTATGGAATTAAAGACATTTAATAATCAGCTTTTTTTTTCTTTAAACAGAAAAGTCAGCACTGCCTGATAGAATATGATATTTAACACTTTCAAGTCTGGGCTATTTACAGGGCTTAAGTTCTCTGTGTCTGGTGATTTTTGGCAAAATTCAGAATGTTGGATTCTAATTGATTTCTATTTATACCATTACCCCCTATGAAAGCTATATATCTACATATTTATTGGATCTAGTACTCTCGGGTTACACCTTCAGTGCATTGATTGATAAGTTAATATGTCTTTACTATTTTCATCTCAAAACTGAAAGAGGTTTGTTCAGTTGATCACAGTTACTGACACAGAAAGGTCTGTCCCCGCCTGCTCAGCAAGGGCTCCGACTGCAACGTAAGTTCCTGCCAGTCCTTGCTCAGCCAGGACTCTCGACTGTTAAGTGCTATTGAAGTGGCCTCTTTTAAACAGAACAAGGGTTAACACAACATGATAAAGTAAAACCGGCATGTATTCAAGCGATGGAACGAGGGTTAACGCAAGCAGGTCTGCTATTGTATTAACACTTTCAAAAGTGGCTAATTTCTGTCAATGGCACAACGGTGCCAGCCAACACTCTGTCTATCTGATCAACAATTTCCTCCTGCTTAAGTAACCTTTTTGAGTTCGCTGTGTGCATGGCGAAGTAGGAGAAAAGCCATAAAGACATGCGTGCGCTGAAGTTCACCGATGTTGACATGAAAATGTTGGTAGGTGCCGCCTAATTTGAGCTGCACAAAACATAAATGTCAAATATGCTGTGTGTCATTTCATGTGTGTGTATATAGTGTTGAACTATTGTTTTCTCACCGCCAGGCTCGGCAAATTGACAACTGGTTGGCACAATTATGTATTTCTTACTGGCTTGCCTCCACCAAAGATGGATAAATCAGTGTCATTTGCCGAGTAGTGGTACATGATGATGTCAAATTAGTTGAGGCAAGTCTCTTGCGGCACGAGAAAGTTACATTTGGCACCAGTAGTGCAGGTCATATTATTAACCTCTGATGGGGAGATAGGGCATTGTAGTTCAGGCAGTGTGAAGCCAAAGATTATATATGTGGGCCACACTGTTTGATGAAATTTTGTTTAACCTTTCTCCTTTAAAGCAGCGATACCGGCTGGTGGTCAAATTTCATGAGCGCCAATGTTTTTGACTGATTTCAGCAGTAATGAAAAACAATTTGCATGAGAATTGATAGCATCTGTCTTGCTTTAATGTGGCTTTTATACTGGTCACGTTATTAACCTGTGATGGAGAGCCAGGGCATTGTACCTTGGATAATATGAAGCCAAAGATTATACGTGTAGTCCACACAGTTTGATGAAGTTTTGTGCAACCCTTTCTCCTTTAAACCGGCCAAAACCAGCTAGCGGTCAAGTGTCATCTGCTTCAATGTATTTGACTAATTTCAGCAGTGATAAAAAACAATTTGAATGTGAATTGCTAGTGCCCGCTCTGGCAGTGCTTGTGTTGCTATAGGTCTGTATATA
The DNA here is from genome assembly GCA_964020975.1 of Hermodice carunculata. NCBI lineage: Eukaryota > Metazoa > Annelida > Polychaeta > Eunicida > Amphinomidae > Hermodice > Hermodice carunculata. The sequence continues at coordinate 90,966,971 of OZ026619.1, forward strand.
TACTTGTCATAGATTTTTTTTTGGGGGGGGGGGGTGTTTTTGTTTTTGTTCATAGCTGGATTTGAAGTGAGAATTAGACAGTTGTGGAACAAATAACCTACCAGAGGTCATTACTTTTATAATTAAGGTTCACATGACGTCTCCTGACCAATCAAACTAGAATTTAGGCCTCTCAGGTCCGTCCCGTTACATTCAGACATGTTGTCAAGGGAGAGGTTCAAGTGCCGTCATGGCTTGTTTCTATGAACTTGGTTTGTACAGTGGTCCCCCCCCCCCCCATATTAAAGGGCCCCCCCCCCCCCCCGCCCAAGTACACCAGAAATGTGGCCTTATGAGAGGGGTGGCCTCTTAGGACGGGATATATAAAATGAATATACCATGCTTGCTGCATGGAGAAGTGGCCTCTATAGAGGGTGTGCCCTCTCGTCAGGGGTCTTACAAGAAAGAGATCACTGTACACCGTCTGTCGAGTCCGGCAAGGGCAACAGATCTCACTTAAAAGCATGTATTAAAAAAAACAAAACAGTTTAATACCATGGTTACTATACTATCCTTTTTAAGTACCCCTGTGCTCTTAAGGTAATGTTCAACTGGTTGCAGATAATTTTGTTCATTTTGAGATTTTTAGGCCATTTTGGTAGACATATATACATATATATATATTGTCTATCAGTTGTCCAAATTTGGTAGTTCTAGTCCCAGTACAATCTGACGAAAGTAAGAGAATATACTTTCAATGCCAACATGGTAGTCAATGGACTGGGTTGACCAATTGTGTTTATGCAACAACTTTGAATATAGAGTCTCATCTTTAGTGCAGACAGATTCTGCAAAGCCTTGTGGGGAAATAAGTATAAATGCTTTATTATGTTGGGATGCATTTTTCTGTGATATTTGGCCCAGAAGGGAAGTCACTTTGCCAACTTGGACAATACCCCTCTGAAGCATGCACCCATGTTTCTGGCACAAAAGTTCAGAAATATTAGAAAATTATGTATATTTTATGATACCTGTAATTATATTTTGTGCATAATTTGCCTGATATGACAGCTGAAATGTTCAAAAATTAGGTTAAAATAGCTCATTGCAGTTTAATTTCCTGTGTGCCCCAGATGGTTTATGAAAGGGCTAGAACAGTAACAACTTTCTGCATATTGTCAGTTTAGTGCTGAAATAAAATCAAAAGAAAATTTTGTAGGTGTTTCTTTAGTTATTTTGGTCAGTAATGGTTTCAAAACAAAAAAAAGTTTTCTGCAGGATTGTTTTTGTTTTGTTTGTTTGCTTGTTTTTTGTTTGTTTTTATTTTGCTTTTTTTTTTTTTTTTTTTTTTAAATTATCATTCATTGGGGATAAGACCTGAGCTTTGCACCTGCCCCACGGCATATGCTACTTGGCTTCTCAAGTAAACATGCATGCCATTTACTGCCATTATTTCTCAAGCAGCAAATACATAAAAAAGAAGCATAAAATCGATAAAATCTGGATGTGAATTGGAGTGAATTAAGTTAATTGTGTCAACAATTACAGAGCCGTAGGTGAAAAGAAAAAATGAAAAAAGAGGAAAAAAACCCCAAAACAATATTAGTACAGGATATATCCTTTGGGAAAAACAATGTAAGTACTATGTACAGTTAAAAGAGTAAATGTGTCAAAACATTATAAAATAATGAATGCTGCTATTGTGGTATATGAGCCTGTCTATAAAGACAGAGTAGTTCATGGTGGTGTGATATGCCAGGTTGATGTCTGCCTCATTGCACTTGTAAGTCCTGGTCAGCTGTATTCCTCTTAAAATCTTTCTTAGCGGCTAAACCTTTTGGTGAAGAAAAGCTTGGCATCATCACAGAAGTACCACATGTTGTGTGCTCTGGCCCCATATACTGCCACATACATGTATAACTTGTAACACAGAGTACTTTGTGTGCTGGGCCATGCTGCTATACAAGTAACTTGTAACACAGAGTACTTTGTGTGCTGGCCCCGTGCTGCTATGCATGTAACATGTACATGTAACACAGAGTACTTTGTGTGCTGGCCCATGCTGCTATACATGTAACATGTAACACAGAGTACTTTGTGTGCTGGGCCCATGCTGCTATACATGTAACATGTACATGTAACACAGAGTACTTTGTGTGCTGGGCCCGTGCTGCTATACATGTAACATGTACATGTAACACAGAGTACTTTGTGTGCTGGGCCCGTGCTGCTATACATGTAACTTGTAACACAGAGTACAGAGCTCCCTGTTTATAACGCTGGTGTTGGAGTCCACAGGGTATACCATGTTATAGCAAAACTGCCTTATATTAGAGGGACTTTTAACATAGAAGTACATGTAATGGGAAAACTATTTCAGTGCACGTGGCAGCCATGGTACCCACCGTGTTATACCAGAAACCGCCTTGTAATGAGGGGTGCTATGAATAGGGAGCACTGTACTTTGTGTTGCCAGTCAGTGACATGGGCCTTGCTGAAGCCATTTTTGGTCAGAGTATGACTTGAGTCCATATTGACCTGGGACCTGCCATCGTCAATGGTCTTACATACAAATTAGATGGAAAAGAGAACATGGGGGACCTGATCAATGTGGTCTCAAAAGGCAGGTGGCCTGTCCAGGGAGGGACAACGTACTGTACACTCTTCTTACCTGAATTTACTGCCTTTTCCAACTTCTGGACACATCTACAAACTGTGTTTGTCATTATTATTTTGATCCACTGGAAATAATAAAGAAAGCTGTGGTGATGGGTCAAATGTGCAGGAGGAATGGCCAAAAGTATTGATGTGCCACTCTGTTACAGCGTAGATGTGGACAGCTTTTGTTCTGTTTTTTCATCGAAAAAGTGGACTGGCTTTGTTGAATATTAAGCTGAGACAAGGAGCTGCCATCAGAGATAAATACCTAAGTGTATCAAGCCCTGAAATGTGTTCTGGCACTTACCCACTCAAAAAACAAACAAACAAACAAACAAACAAACAAACAAACAAACAAACAAACAAACAAAACAAACAAGAAAAACAAAAAAAAAAAAAAAAAAAAAAAACAAACAAACAAACAAAAAAAAAAAAAAACAAACAAACAAAACAAAAAATAAAACAAAACAAAAAACAAAACAAAAAAAAAAAACAAAAAACAAAAACAAAACAAAAAAAAAAACAAAAAAAAAAAACCCCCAAAAGACCAGTTAATATTTTTCAGGCTGCATGGTACACATGTAGTCTTTTTCAAAACTTATCTGTTGAACCTGGTAGGTAAAAATAAAGATGAAAATAAAAAAAAAAATACTGCAATATTTCTCCATTTAAATTGACATTTTCAGGACAGGCACTGACAAGAACAGACCTAGAGTATGAGCTTGGCAAAGATGTTTCAGGTATTGATCATATGCGGAATTGTTGTAGGATACTTTGTGTTTTGAGATAGGAATTAACACTTTGAAGTCCGGGCTTTTTCAGTGGCTATACAGCCAGTGTCTGCTGATTTTAACCCTTTCCCCTTTGAATTAAGACTGAGTCAACAGCTTTCCTTGGCATGGGTTGGGCACTAAGTGCCCAACCCATGCCAAGGAAAGCTGTTGACCTGGGGCATGTGATCTTGATAAGTCTCATGTCCCTTCTCAGTCAAATTGTTTTTCATAACTGTTGAAATTAGTTAAAAACACTGAAGCAGACGACATTTGACCACCAGCCGGTTTTGGCCGGTTTGAGGGGGAAAGGGTTAAATATGATACAAAAGATTGTTAGTGTCATATGCCAAAATGGTTAATATTAAAAAATTAATTTTGATACTTTTCTCATGTAATTACATAAAATAGTACATTTTACCATTACAATGGGTCATTTAGAACCTGATTTTTTTATGAAAATTTCCCAAAATTATGCAGTAATTATATTTCTCAAATATAGTGTTACAAACTATATAAAATATGTCTTAATTATATTTTTGGAATTTATTAATGCTTGTTTATGGCTATGATTACTGTCACAAGTACCTTTTACAACCTGCAGATTCTTATAAAAATGAAACTTGCTCATTGCCATGGTAACAAGGAAGGAGTCCATATTGTAATGTGGACCCTGATGTCAAAGGATAATTTGGGGGTCCACATAACGACCCCAGACAGGAAAGTGTTAATGAGGCTGTCATGATCAGACATTAGACAGAAGCCAGTACATGTAAATAATCATTTTAAGGCTCTTGAAACCTGTTTCATTATCCACAAAATGCTTAGTATGTAGTGTTACTTCACAGAGAATATTATGTACCTGTGATTATGAATACAGTAAAACCTGTCTTGAAAGACCCGCTCTGGGAATGACCAAACTGCAGTCTTTCAAGGCAGGTAGTCTCTCATAGGAGGTATAAATAGTATGAAATGTACTGAGTAAAGATCTTGGAAAAATGGTCTCTCAAGACAGGTGGTCTCTTATAGGACGTATAAATAGTATGAAATGTACTGAGTGAAGATCTTGGAAAAATGGTCTCTCAAGACAGGTGGTCTCTTATAGGAGGTATAAATAGTATGAAATGTACTGAGTGAAGATCTTGGAAAAATGGTCTCTCAAGGCAGGTGGTCTCTTTTTGGAGAGTGTCTAAATACAGGGACCACTGCACATGTACCATACACTGGTACTGTACATACACTACAGTTTTAGATTTGCTATCTTTGATAGAATTACCTGACAAATCCTAGAATATTATGACACGTAATCGTATGGTCATCAAAACTGGGTTCATAATGTAAGCCATGATAACGGAACATATTGGCAAAGTGTAATCGATAAATGAGATGAAGACAAAATGGATGGAACTGCAAGCACATAGCAGATTCGAACCGGCTACTTTGGGGCGAGCGTGGGTTGAGTCAATAGGAAAGCTCTTTTACCGGAGATAGTAATTGACGAAACAATTTCCTAAAAGAAATATTTCATATTTATTTTCATTTAACCAGTCTTACAGCTGATCAAACAAGCTGTACAGAATTGGAATTTCCACAATTTCGGTGTTACAAAGAATAATGTAGAAAGATACTGTCGCGACCAGGCATTGCTTTCAGAAGGGTGTGTTGCAAAGATTAAATACGCAGAGAGACAAACCTATGCATACAAAAGGGACTGATCAATCAGCATAGAATAGTGTGCACATGCCATGGAAGTTGTGAGCGGAGCGGATATGTTTGGTGATGTAAGTGACTAAAGATGCCGTACATACATGTTGTGCCAGCCATTGGATGAGATGTGTGGTTGCCCTCGGGGTCGACAGACCCCCAGCCTTGGAAGGCACGGTGCAAGCTCCACACAGACATCACCTGTGGCAACAAGTCTACCTGCGCTCGTTTGAAATGGTGTCACTTCAAAGAACAGCGCCATCTTAGCATGCTAATTGGCCAGCAAGGGCAACTTGATATGCGTCCTTGGGGTCTGTGGCTGGCCACATGATACAGATTAGAAACATCAAATCTGCCCTTTGATGGCTTACGTGGTGCGCGGCAAAGAAATTCTTTTGTAGTTTGTGAACAAGTTTTGAACATGCACGTTCTGTCTCTTTCATTAGACCAGACTTTTGTTTGTCTAATATGTGACACAAAAATTAATTTTCCGCCAACTCTTGACCCTGTCACCAGGCAAAATGAAGGAACAACCCTCGAGTCATACTGACGGAAAGCCATAGGCACTTCCTGCACTAAAGGTGTATGGGAATAAAGATGCTTGTTCCAATGCTTGTATGACGGTTACTTTTTATATGAAGCTTTGCGTGTGTTTGAGAAAATGACTGTGATTTAGAACAGTTCATTTTATTATCTAAATAGCTGGTCTACATGTAGTAGTAGCACCATTTTGCCATGTTTTTGATGGAGGAAACCTGCCCCTTCATGTGGTTACCGCTTTGTAAATGATATGGGCAAAAACAGCACTGCAGCCAATGTGAATGTCCTGTATTGTTTTTGAAAACTTAAGGGTCAAATTTATTAAAATCCTGCAAGTAAAATCCACTGCTGTATGCCATTGCATGTGTTAGAGGGACACAATTTGTCACTGGGTTCAAAGTTGATTTGGCTGTTTTTGGAAAGGTCATTCTGACCACTCAGAAATGAAAGTACTCAATATGAACTTTTGATCCCCTTGTTATTACTTAAAAAAAAAGAATCATTATGTGCTGAATTGGTTATAGCTTTGATGAGTTGTTTTTGTTTTTCTCAGTTTTAAAGTCATGGTACAGCCGTAACCTTGGAAGAGTAAAGCCTCGCATGATGGTTACAGCATGCTTGAAGAATGTACAAGCCCGACTACTTATTGTAATTAGTCTGATAAGGAGAGAGTTATTTCCCAGTTGGGGCCTGATGGTTGCTGGGATATATATCTGATGTGCCATTCATATGCACTCAGAGTCTGGTCATTATATGCATCAATAGTTTAACTATTTATTAGGGACAGGAGGGTCCCAGAGGGAATGAAATATTCCATAAAAAATTCATAGTTTTCGGTGTAAGATTAAAAGGGAAGTCACTAGCATGTGGCTGAAGGTACCTCTTGTTATCTGTACATGTTGCAGTAAGCATTTAAGCCATAGTCTCCTAGAGTATACACATTGTTCCCGTGCGTCAGTGCCAGATAAGTACAGTTGTTGGCAGATAGCCCTGTGGCGCATAGATTAAAGTTTGATTGCATGTTGCCTGTTTATTGCTCGACAGTGGCTGCAGTGAAGTCAGAGTTGAGCATGTCTTCAGCCACGGCATCCGGAAGGAGCATGACTGTCTAGCTAATACAAGGCATTCTCTGGCAGGCTTAGCTACGTATCTACCACCAAACAGTGGTAATAAGATCTTGCTTAAGTGCTGACACAGCAAGTTTCAATTGGATTATGGGTTAATATGGTCTTTGAGTTCTATCGTGTCGTATCTGTCACACACACCCAGGCGCAGACTCACCAGTAAAATCTGGAGCCAACTTGTTTGCCCAATTTCCAATAATGCATGTCCAAATAGCATTAGAGGGAACACAGATCATTTTTTCTCCTGGTTCATGCTCCGCCTTTGAGCTGCCTTCTTCTATGCGAGCCTGGCCTAATGTGGTTACCCACAAAATCCTATTTGGACACGATACAGAATATGCGGAAATCATTGGTCACACCTGTGTGCTCGGGGTGCCATCTATTATGCGTGGCTCTCAGTCAAAGCTCAAATTTGCATTGGGATACTCTCTTTCATGGGGAGCTTACCAGTGAATTGAACGGCAATAATTGTATAGAGATCATCTCATTGGTCAGCACATGATGCTCATTTACTACGTACCTAGCGTTTAGGGAGGATCTATCAGGCTGAAATTGTGTGTTCTCTTTACATGGGAGTGCCTCACTAGTCAGGTCTCGTGTGTTGTCCTGAAGCGGTCAGTCTTACGCTGTCCAGTTTGATCTGATCGGCTCTGCCAGCCAAGTTGGGAAGACGGAAAATTAGTAACCATCTTTATGTGGCCATATTCACGAAGAATTTTAATCTGATACCAAATTTGGGATCAAAATTAAAGTCAACTTGTTTGATCCTGAATTATTTAATCCAAGGTCTAATAGCATATTATCAATTACGATATTAATCAATCTATGTTTTTATGGCTATTGTGCAAAAAGAATGCTTTATGTTTTAGGATTATTGCTTCATCCTATTTGATCCAGATTTAAAGATAAATACTGGGTCAAGGTAAGATCAATTTTATAAAATGGAAATGTTCATCTGAAAGTTCGCATTACAGCCAAGAACACAGATTGGTCAATCCTGTAAGTTTTAATCAAATATTGGGCCAAGGTTAAAGCGACTCAGGCCAGAATCACACCAGTTTTAATGTTAGGATCAAATTCAGGATTAAACCAAATTCTTTGTGAATATGGCCACAGGAGGCTGAGTCAACAGCTTACCTTGGCAAGACTAAGTCAACAGCTTGTTTTGGCAAGACTAAGTCAACAGCTTGCTTGACAAGACTAAGGCAACAGCTTGCCTTGGCTAGACTAAGTCAACAGCTTGTTTTGGCAAGACTAAATCAAAAACTTGCCTTAGTAAGACTAAATCAACAGCTTTTTTTGGCAAGACTAAGTTCACAGCTTGCTTGACAAGACTAAATCAACAGCTTGTTTTGGCAAGACTAAGTCAACAGCTTGCCTTGGCTAGACTAAATCAACAGCTTGTTTTGGCAAGACTAAATCAAAAACTTGCCTTAGTAAGACTAAATCAACAGCTTGTTTTGGCAAGACTGAGTTAACAGCTTGCTTGACAAGGCTAAGTCAACAGCTTGTTTTGGCAAGACTAAGTCAACAGCTTGCTTGACAAGATTAAGTTAACAGCTTGTTTTGGCAAAACTAAATCTAAAGCTTGCCTTGGCAAGACTAAATCAACAGCTTGCCTTGGCAAGACTAAGTCAACAGCTTGCTTGACAAGACTAAGTCAACAGCTTTGCATGGCAAAACTAAATCAAAAGCTTGCCTTAGCAAGACTAAGTCAACAGCTTGCTTGGCAAGACTAAGTCAACAGCTTGCCTTGGCAAGACTAAATCAAAAGTTTGCCTTGGCAAGACTAAGTCAACAGCTTGCCTTGGCACATGATGGCTACAATGTGCCCATAGTGCGATGAGCTTGTGACTAAATGCTTAAAATATGTCCTTCTCAAAGCAAAAAGAAGCTGACGATGTTGATGACTCTCCACAGATTCTGTTAATTTTCAGTGGGAAATAGTAGCAAGCTGATACATCAGAGCAATATCCCTCAGGCTGAATTACCATCCAAGGAATGTATTGTACAAAAGTCATCATGTTCATTCTACAAGATGTTCAGTTTCAACCTTGGCTCAATTTGCTGATGAAGAGTTGTTTACTCTTGATACCTGTGTTCTGTATCCTCCCCCCTTCCCCCCTTCCCCCCGCCCCCAAGTGATGGCTCTAATAGGAGAATTTTCAATTAAAGATTTCGTGTGTATTCAGCTGAAAGTACAACCCAATACACAGAACTCTTGCAAGCTAAATTTTGGTATTCCGGTTGTATTGTAAAAGTTACCTTGAATAAACTGGATATTTTAAGGCTAATCAAACTATTTAAAAGCTTCAGGATCATTTAAGTTAATAAACCCATAGATTTACGATGAAAATTTGGGTTTTTCCCTCTCTCCCTCTGTCATATATATTTATTTTATTAAAGTGTGTGTGTCAACACACACTTTTCTGTTTTTCCTGAAATTCTTTCTTTCTTTCTTTCTTTCTTTCTTTCTTTCTTTCTTTCTTCTTTACCGGCAAATTTGTCCGACACTTTTCTCGAACACTTTTATACATATAAACTCCAAACTTGGCATGATTGTACCTCCATACAAGGAGTTTGACCGTTTTACACTGAGAAATGAAGATGTTTAAAATTATGCAAATTAGGGGCATTTGAAATTTTAAATCTTGAATATCTTCAAAAGTATAATAGATAGAGATGTCATTCCAACTGCTACTAGGGGGTATTGACCAGTGCGCATCCAGTGAATTTAAAACAAAAGCTGTAACAATTTAAATTATGCTAATTAGCAGCATTTGAAATTTTAAAACTTGAATATATTCAAAACTATTAAAGATAGAGATGTCATTTTAACTTCTCCTAGGAGGTTATTGACCGTTGTGCATGTAATGAATCTAAAACAAAAGTTGTAACCATTTAAAGTATGCTAATTAGCAGTATTTTGAAATTTTCAATCTTGAATATCTTCAACACTATAATAGATAGAGATTTCATTCCAACTTCTACTAGGGGGTTGTTGACCATTGCGCACCTAATGAATTAAAAAGAAAAGTTGTAGCAATTTGAATTATGCTAATTAGCAGTATTCGAAATTTTCAATCTTGAATATCTTCAACACTATAATAGATAGAGATGTCATTCCAGCTTCTTGTAGGGGGTTGTTGACCAATGCACACCTAATGAATCAAACATAAAAGTTGTAGCGATTTGAATTATGCTAAGTAGCACCATTAAAAATTTTAAATCTTAAATAACTTCAAAGCAATGAAAGATAGAGACGCCATTCCAACTTCTACTCATGTGTTATGGAATAGTTGTACATTGCCGTATCAATATGCTTTGAAGACACACACTGATTTGCTATGCAGCAAATCATCTTTCCTAGTTTTATTTAAAGATGCAGATAGACAATGTATTGGTGTAATGGCATGCGAACATTAGATCACAGGTGGAGCCACTGTGACTGTGGTTTTCTTGTCTCCACTGCACAGGGAAAGGCAGCTACATGTATCAGTTGCTCAGTCCTCAGGTGATTTTGCTTGGATGATGACCAGCTCAGTTTTTTATACAACATGAACAGTCCCTGAGGGATCCCCCATGCCAATACCTCAGCAGCCAACTTTTTGCATTGCCATGACCAAAAAAAAAAAAAAAAAAAAAAAAAAAAATGGCATTCTAGATTTCAGGTTGTGTTTAGATATGGTGTAGATGAAAGGTAGAGCTGTAAAAACAAGTGAAGAGAAAATAGCTATTAAATTTACAAATATGGGATATCAGTGGTGCCATACCGTAAGTCTTTTCATGCAGTGCCAGACTCGGAAAAAGTCAGGATTGGCAGGTCTCATCTACAATTCTCATTCAGATATGCTTTTTCATTACTGGAGAAATTAATAAAAAAATATTGAAATAAATGACATTTGATGTCCAGCCAGTTCTGGCCGGTTTAAGGGAGAAAAAGTTACTTTGGACGTATGGCACCCAAAGCCTGCTTCGGAAAGCCATTGATTCAGTTTAAAACCTTGCACAGAAAGAGATATTTGTAAATATCATGGTTCATATGATCTGTGTATATAAAGTAGTGGCATTGTACAGTGAAAAGTGGTTTGATTGTACGTGATGCAGCATTAATCTCTGTGTAATGTTGTCAATTGTTCTGCTTGGAAATTTGAGATACGTCCAAGCCAACTAAACTTCCATGAAATAGCACGTCACCAACAGCTGGAGCCACCTGCACATGGGATCTTATTGCATGAATTGGCTCTTCCGGTTGGCAATGGCTGACCAATCAGTGGAGCATGGTTTAATATTTATCCCCTGGGTGGCTCTACGTGCAATTGCAGATTATTTGATGGTACAGTGGTACCTGGTATTTAAGACCACCCCTACAGCCAACAAAAAGTGGTCTCATACTGCAGGTGGTCTTAAATTGGAGGTATATTTAATATGTAAATACAGCAGAGGGTCTTCAAAGAGTGGTCTTAAAAAGACATGCAGTCTTAAATTGGAGATGGTCTTTAGAGCAGGTACCACTGTAGTGACAATAAGCTATTTGAAATTTCCATAGAGGGCTTGCAAGGATCGTGATCTCTTTATGGTACATGTCCATCATGGTGTTGGAAACAAAGGGTCCTGTTTTCTTATCAACTCATACACATTCTGCACTGGGGTGATCTCCAATTCATATCCTTGCAGACACATGTTCAATTTAAGTACATGTATGTTATCAACAATCAGAATGTTTACCGGGTGTCAACAGCATTGTCCCACCGACAGTCAGCTAAGCAGAAAAACATTCATTAAGCAGGCGAATGTTACATGTATGCATTCAGATATATTGTATTGAAGACTTGCTGAAAGCATGTTGAAGACATGAAAGGATCCGTGCAGTCTCATCTCAATTGTCAATGATAGTCTGTATTACATATCTTTGGACTTTTTTTTCAACTTTTTTACCATGATATGTCCATGGAAACTATAATTGACTGGCACTGTCAATTTAATACATCTACATTCTATGCACCAGAAAATATCAGTCTTGAATTAGTATTAGTCTTAACTCTTCCCCCCCCCCTGAAATTGAAACTGATTCAACAGCTTTTGTTGACATGGACTGTATGATAAACACCTAACCCATGCCAAGGAAAGTTGTTGACCTGGGGCATGTTATCTTGATAGGTCTCATCAACCATTCTCATTCAGTCTTGTTTGTTATAACAGTTGAGATTCATCAAGGACATTGAAGCAGGTGACATTTGACCACCAGCCAGTTTTAGCCAGTTTTAGTGGGGAGGGTTAAGAGCACTTTTACGTGGGTAAACAAGCACAAATTTCCTGACGTGGCAGTTTTGGCCGTGTCTGATTTGAACAGTATCGCATTTCTAGCATGAAACGTACCGTTTTCCGTGCTTTTTATTCTGAGTTGTCCTGCATGCTGTATGCATGGAGATGCACGGTACTCCTGACTGAAAATGAAAGCTCTGGAAATGAGGAGAATGGCAACATTGGTGATTGAGAAATGTCAAGAGGGGTGTGTCTGTGTACATCTATCGACAGATCACCGATGGGACAGCTCTGTGGTCATACGTGTACATGTAGTCTTACGTCCTGTAATACTGGTCAGCACTTCCAAATTCTACACTGGCACCAGTCCTGGTGTGTTTTTGCCATATTCGGTGAAAGCCTGAGAAAACGAGTCTTGTTACTGCAGTCAGGCTGAAGTTATTGTGCGGCCAAGACAACGTTCATCTGTTACAATGAGGCATTCTAATTCAGCTGGTAAATTTGGGCATAGAATTTTGCTGTAAAGGGTATTTTTTGTGCATACAGAGTTGGGGGATGCCGCATGTGTGGAATGAGAAACGAGAAGATTAATCCGAATTTTAAATAGAAGCAAAGAGGTAAACCATACCATCAGTCCCCAGAGAAATAGGTATGTGCCTGCTGCGAATGTCTTATGGGGACCTAGATGTGTCCTGTAAATGATCACATAACTAGCTTCGTCGACGGCTTGCGGATATACTATGTATACATGTAGCAGAATCAAATGTCTGCAGTGATTTACTGTGTTTTTCTCAACAGATTTGAATGGCTCTCATAGTCCTTATGGTAGCAATCAGGGGAGGAACAAACGGGAACTTTTTAATTTCACATCAGCACAATTACCATTATTGCATTTGTTACCGTCAACTTGAGCTTTGTTTTGGAGACACGCATAATGGTTCAGACGCATCAATCTGGTCAGGCCTGATGAAAACTAATTAAATTTGTGGGAAGGCTTTGACAGAAAACACAATGAAAAGATGAATAATATATTGCCACGGGAGAAAGTTACTGTAGCCGGATCCCTTTATGATAGAACGTATATTACATGTATGTCACATAAAAGGCCAATGAAAGCTAATTCACCCACCCACAGCACAGAACATTGATTCTTTTTTGTCTTCTAACTCGTGTAAAGGGTGTTTTATTTTTTATTTTTTCTTGTGTGTTTTTCTCCAAATCCATTTGCCATGATCAGCTTGACTAAAATTTGTCTATTGAATAATTCATGTGTTTTGAGATAGGTAAGCAAGTACATGTAGCTTCATCAGAAGACCATGCAGGCAAAAAATGAATTGCGTATTTGCATCCAGGTTTATCAATGGACTGTACATGCATTTCATAACACAACTTTTATAAAAGTTTTTATCCAACCAAAACTACAGCTTCTGTACCCGTCTTTCAGCGAACTGATTAGATTTTAGCTGACGCTCAGCAATCTTCCCTTGATTTATTGCTTATTAAATAGATATGAGCAGTGACAAAACTTGTCTCTTATCCAGCATTAAAATTTTTGATTTGCATTTTCGGATATAAGCTGCATGCTGATTATCTGGAATTAGCTGAAAAATGTACATTTTATGAGGCAATCACTTCACTACACCCAAATGTTACTTTGTCAACAACTGATTTACTGCATGTAAATTGTTCACATATCCTCTGGATTAGAAAAAAAAGTTCCCAGATTTGTGAATTACATGTCAGTATGGGAAGCTAATTCATAGCCAGCATGGAACAGTGGGTCAAAGGTCAAGGTATGTTGATTTAGATTGGCCACTGCATACTGGTGCCCTCTGACCTCTTTGTGATCAACGTATCACATTCAAGATGTTGTGCGCTGGGATATTGTTATGAAAATATGAACATTTGCTGCAGAAATTAAATCCAGCCCTATAATTTTTTTTTTTTTTTTTTGTTTTCTTAGCTGCGAACCCTACAACTTAAATTATAATGCTCCCAGCTACACTTGACAGCCAACATATCAACATAGGAACTGTCATACGTTTAATTGTAAGGGGTTTTTTTGAGCTCCATGTGACAGATTGTGGTAGCGTTAGAACATCTTTATGTTCAAGCCACTTGATGGTTATGTGCCAAATCAGTAATAAGGGAGAAGTCAGTTTGTGCTGTACATGTGAACAGGGTCAGGGTAGAGAATAACCGGCTTTTCATACCTGATTTAAAGTCACTTCCTGCATCTAGCAGCCTGCCAATGAAGATTGCATGGTGACCTGTACAGACCACATAGGGAGCATTCGTTGAACTTCTGTAATGGAGCAGTAAAAAGAGGCGGACAATATATTAAGCTTTTCATACCTGCACGGTCAATGGCTTGTTATTGTGGTTACGTGAGGACTAAAAATAAAAAGGTTGTGGTACCCTGCTGTTCAGTTAGCCGCATGACATGTAGTGGGTGTAAGTGAAACAACACTCATCATGTCTGGCCGTTCCGGAATAACAAAGAAAAAAGTTCAAAAGTTTACGCGTATTGTTGCCAGAGGAAATTTACACTGTATTCATAGGTCTTTATCAACAGGAAATGAAATTAGGACCCATTGTAGTTGACAGCAAATGAGAAAGAAAATGTAATTTCTGCCATTTAATGTGCGCAGCTGAGGGTTGTGCCCTTTGCTTTTGTAGACAGACACAGTGCCTCTATTGTGTTCGGGGGTACACAATCTGAGCTTGTGATATTCAGAGCACCATCAGAATTTTGGTTCTGTTGATATCAGTGCATAACTGAGTCAGGGAATTGTTTGCGGCCTAGCCCAGACTGATTGCAAACATATCTGAGTGGCACAGAAGTGCAAAATAATTCAGACCGTGAAGTGAGGCAGGATGTATTTGAAGACTGAATGGGAGTGATAAAAAAAAAATATAAGAGACTGTCTGGAAATACATTCAATTATTTCATAGTCTTCCATAAAAAAAATATGGATATCAGGATTTGATGTTTCTTAACATGTATGCAACAGGTCTTCATTAGAGCTACATGTACGTGCACAGTGTTCACCCACGCTCATTGTACCACAGTGTCTAACACAGAACATAGTACAGAGTGTAAGCTGTATAAACAACATATCTCTCTCCTTAATCAGTAGGATAGCCCATATGATTTTATCAGGTCTCCCCCCCCCAACAGTATTGAGATTCTTTGTATAGAGGTAAACATGACTGCTCATTACACATTGTACCCCAGAAGCACCCTGGCAGGTCACTATTTTTACATATTGAAGTAAATCATACACACAGTACACATAATTATGTCCCCCCCCCCCCCACCAGAGGAGGGGCATATAGAAATTGCTTTTTCCGTCCGTGTGTCCGTCTATCTGCATGCTATTCATGTCTGGGGTATAATTTCCTTGTCCTTCAACTTGTGGTAATGAAACCTAGTACACAGGATCACCAGGACATAAGGGTGTGTCCTGTACCAAAAGTAGGTCAATAGGTCAAGTATCTGTGTCACAGTAATATATCCTTATAAAATCCTGTCCGGGCTGTAATTCCTTTACTAGTTAACTTAGTTTCATGAAGCTTCACACACACACAAATATGCTGACCTAAAAGTGTGTCATGAACCAAAACTAGGTCACTAGGTCAAGTATTTGGGTCATGGTGATACATTCATATAAAACCACATTACACTTCATGTCTTGGCTGTAATAGACCTTTTTAGGATCCCAGAGAGCAGCACTTGAGGGTGATCACTTGCATATTATATGTTATACTTTTTTGCATAACAAAAAGTGCCTTTGAAGTTTTGGATTAGCAAACAGCCAAATTTATGCAAATGAACACCATCAACTGCTGCCATCTGGGGTCCTGAACTCCTCTATTCTGTTGTCCTTCAACTTACATTTATGACATTTTACACACAGATGCATCTGGACATCAGGGTGTGTCATGAACCAAAAGTAGGTCCCTAGGTCAAGTATCTGGGTCACAGTGACATATCCTTATAAAATCCTGTCCTGGCTATAATTCCTGTACTATTTAACTTAGTTTCATGAAACAAAACTAGGTCACTATGTCAAGTATCTGGGTCATGGTGATACATTCATGTAAAACTGCATCACACTTCATGTCCAGGCTGTAATTCTGTTGTCCTTTGACTTAGAATTATGAAACTTTACACTCCTGTGTATCCTGGCACAAGAGTATGTCATACATAAAAGTAGGTCACTGGGTCAAGTATCTGTTTCACAGTGATAGCATAGTTTTATTTACTATACTGTCATTCCAAAATGAGACCATGTGATTGGCAAGGTTATAAATGAGGCAAGGGGGGCATGGATCCAGCAATCACTGATTGCATTGGAATTACCATTTACATATTAACCATGTTTATAAGACATGCAAATATATAAATGTAATATATATATATATACATATATATATATATATATATAAAACATTTGGCCAGGCTTGTGGTCAATATCATGCAATTATTATATAATTGCTGTAATACTTGTACATGAGCAGACTGATTTTGATGTATGTCACCTTTTGAAAGACACAATCGATGGATGGGGGAGGTAATGCTTTCTAGTCAATTTACTGTAGCAGAAAACAGAAATAGTCAGTTTTGCTGACATCTTAAAAAAGCCATGATGATTCTCATGATTTTAATGATTACTGATTGTTAAGCCCAAACTTTGGTGGCCTTTGTGTTTGCTATTATGATAGGAGAACATTTATACAGCCATAAGAGTGACAATGACTGGCGCTGTAGAGAGGGGAAGCTCTGTTTACAGGAAATCATGTTTAAATAGTCAGGGCAGTGTTCATCAACAAGGCACAATTGGTAGAAGCCACACTATCACATGGCAACTTATAATGTGATTATTATTGGCCATGTGGAAGACCTGGTCGAATGCTGTAAAAAGCTGGTGGGTGCAGTTGTGGCAAAGGCAAAAGTAAAAGTCCAATTTGCTGTTTGGCTATTTAGGGATGAATGAAAAAATTGCATACTGCTTTTCCCAAGCCAACTGGAAACTTAAACTCAGTGTAACTTACAGGACTTTGTACCGAAGGTATGAAAACTCAATATTGAAGGCTGTGAGTTGTATCCTTAAAGCTAGAGTAAATGTTGATGTGTCATGGGATACCGTTGTAATAGTACATGTAGGTCTTTCAGCTAAAGGGTTGAATAAATATTACCTCTGGCTATGGGTGTTGTAGGGAAGGGTACAAAGGACAAGTCTCATTTATGCTAGAGGGTATAGGGTATGGAGAGTAAGTCTGTGTGCTAGAGGGTAAGATATGGAAAGCAAGTCTCCGTGTACTAGAGGATGGGGTACAGAGAGCATGAGTCAGTGTGCTAAAGGGTAGGGTATGGAGAGCAAGTCTGTGTGCTAAAGGATAGGGTAGAGATAGCTTCTACATGGGCAACTGGCTGAACTTGTCTCAAGTCTGGAATGCAAGAGGTTTTCAGATTTTGTTGCCATCTGCATTGAAAATTGCAAGTTACAGTATTTGACCATCTACATGGGCAACTGGAATTGGAATGTTAGATTATGGGCAGGTGCAGTTGGCAACAATAAGTACGGGACAATTTTGGATTTGGATAAGGAACTGACAGTTGCTGCTAAATTGCTCTTGTGATAGACACCTGCAGTTACATCTTTCTATTCCCTGCCTGAGTAATGATATACAGTGGTCCCTGTCTTGAGAGACTGCCCCTAGGGCAGGTCAAAATGTGGTCTCTCAAAACAGGTGGTTTTGCGTTAGAGGTATAAAAACATGGAATAGATGGCACAGTGTTCTGAGAGAGCAGTCATAAAAAGATATGCGGTCTGTCATTGGAGGGGTCTCTCAAGTCAGGTACCACTGTAATACCAGAAGACTTGGATCACTGCAGGGCACCACTTTTCAAGAGGGATAAGGAGTCACTCTTTGTCATATCTGATTGGTCAGGAGATTTCACATGCTCCCTCTTTGCCAGTGGTGCCCTCCAGTGATCCAGGTGCTCCAGGCACATCTCATTGGTAGCAGTGACTCTGACTTTCTTTCCAATTGTTAAAGACTTCATCATACTGGAGTAAATAATATTTCTGCCTCTGAACCTCTGTATGGATGGCTCAGCTAAAACTTTCTACCCCTGGGCAACTTACAGGGAATAATTTACCTGGAAGGTGATTGATACATGGTACAAAATCAGGACTACTGTTACTGAAAAACTTTGACCGATATGTAGTTGCTGATGTTTTCATATTTTTGAACAGGCAACTGAAAGGTACAATTTTGATGTTATTGCATGCAGCTTATCTTAATAATGTCCAAATTCTTTTATAGTGAACCCTCCTTAAAAGACACTCGGATATCCGACATATTTAATATAAAGACACAAATTTTCATGGGAAAAGGCTTATTTGCTTTGTTATTTGACTCATTTATTCGGGAACAGATGGTGTCATTATAACGAGTTTTCACTGCAAATATAACTTGACATGGATACTTTTGACAGTGTTCCTTGATGTTTGGCTGCTATGTCATGTTGTCATCTGTACATGCAGGTAATCGGTACATGGACATTGCAAGCTATTTAGCTATAACATCTTGCCTTGAAAACGGTGCAGACTGCATGACTTTACCAATTATAGCAAATGTATATACAGTGAAACCTCCCTATACCGACCACCCTTGGGACCAAAAGAAAGTGTTCAGTATAGTGAGGTGTTCGGTATAGGGAGGTTTGATAGCATTGAAAGTATATAATTGGGACCGAGAAATGGTGTTCAGTATAGAGAGGTGTTCGGTATAAGGAGGTGTTCGGTTAGAGAGGTTTTACTGTAGTCGAGTCATATCATTATGAGCCAGGCCTGAGCCATCTCCTGCACAGAGTGTTTAATTGCTGGTGCCCTCTCTTTTCTCTTACGTTTCTTACGTTTTACCGTCAAAAGTTTTGCCTTAAAGTATTCCTCTTAAGTTTTACAGTTGCGTGATTTGTTGCCTGCTTAACGGAAAGCTTTGCTGCCCTGACTGCATGAAGCGCAGGCAAGTGACAGTCTTGCACTCTGGCAACATGCACAGCGCCTGTGAGCTGGAAGTCATTTTTCATCTTTTAATCACATAAAATGAGGGAAATATGTCAGTATGTTGCCATAGTTAACTTGTTTCAGTTGACTTCCATATTCTAGAAACTACTTTTGATTTTTTTTTTTAATTTGCAGCATTTGATGACTTCATAAACTGACGGTGCAAATAGACTGCCATTTCACGGTACATAATGGCAAAGGACTGAGCAAATTTTTCCCCACCTTTTAGATGAGCTTATGCAGAGTATAAGAGATATGGCAGGGCCAAAGACAGAGTAGCAATTTATTGATTTGACAGCCGTTTGTTCGGTGTCTTTGAAGTGAAGCCAGTGTAGAGGCAGAAAGAAGGGCAGGATGTTTGTGCAAACTTGGCCATTGGCATTGGCAAACGAAGCAGTCGTTTTGCATTCTGTGTCAAGACAGACGGTGGACCTGCGACAAGTCAGCTTCACCTGCCGTCCATCTGCCACGACTTGAGAGATGAGCTTGTCGATTTTGTCACAGAGCTGCTGTGATAGCTGCGGCATTTCATTATGGCCAACAATAACGGGGCCAGCCAGCGATGATGAGTGATTGTACGAGCAAGTTGGGTGTGTTCACAGCCATGTGATGGTGGATAATTGTGGCCACGAGGCCATCCGTAGCTACTAATGACACCAATATCTAATGCCTCCACCATAATTCTGACGGCCCGTCTTAATAGATCCAGTCTATACAGACTGGTGTCCCCTATGGTGAAAGCAATTTGCTTCCTATATTATTGGAAATGTTTTCTGCAAAAACAATTTGGACATTGTGGGAGATGACCTAAGAAAAGAGACTCACATGGTGAGTGATGGAATGCTGGGATGTGTGGCCTCTCATTGGTGGATCAATAGAGCACCTGATTGGCTTCAGGACATGTAGCATTGTGCATATTTGTTCCAATTTTCAATGAGACAGGAATTTATATTAGTATGATGGAGTGGAGTTGATGCTAGAAATATTATGTAGCCTAGGGACACAGATTGGCTTTCAGTCACAGAAAGCTAAAGAACGGGAACAGCGGGGGCTTTTGTGCTATACAGAGCAACAGCTTCTCTCCACAGACCCACAGCACTGAGCTGGGCTTCTATTTTTACACAAAGCTAAAATTGACTTTTTCCCATGACTGATTGCTCTAGTCAGCTGTAGAGAAAAATGAAGAAAATCAATATTACTTTAGGGACAAACAAATCCCAAATACCAGATTGCCATGGCAAGTACGTGTACTTTGTAAGCAGATTTCAACAGTTGTCCATGAGAAATAATCACGACCTTGATTACCCAAATTTGATATCTGTGATTGACTTTTTGGAATTTCAGTGAGAACAAATTAATTGACAGGAGATTAGATATTCATTTGAGACTGTTTTCGTGCATCTGTAGACTTGATACAACTGCCATGAGGATGAATTAAATGAATTGACGAAAATGTATGCGATTCTTCAATTTTGTGTAATTTATGTAAATAAGTGGGTAATCAAAACCAATTTGACATTGAGTTGATTTGTATTTGCTGTACTCTTGAGTTAAAAGTAGTAAGACTTTCTACGTAGTGCTGAGATTGACACATGATTTCATGTTTTACCAAAGCAGCCTTTTGAGTGAGGACATGTTTATTTAAGCCATCCTGAAATGATGGTTTCTGTCAGAAGGTGGTACACTGGAAAAAATTAAGATCTGTTTCATGTCAGCTACATATGTATACATGTATTAAAGTTACAATGATCCTATGGACCCAAGATGGTTGTTTAATTGTGTAAATAGTGAGATAATGATAGATACTGGATTGTTGTATGTGTAGATAGTGAGATAATGATGGATACAGGATTGGTGTATGTGTAGATAGTGAGATGATGATGGATACAGGATTGGTGTATGTGTAGATAGTGAGATGATGATGGATACAGGATTGGTGTATGTGTAGATAGTGAGATGATGATGGATACAGGATTGGTGTATGTGTAGATAGTGAGATGATGATGGATACAGGATTGGTGTATGTGTAGATAATGAGATAATGATAGATACTGGATTGTTGTATGTGTAGATAGTGAGATAATGATGGATACAGGATTGGTGTATGTGTAGATAATGAGATAATGATAGATACTGGATTGTTGTATGTGTAGATAGTGAGATGATGATGGATACAGGATTGTTGTATGTGTAGATGTATAGTGAGATAATGATGGATACAGGATTGTTGTATGTGTAGATGTATAGTGAGATAATGATGGATACAGGATTGTTGTATGTGTAGATAGTGAGATAATGATGGATACAGGATTGTTTCATGTGTAGATAGTGAGATAATGATGGATACAGGATTGTTGTATGTGTAGATGTATAGTGAGATAATGATGGATACAGGATTGTTGTATGTGTAGATGTATAGTGAGATAATGATGGATACAGGATTGTTGTATGTGTAGATGTATAGTGAGATAATGATGGATACAGGATTGTTGTATGTGTAGATAGTGAGATAATGATGGATACAGGATTGTTGTATGTGTAGATGTATAGTGAGATAATGATGGATACAGGATTGTTGTATGTGTAGATGTATAGTGAGATAATGATGGATACAGGATTGTTGTATGTGTAGATAGTGAGATAATGATGGATACAGGATTGTTTCATGTGTAGATAGTGAGATAATGATGGATACAGGATTGTTGTATGTGTAGATGTATAGTGAGATAATGATGGATACAGGATTGTTGTATGTGTAGATGTATTGTGAGATAATGATGGATACAGGATTGTTGTATGTGTAGATGTATAGTGAGATAATGATGGATACAGGATTGTTGTATGTGTAGATAGTGAGATAATGATGGATACAGGATTGTTTCATGTGTAGATAGTGAGATAATGATGGATACAGGATTGTTGTATGTGTAGATGTATAGTGAGATAATGATGGATACAGGATTGTTGTACATGTATGTGCAGATAATGAGATAATGGTGGATACAGGACTGTTCCATGTGTAGATACATGTAGTTAGATAATGATGGATACGGGATTGTTGTATGTGTAGCTAGTGAAATAATCATGGATGCAGGATTGTTGTATGAGTAGATATAGTGAGATAATGATGGACACAAATATTGGTATGTGTATAGATACTGTAAAGTGCCTTAATTTTGCTGTATTCTTATTTTCACTTATTTTGCTATTGACACAAAACCTTGAAATTAAAAACAGAGTGAAATAGTACTTTAACATTGTTTAAATAGCAACTAAGTCCAAAATAGTGAAATAGAAACTACAGTAAAATATCAAATGTGCAAATATTGTGAAAATTAAACATGCGAAAATGAAGCAATTTACTATTGTGAGGTAATGATGGATGCAGGATTAATGGTGTACATTAAATGTTGATTGTGCTTAGAAACCATGTACTCAATTAGGACTATGATCGTAATTAAATTATGTAGGTACAGGTCCACTTAGGCTGCTTAAGGTGGACTCAAGGGATGGCCAGTGTGAAAACAGATGACCACTGGTAATGGGGCTATTGTAATGGAGAACACAGAAAGTAATGTTAAAGCTTGCACTTGCCACAACCTGTAGACAAAACCGTTCATCATCCGTCCTGTGGCTGATTGATGATCGAGAATTACCTTCCGTCCACGGCCTGCGTGCTCAGCTACACCGATTTGAAAAATCTAAATTGCAATTTTTGGCTATACATGTACAGTCTGCCGAGTTCAGCCCCTGCTGGAACGTAGTTTCATCAGGTACCTTGTGCTGCAGACTTTGAAAGGAAGGAAAGGAACTTGAACAAGTTTAATTTGTCCACTGGACTTTTTAGGGGATCACATATCAGTTTTAGCTTTTCACAATTATTGCAGAAAAATAAATTAGTGAAGATACATAAAATCCATGGGATGCATTTTAGTCTCCCATGCACATGAATTCTGTGCCAAATTTTAGCATTTGACTAACTGCTGCCGTGCTATGTGTTAGGCTGAATGAACAGCTTTGCCCAGCTCTTTTTGGGGTAAACATGCCCATAGGGTGCCAGGCAAAATTATGGACCTGGTCACTGCTTTTTTTTTTCTTTCCTTTTTTTTTTGGCTCAGCTGATCTGTCAGTCAGCTGATCTAATGTGCTGGGTGGTCTTGATCCATCGTCTGTCTGTCCATCCATCTGTTTGTCTGTCCATCAGCGTCCACAATTTACAGTTTCACTTCTCCAAAACCGTCAGTCACATCCACTTCAAACTTAGTAGGAATTTTCCATGGGTGGGTCTCTACAAAATTTGTTCAAATGATCATGCTCGAGTGATTTTTAGGTAAATTGGTTATAAAGCAATTACTTTGTCCTTGTGTGCATGCGTGTGTCTGTCCCAACAGTTTCCACACTAAAACTCAAAAAGCTTTTCGCATAGGGCTTTCATATTGCACATGCTCATAATCCAGCATAAGGTCTCGGATGAGTTTGAACATGGGTAACTTTGACCTAATTCCCAAGGCCACAGAGCCATTTTAGTGAATTTGGTTTTCACTCAATAAGTTGAAAAGTTTTTGACATCGGCCTCTCTATTGCACATGCTTATAGCCCTGCATAAGTTCTCAGATAAGTTCAAATATGGGGGAGCTTGACTGAAATCCCAAGGTCATAGAGGCATTTTAGTGAATTTGGTTTTCACAGAATAACTTGACAAACTTTCGACGTAGGCCTTTCAAATTGCAGGTCATTGTAGTCCTATGTAAGGTCTCAGATGAGTTTGAAGATGGGAGACCTTGACCCAAATCCCATGGTCACAGAACTGTTTTAGCGAATTTGATTTTCATTTGACAAGTTGAAAAGTTTTTGACATAGGCCTTTCTTATTGCACATGGTGTTAATCCTACATAAGGTCTGAGAAAAGTCGGAAGATGGATTACTTTGACCCAAATCCCAAGGTCACAGTTCGGGGGGGGGGGGGAGGCATAGATCTAGTAATCTCTTATTGTGTTTTAATTACTTTTTTGTTCATTGTCAGGCAAAATCTTAAAAAATCTTCTCTAGAACCACTATATTGTTTTGAAATTGCATAGGGACACTTCTGGATCCCTGACAGGACCTTAATTTGTTCAACAGGTGGCTCCGTAATTTGTTTCTATTTTTTTTAAAACAACTTTTGGGTGTTTTAAATAGTTTTGACTTCTCCAAAACCATCACTTAGATTGTTCTGAAACTCTGTGGGAATGTAACTTGTGGGAGGATTAGACAAAGTCGTTCTCTAGGTAGTGATACTCTGGATCCCTGATTTTGAACAAATTTTTCAATGTAGCTACCTGTCAGTGAATTCATGTATTCCTGTTGATTATGTCTCCCGGTGGAAGCCGGGGGACATATTGTTTTAGTGCCCGTTTCTTCCGCTTCTTCTTCTTCTTCTTCTTCTTCTTCTTCTTCTTCTTCTTCTTCTTCTTCTTCTTCTTCTTCTTCTTCTTCTTCTTCTTCTTCTTCTTCTTCTTCTTCTTCTTCTTCTTCTTCTTCTTCTTCTTCTTCTTCTTCTTCTTCTTCTTCTTCTTCTTCTTCTTCTTCTTCTTCTTCTTCTTCTTCTTCTTCTTCTTCTTCTTCTTCTTCTTCTTCTTCTTCTTCTTCTTCTTCTTCTTCTTCTTCTTCTTCTTCTTCTTCTTCAACACTTGGTTTCCGCACGATAAGTCTTGAAGAACTTGACAGAATTTGATGAAACTTGGTAGGATAATGTATCTAGGCAAGACCTAGGTTGGGATTGTATTTGGATGACCTTGAGCGAATTCTCAAGGTCACAGGGTCACTTATGTGAAATTGGTTTCTGTGCGATAAGTCTTGAAGAACGTGATGGAATTTGATGAAACTTGGTAGGAGTATGTATCTAGGCAAAACCTAGGTTGGGATTATATTCGGGTGACCTTGAGCGAATTTTCAAGGTCACAGGGTCACTTATGTGAAATTGGTTTCCGTTTGATAAGTCATGAAGAACATGCTGGAATGTGATGAAACGTGGTAGGATTATGTATCTTGGCAAGACCTAGGTTGGGATCGTATTTGGATGACCTTGAGGGAATTCTCAAGGTCACAGGGTCACTTATGTGAAATTGGTTTCCGTGCGATAAGTCTTGAAGAACATGATGGAATTTAATGAAACTTGGTAGGATTATGTATCTAGGCAAAACCTAGGTTGGGATTATATTCGGGTGACCTTAAGTGAATTCTCAAGGTCACAGGGTCACTTATGTAAAATTGGTGTCCGTGCAATAAGTCTTGAAGAACTTGATGGAATTTGATGAAACTTAGTAGGATTATGTATCTAGGCAAGACTTAGGTTGAGATTGTATTTGGATGACTTTGAGGGAATTCTCAAGGTCACAGGGTCACTTATGTGAAATTGGTTTCCGGTCGATAAGTCATGAAGAATTTGATGGAATTTGATGAAACTTGGTAGAATTATGTATCAAGGTAAGACCAAGGTTGGGATTGTATTTGAGTGACCTTGACCTAATTTTCAAGGTCACAGGGTCACTTATGTGAAATTGGTTTCTCTGCAATAAGTCTTGAAGAACTTGATGAAAATTGCTAGAGTAATGTATCTAGGTGAGAGCTAAAATAGGATTGAAATTTTCAAGCAAACTTGGTCATATGTAATTTGTTATCACCTGTAGCTTATTCAGAGACGTAAGTGTTCCACCGGGAGACATTTGATTTTCTGTTGGAAAATCAGTCTGTTCTAGTTACCATGTAAGTTGGTGGGGATTGCAATGGAAATTCACATTTTCAACTTCCCCAAACCTGTCAAACACATTCACTTCAAGGGTGGTGGGAATGCACTGTGGGTGGGTCTTTACCAATATTGTTCAATTGGTCATTCTACAATGATTTTATGATTTCTGTTTTTTTCACAAATTTTCTTGTTTACTTTCCAGTAAAATCTCCAAAAATGTTCTTCTCTGAAACCTCCCAACCAATTGCCTTACAATTGCATGGGGATACTGCTGGGAACTCTAGACTATAATTTGTTCAACAGGTGGCACTGTGATTATTTTTCACGTTTCAAAAAATTGTGTGCATTTTCAATTTTCTTTACCAAACTGCAAACTGGATCCACTCTAAACTTAGTGGGAGAGTATGTGGACTTTATTTCTGTCAAATTTTATGACATGGTGGTGCTGTCCTTTGGTGATTTTCAACAAATTTTCAAAATTTTGAAAAATCTGTAAGAGGATATGTATTTTTTACCAACAGTGATGAGGAATTATATCATTCTGAAGTTCACAGGACTACTTCACTCTTTGAATGTAAGGTCATCTGAGTACAGGGCTGTCGAGGTCCTCTTGTATTTCTCCCTCCCCCCCACCCCCCCCCCCCCCCCCCCCCCCCGCATACCTACAGGCGTACTGGTGTTTGAGTGGAGGGTTTTTATGGGGAATTTGTATGTAAAATCATAATTCAGATGAGAATGACTTTTTGTTGTGATTTGCAGGCAAATGGTTAAAGAGGTCAAAAGTTAGTTCAAAACCAGTATAAGTCTGTTCCGTTTCATGTGGTCATCAAAAACCTGAATATTTATTAAACAATTGGCACATAATGTTGCAAGTTCAAAGTTTGCATGATGGTTACAGAATGCTTAAAACTGGAAGAAGTCTAATCCCAAGTACTTCCAATGGCAACTAGATTGTAGATAATATGCTTCTCATATTTCCATGTGTTTATTTATGTTAATTAAGCTGATAAGGAGTGTCATTTTCCCAGTTGGGTGCCTCATGCTTAGTGTAGCAAATCTGATGTATAATTGGAAGACTTTGCTTGGTTGGATTCTGGTGCATGTTATGCCTCATTGGTTTGCAGTTTTTGTCCTCAATGAAAGCAGGGTCCCATAATAAATGAAGTAATGTATAGAAAATATAATAGAGCTCATCAGTTGAGTTTTAAAGGGATGTCACTAGCATGTAGTTAGATCATGCTAGCTCGAGAATTTGTACTTTTTTACTGTCTGCATTAATACTTCCCGATCTGCATTATGGGTTTCAACTCATTATTCCTTCTTAAACCGACCAAAACTAGTTGGCAGTCAAATGTTGTCTACATCAATGTGTTTGACTAATTTCAGCAGTAATAAAACACAAGTTTGAATCAAAATTGTCGACAGACTAGATCTGTCAAGATGGCACAACTGACGCCATGGAAAGCTGCTGACAGTCTCAATTCAAGGGGGGGGGAGGTTAATACTAGTATGACTGCAAAATGCTTTACGTCTACATCTCCTGTCTCAGAAAATCAACCAAATATGCCATTGAAATAGCCCCCGAAAGGGCTGTTAGAAGATTTACAAGTGGCATATGGCATGGATAAGCACATGAATATCTATTGGGCTGTTTTGAGGTGACACAGTCAAGACAGCATTGCTGACCGTTATGCTTTTGGCATTTACAAGGTTCGTAGATCCAAATGTTTATTGACTTTCTCTGTCTCTCATAAACACAATCATGGGATATAGGTCACTTCATAGTTGTGAGGGCAGTCATAAAAACCTTAAATCCTGAGTGATAATGAGGGGGAAGTTTATTACCACTCCAAAAATGTCGAATCACCCACACAGTCGAGGTTGGTACCTGCTTCACAGCCCATTTTAGGAGTTATGAGCCCCCAAAGTGTCATTGCCATGGCAACATGGAATAGGAGCCATTACGTATCAATTGTGCTGCCAAACCTTCAGTCCTTTCCCAAATTCAAGAGCCCAAAATGACCTGATGTTGACTGTTATGTATGCTGCAATATTTTAAATTAAATTTATTTTTAACCTTTTCCTACTCCAATTACCGGAAGGCACCCAGATGGAAATTGTCTGTTTTTATTGTATTTGCTTCTCAAATGGACCAACCTCCCTGTTTTCTTCACTCCTGTTGTAGTACAGGCATGATACAGAGCATGGTCTGCTATTTTTACGTGGTCCATTCCTAGTCAGAGTACCTCTGAGTCAATAGCTTTCCTTTGCGTGGGTGGGGCACATTGCATCCAACCCACACCAAGGAAAGCTATTGACCTACTGCCTGACATCATGAATGGTCTTACTTACAAATCTCACAGAAAATTTTTCTAGGTGACGAGAAATTAAACTAAAAATGTTAAAGGCAGATGACAATTTACATCCAGATGCTTTTGGCTGTTTTGAGTTAAAAAAAGGTTAACTGTCATGTTACTAGAATTTTTTTTTTTAGTTGAGAACTGCGAATAAGTCGTCTCATGATTATATGACCCTGGCAGTCAGCAGCTTTTCTTGGCAAGTATTGGGCAACATGCACCATAGAAAACTGTTGACTCAACCGTTTTCTGACTAAGGAAGAAATTCAATATAAAATACATGCAGGAAACATTTTCTTTAAGTGCCGCAAGAGGTGGGCACTGTAAAGAGAGTGTGTCCTTGTCTTTGCTGCAGCTTTGGTGATTAACTTGCACCATGCTAAGCTAGAGTCTGTCGGCACGTGCATTAGTGGGTGTGTTTTCATTACCTTACAAGTCATGCTGCAGCTGCCCTTGCTGCAACTGTAGCATGTCTGACCAGGTGGTGTCAAAATCCTTGATTGTTGGCCAGGTATGTATAGGTACTTGAAGAGATGCTCTTTTAATGGGAAGTTCGACCGCGACTAATTCTCATTCACTGTAAACTAAATATTCAGAATCATCCATCACTTCACATGAACTGGATTAAGTTTCGAGCATGGGGGAAAAAAGTTGTCATACCTCCATAAATCATCACTAGCTCCCATCAGTATCTTTTTTGATTTGCTAATTTTGTACATCAGTTAAATAACAGAAGTATAAGAGGGATAATTAAATGTGGTGGATCATTCTATTGTGCTCATATTATCAATAAATCATGTGCAAAAGAAACGGAATGATGGACACTCTCACAATGTATGATTCATACACGCAAAGTTCCATAAAGCTTCAGAGTATAGAGGTCACCACTTGTCAAGTCATTGTGCCTCCTTGTTTTTTTTTTGCTTTGTGTTTTTTTTTTTTTTTTTTTAAATATCTAACTTAGTGATTTTGTTGTCTGAAATTGAAATCCCCTTGTGGATATCTGTCTTCCTATTTTTTAGTCCTTGTAGATCGAAATGTGCTTGGTATGCAGATATGTATATACATTTTTTTTAATTGGAGGACATTTTAAAACCTGACAATATCATGCTGTGAGCGTCTCCTAAATCTCATGAGGGAGGGATAGCTATTGTAAGGAGAACAAAAGCTTAATGAGGAGGATTACATGAGTGATCAATCAGATCAAATATTAAAGTATAAATTAGCAAGACGGTGGAGTAATACGTTTAAACCCAGGATGCCGGGAGACTATATCTCAATGTAATGACCATTTAATAGTAGGAGATGGAAAAGTCTGGCGAAATTAATCAAAAGCGTGGGATGAATTAATTGCGTATCATTGAGCGTGGGGATGCAGATGACAGCTGGACTGGTGTTATGGCATGTTGCGGTGACATCTTATATCTAGAGACAAAACATGGGGACGTCTACTGGCTAGTCTTTTTCCCGGTTCTCATTAGTAGTCTTTGTTCTGTACACCGTGTCTGGTAACCATGATACTGCAGTATCATTTTACTATATGATGGCATCATACCTAGCTTGATACAACACAGAGGGAGGTCAGTGCTGGCTGGTCACCATTCCACACACAGTGTGTGACAGACTGCTGTTATATCATGGTATGGTGATGTCATACCTTGGCATAACACAGAGGGAGGTCAATGCTGGCTGGTCACCATTCCACACACAGTGTGTGACAGACAGGTGTTATATCATGGTATGGTGATGTCATACCTAGGCATAACACAGAGGGAGGTCAGGGCTGGCTGGTCACCATTCCACACACAGTGTGTGACAGACTGCTGTTATATCATGGTATGGTGATGTCATACCTTGGCATAACACAGAGGGAGGTCAATGCTGGCTGGTCACCATTCCACACACAGTGTGTGACAGACAGGTGTTATATCATGGTATGGTGATGTCATACCTAGGCATAACACAGAGGGAGGTCAGGGCTGGCTAGTCACCATTCCACACACAGTGTGTGACAGACAGGTGTTATATCATGGTATGGTGATGTCATACCTAGGCATAACACAGAGGGAGGTCAGGGCTGGCTAGTCACCATTCCACACACAGTGTGTGACAGACAGGTGTTATATCATGGTATGGTGATGTCATACCTAGGCATAACACAGAGGGAGGTCAGGGCTGGCTAGTCACCATTCCACACACAGTGTGTGGCAGACTGCTGTTATATCATGGTATGGTGATGTCATACCTAGGCATAACACAGAGGGAGGTCAGGGCTGGCTAGTCACCATTCCACACACAGTGTGTGACAGACAGGTGTTATATCATGGTATGGTGATGTCATACCTAGGCATAACACAGAGGGAGGTCAGGGCTGGCTGGTCACCATTCCACACACAGTGTGTGGCAGACTGGTGTTATATCATGGTATGGTGATGTCATACCTAGGCATAACACAGAGGGAGGTCAGGGCTGGCTGGTCACCATTCCACACACAGTGTGTGACAGACAGGTGTTATATCATGGTATGGTGATGTCATACCTAGGCATAACACAGAGGGAGGTCAGGGCTGGCTAGTCACCATTCCACACACAGTGTGTGACAGACAGGTGTTATATCATGGTATGGTGATGTCATACCGAGACACGATGCAGAAGGAGGTTCGCTGGCTAGTCTCCTTGCCATGTATTAATGGTAAAATCCTATCCACACACAATAGACATGTGTGATATCATGACATGGCAGAGGGAGGTGTGCTGGCTGTTCTCCTTGCCCTTCCATTCGGTTGTCTTCCTCCCCTAGTCTGTATCTCATGCACACCCAAGATATTATATCCCTTTTTTGTAGTTGATTGCAAAAGTTTTAAGCACTGTAAATGCTTTATTTTCATGTGTATAAATTTTCACTTTTTCTTTTTTTATTTTTGACATTTCACTGTAGTTTTAATTTCACTGTTTTGGAAATAATTTCTATTCAAACTATGTTAAAATACTGTTTCACTGTATTTTTATTTTCATGGTTTTGTGCCATCAACGAAATCAGCGAAAATAAGAGTACAGTGAAATTAAAGCAATTTACAGTAATACATTCAATTGATTGCAATGTCTCCAATTATTTTCTCTCATTCGTCTGTACTCATATTGTGTGCCGCTGGTGTGCCAGACAGTGAATGTGATTGCAAAAACTGGAAATGAATGTGTTAAATTGATAAAGACAGAGCAGTTATATCATAACGGCACTGTAGGTATGTATGCGTGCATGTATAAGGCTATTTTTGCAATGAAAAGAAAAAACTTCAGAAGAGTATATAATGAGCAAGATGAATCATTTGATGTACATGCACAGTGTAGAAATTCCTGCAATAGGGGGAGTTACCGGTAGCAGGGCACTTGGAGGGATGGTGATAGTAAAATCCCAAGACTTTCCCCCGGGATTTAAGACTGAGTCAACAGCTAAACTCCTTGGCATGGGTTGGGCACTGAGTTAAGTACCAAGTGGAACTCTTGCCAATGAAAACTGTTGACCTAGAATATGCTGTCTTGCTATGGATCAGTCAGCTACAATTGTCATTCAAATATTTTTTTATTATAATTTTTTTGTCATTGTGGTAATACATGTAAGTGGCAAAGGGTAAATAAATGAGAGCATGTGGGTGCTGCTACAGAAGTTGATGGCACATGTATATACATGCATCCCATATTAGAGACTACTTGGTGATTGGGGTCCTGTAAGAGATCTAGATGAGGGTGGGGTCCTATAACAGATACATGTAATGACAGGGGTCCTAAAACAGATGTTGATGGGGGTCCAGTGTAATACAGATTTACATGTATGATAGGGGTCCTGTACAAGAGAGGAAGGGTATAGTGTCAAGCTGGTTGCTGATGCATCTACATGTTAAGTGTCCTAAATGTATGTTGAAAGGTGATCGATAAACTTGTTGTGCAGGAACAAGTCTATCACATGACAGAGTCAGAAAACACATATTGTGTCTACATGTAAATGTTTAAGATTGTATTCAGAGGATAAAGGCAGGGTCTGACTAGAAATGAGTACATCGGTAGCTACAACATTATGATATCAAGGCTTGTGGTAGGGACCCTGACGGGAAATGTAGACCACACAAATGGCTAGATGGGTCACAAAAGTTCGTCACTTACAGAGGCTAAGAAAATTAAGTGTATCACAGTTGTCAGTCACCAATTGTAGGACAGCATGAACAGTATCTGATGACAGTAATCCTATCTTCCTATGTATTATGGGAGCCAAGCTGATTTTGTGCCCATTTCTTGTGCTTATATCATATGTTCGGAACGAGCGGGACTTGAATCTGCAACCTTTGGCACCATTCACCTTATAAATCCTCCCAGTTGTTCTTGTTCTTCAATGCTTTGGTTTCTGTGCACTAACTCTTGAAGGATTTCATAAAAACTTACTGAAACTAGGCAGAATTATATAACTAGGTAAGGCCTACATGTAGCTTGATTGTATTTGGGTGAGCTTGACCTACATGTAATTGTCAAGGTCACAGAGCCATAATGGTAATTTTGTTTCTGTGTAAAATGGCCAAAGGATTTCACAAAACTTATTGAAAGTTTGTAGGATGAGGTAAGACCTAATTTGGGATTGTATTTTGATGACCTTGACCTACATGTCCAGGTCACTGAGCCATATATAGTAATTGTGCATCCCCGGTAGGGGGGGATGTATATAGTATTTAGTCCCATCGTTGTCCGCTGCTGCGATGGCCTATCTTATTTTCTTTATACTTATGTCCCCTCATGACCTATTGCCTCTTAATTTGGTACAAATAATCTATGGGTCTGGGAAATCTGTCCCATATAATAATATATAACCTTGAGGTCAAAGGTCGAGGTCAAATCCTTGTTGCATTTTCTGCTGACTCAGCAATTTTCACATATTGGCCTACACCTTCTTAATGGTGCATCATAGGCCCAAGGTTACTATTAATTGTTGATAGGAAAGTAATTATTGGCTTTCAGTTCGTATGGTTTATTTTAAACCTGAGTGACCTTAAAAGGTCAAACTGCATACATTCCTGTTGATTACTGTAAGTGAATAGGGATTGCTGTGGATCACGTTTTCGACTTCATCTTCAAAATTGTCAGCCAGATTCACTTCAAACTCAGTGGGGGTGTACCATGGGTCAGTCTCTACCAAGTTTGTTCAAATGGTCATGGTCCAGTGGTCAAGGTCACAGGGCAATTTTTAATTTTATATAGTAATCCTTATTTTCATTGTATCTTTGGTTGCTATTGACCAATTCCCTTCTAATTTGGTACAAATGATCTAGGGTCTGCAGAGTTTTTAATCATATGTTAATGGATGACCTTGAGGCCAAAGATCAAGGTCACAGGGTGATTCCTATTTTTATAGGGTATTCCTTTAATCATACCTCTGCCCCCTATTGAATTGACTCCTTATCTTCTGTTTAAGTGCAGATCATCCATGGATTTAGAGATTTTTTTGCATGAATGTGGATAATTTTCAGGATGTTGGTGAAGGTCCCAATGTCCTCAAAAAGTTGATTGGTTATATATATACATGTATATAGACACATTTGTTTTACGTGGATTGTGAAAGAAGTCAAATGTTGACTTATCGAGTCACTCTCCACGGCACAGATGTTGGCGTATACTACCCACCTTGTCTGTGGTGGAGGAAACCGAAGAACTCAGAGAAAACCACCGTGCACGGTTAAAAGGGTAGGAACTCTTTCACATGCTGGCCATGGACGAGAATCGAACCCGGGTCGTAGAGGTGAAAGGCGTGCGTCTTACCGCTCAGCCAACTGTGCATTGGTTAACTGTAACTATGTAAATTCATAGATATAAGTCAAGTAATCATGCATTGATGCTTGTCATGTAATCCCAATGGACAGGTCTTATAAAAATACTGCAAGTATTTACATTTTGCTTGGTGCATAATGACATACATTGGCAAAAGCTATACTGATCTCTGATGTCGTGCTCTAGAGATGCATAATGTTTTTTGCAAGAAAAACTCACCTCTAGTTTCATTTAATTTCATTTCATTCCCATATGATTTCTCTTCAATGTTTTGATGAAACATAATGAAACTTGGTAGGATGATATACCGGGGTAGCTTGGTGGGGCAAAGATGGGTATTGCATGTAAGTTACCGTAAACTCGATTTAAGTCTTGTGTCATATTTGATCATATTATATATATTTACACGCATACTTTTCAGTTCTATGGGGGGGGGAGGGTAGTGACATTTGATTTCCAGTTAGAAAATGAGGTTGTCCCCAAGTTTATCATAGCGTTGTCAACAGCAGAATTTGTCTGTCGTGCGGTAAAGTCCGACACTCAGCAGTTCTGCAGGCAGTAAAATAGACGGATGCCAGCAATAGACAGATCAGGCGGTGAATGAAAGGAGACGTATTGAAAATTGAAAGTTATATCTGATTAATAAATAATTCACAGAAATATATGAGTGATGCATGAGCAAAAGTATAGAAGTTGATCTTGTTGGGGGGAAAGATATTTGATAAAGAATGAAGTATTGATGGGGAATGGTGATTAAATTACGGTTTATTCACAATTGAGTTTTAATTATGCTGCATCAATGTGCAAGGTGGATGAACAGGTCAATATATGAATTAAATTGAATGACAAAATAAATTAATTAATGCACAGATTTTGACTTGGGAAAATGATTGCGTTCAGGGTATTATTAAATAAAAAGGGAGTTTCAATAAATACATAATCAGTAAGAGAGAAGGAAGATTGGGTCCTCGACGCTTTAAGAGGGAAGTCAGTGCAGTAGATTTAATTGTGGACAAAGCAGAGTGAGACGCGCCAGTTCAGGCCTGATTTGCTGGACGGGTTAGCTGCAAAATGAGCATGCCGGTGACATCCCTTAAAAAGTCAGCACGAGAACTTATGTATTTTACATGCAACATTTAGTTCCCTGTGGGACTGCCGTATTGCTCATAAACAGACTACTGAGGCATATGACCAGAATCCAACTGAACAATGCATTTTAATTGTGTGCCGGAGTTGTCATAGCAACCATATGAGGACCCCAACTGGGAGAATGACTCTCCTTATCAGATCAATTAGCATAAGTAAACATGAAGAATTGAACAGAGATGTTTTCTGCAACCTGGCTAGCTTTTCAAGTACTTGGTATGAGATTTTCACAACCTTAAGTAAACTGAGATCATCATGAATTGAAAATATATCCGTGAAACCATCTTGAAAGATCCAAGGATCTCCTCTGAATATGATCTAATTATAGACCCCCGCCCCCCCCCCCCCCACCTCTCCCTGCAAAGAAAGTTTGTAGGATAAACTGTATTTTCAACTTGTCGAGCTGTCCAACTCCTCCCCTCACTGTCTGTCCATTGCACAATCTTTGCGAGCAAAATATCTCGTGTTTCACAGGTCACGGCAAACCCAAATGTACCTCAATTGTGCATTGACAGAATTCCGTGACCTGATTATGTTCTGGTGATATTGACCTAATTTTTAATGTCGCAGGACCCATATGTGTGTGCTGGCAGGGCTGTCCAACTAGAGCATTGTAGCAAAATTTTGCTACAAAGGTTTTCAAAATTGCTACCAGTTTTCTCCAAAATAAGTGTCTCTTATGTACAGAGGAGGAAAAAATGCTACAAGAAAAGAAAATTTTGCTACAGAGATTTTCAGCTGGACAGCACATTGCTGGGGGAGGGGGCTCTACAGTCTGTTAGCAACAACTGTTCTAGTTGAGAATAAAGTTACATTATTTTGTATAAAACAAACAGATGAAAACCACATGGGGGGGTAATAACTCATAGAGTTACATTATTTAAAAAAAAAACAAGCTCCAGTACATATATATCCCCAGAATAGAGAACAACAATTATGTTTAGATCCATGGAGCAGAGCACAGTAATTACATTTGTCTCTGTTTACTGAGAGCAATAATTACATATACAGTAAACCCTGCTCTGAGAGACCGCCCCTAGGGCAGGCTGAAAAGTGGACATATAAGGCAGGTGGTCTCTCAACAGAGGTACAATAACATGGGAAAGATGGTAAAAGGGACATAGTAAACGTGGTCTGAAAAGGCAAGTGGTCTTTCATCACAGTGGTCTCTCAAAACAGGTTTCACTGTATCTCCCCAGAGCAGAGAGCAATAATTTCATATATCTCCCCAGTACATAGAGCAATAGTTAC
The DNA here is from genome assembly GCA_964020975.1 of Hermodice carunculata. Lineage (NCBI taxonomy): Eukaryota > Metazoa > Annelida > Polychaeta > Eunicida > Amphinomidae > Hermodice > Hermodice carunculata. Next base: position 91,003,379 of record OZ026619.1, read on the forward strand.
ATGTATCTCCCTAGGACAGAGAACAATATAATTACATATATATATGTTCCTAGAACAGAGAGCAACAACGGTGTGTCTAGCTTTGAAAAAAGATTCACTGTAGAGAATTGTGTCTTCTTCAAAACATAAGCTAGTTAATAGAGTCTCAATATTTCCAGCATTCATATACATGTAGTGGAAATACTATACCTTCTTATGGTGAAATGGTAATGTGGATGTATGGAGCAAGCTTCAAGTGCAGAGCTTGAAAGCCATAACTCACTCAATTCTCCCTGATGACTTCCAACTATCGGAAATAAATTTATGCCTTCTTTGGCTTCATTTATCACTTGTGCTGTTTTAATCAGCAAAGCTATTATGATCTATTATTTCAACAAGAATGGTGGCGCGGACGGACACCGATCGAAACTGGATGCTTTAACTTGAAAGGACTGAAGAGCCGTGAATTCATAAGAGTATGGTTACTCTTATTGTGTTGTACCATTTAAGAATCGCCGCTAATGAACGCAATTTCTCACCAGTATCCACATAACAATATTATGTGTGGCAGGATATTAAATTTATTGAATATTGGTTTTGTCCCAGTGATTACAATAAAGTTGATACCTGTGGTTACAAGACTGGAACTTCATATAATAAGCTTAATGCTACAGGGACTGGGCTCATCCTCTGCATGTGAAACTCAACTATGGCCGTCAATAAATATGTAAATGCAAAGAGACTTAATTTATGGGTTTGAATGTATATTAATTGATATTTACAAGATCTTTGATATGTTTAATGGTCCACGGGGGTACATATATCAGATTTATGCTTTTCTTGAATGGGCAAAATAGCCTCTCCAGCATGAAGTGTACAGAGTGGCAACGGAGTCACAATATATACATCGATAAAAAATTAGTTGGAGTTCTAAGGTGAAAAATATATTCTTTGATAGAATTGAAAAGGAGAGAATGGGGGATACATGGGGAATACATTATATGTTTTCTATGCAAGACTTGCATTTCTGAAGGGTTTTCCATTAGACCAATTCTCAAAACATTTGTGTGGATTTTTATATTTCTCTTTAACTCTTTCACTCCCATCTGCGACTAAAGACGAAGTACTTAATATTAACTTGTCTGAATTATCAAAAGGATACTATGTTAATGTTCTGTGTAAAGAGACATTTCATTCAAGTGCCAGCATGCTTATAGTCCCATAAAGTATAACGGTCCAGGTCAACAGCTTTCCGCAGCAAGATTTGGGACACAGTGTGCCCAAAAGTGCACCGAGGAGAAGCGATTGACTCAGTCCAAAACTTGGGAGTGAGAGAGTTAAGTTAAAGAATCAATATTCAAAAGGGCATTTAGCTAAATAACCTGTGTGTTTAAGAGTAGTGGGTGTATGTTTCTATCGGTTCAAGATGACATTGATACCTAATTATCTGTACAGGATGTATGTGGTCAGTATGCACACATTATTCCTGAGGTAAAGATGTTCACAAATATTCCCAATAAACACCACATGGCAAGGGCAAAAATTTCAAATATTTATTCATTTTTTTGGGGGGGGGGTGTTTTTCTATCTACTCAGGTCTGCAAGTAAAGAAGATGGCATGAAATAAAATAACAGTTTGACTCTAAATCAAAATGGGAAAATTAACCCTTTACCTCATCAGTTAAGTATGGGTCAATAGCTTCGCTTGGGGTGGGGTAGGCACTGAGCAAACCCACCTGCAAGGAAAGCTGTTGATCTGGGGCACACTATTTGATAAGAGTCCATCTGCAACTTTGATTCAAATTGTTTTTCATTAAGAATAAAATGAATAAAAATCACTGAAGAGGAGCCTTAATTACCTCGAGCCAGTTTTGGCTGGTGCTGGTGCTGGTGGTGAGGGTGAGGGTGAGGGTGGGGTTAATGTCTGGGAGAATGTGTACATTTATGGAATGTATTAAACTTTATAAAGATCAAAAGACTGCCAGGCTTTTTGTGTGTGTGTGTGTGGTTTTTTTGTTTTTGTTTTTTTTTGTTTTGTTTTTGACTGTTTAGAAGTCAGAGTCCTCAGTTACACATTTAAGAAAAAAAAAAAAAAAAAAAAGAAAAGAGAAAAAGGAAAAGTGAGTGAAAAATTCAGAGAGCCAACTGACCAGGAAAAATGAGAAGCAATATTGTATTATATATTCATGATAACAAATTTCTGCTCTGTAATTTGGACTTTTTTTCCCTGTTTAATTAGAATAGTCAATTCAAATTAGCTTGTAAAATGTACATGTGGGTATTGGGTGTATTGCACCCAACCCATGCCAAGGACCTCCATTCACCCAGTGATATTCCAAGCATAAATTCAAAGGTTAACACAACAGAGAGAATGCGGAATTTGTCCACCCTGCCACAAGTGATGTTTCAGATCTATGCCCTGCTACATGTATTTTGATGAATAACGCTTGTCCGTATGGACGTTATGTAACAAGCTGTGCTGTACTGAGACATTAGACAGATGAAAATGCTGGGTCTGGATAAGTTAAGATCTTTTTACCATGGGAGATACGGGAACTGCTTCTTTTTGCTGAGGGATTTATTGGTCAAACTGCACGGAAGTATGAGAACTGAACGTCGTGTTTCTTGGGTTACAGGGGCCACATGATGACATTCAGATCATGTGCATGTTATACAAACATAAGCAACGGTACCTCATCCTCCATGTCCATGTAGTTTTCAACGAAAAAAAAAGAAAAGAAAGAAGGCCCAATTCAATCTCTCTGTGCTCCATAACCAATCCAGTCACTGTCTATGTCTGAACCTATACCTTGATAAATCACTGTTGTCACGTTTGATGAAAAAAAATGTGGAAATTCATGTCTCGAACAGCCAAATATATTTATCAACAGGTCACAGCCAGAAACTCTCAAGCATGTTTTGCAGCCTTAAATTCCCAGGTATGTATTTTTGTGATGGCCACTGCTTGTTTTTACCTTATATTTGGTAAAGACAACCTTATTGAACTTTAAAGATCCCAAAACATTTCTTTTTTGTTCAGAGTGAAGGACTTGGAGTGATAAAACATTTTTGGGAAGAAAATTTGCCATATTCACACAGGAAAAGCACTTAATTTGCAAAAGAATTTTGTTGCCTATGACGGGCCCGAAGTTGACAAGTTCGTCCCTTTGTGGCCATCAAGCAGGCTGTGGGTCGTGACATCACAGAAGGGACTCGATGTGATACAATGGCGGATAGCGATACAGAAAGCATGAGCGGTAATGACACAGGGAATGAGCTGTATCTCAGTTTTAGCTGTTCCCCTTCCGAAGAGGACCTTACGGAGGACCAGAGGGGAGATGTAGGGTAAGGAAGGGAAAAGACAGAGAAATTCAGCTTTACTGGAAGGAGCCACAGATGGGCTAAGACAAAGCTATCTTTTCAAAGCAAGTGTTCTTTAACCAGTCACTTATATAGGAATTTTCACACAATGACTTTTTAAAAGCACCCCCTACCAGTGTAAACTTCCCAAGCACCAGCTTTGATCATCTTCCGTGGCAGCTATGCCATGATCTGTGCTGGGCACAGACTTAGTCCCATTTGCACTGGCAAAGACTGTCTCTGTCATAACCCGTGGCTCCTTCCAACATCGGTTCACCATGGTGGATGAGTTCAGACTGGACAAGCGGGAACAGTTTCCTGTTTGCATTCCCATTTTAATCCAGTAAGCTCACGGACATTTACTGCTGCGAGTCAATGTTTACAATCAGAGTTGGTGCAGAAGCTCCCTTCCATGACATCACAGACCTCAATGGTCAAACTGTGACAGAAAGTAGGGATGCCTAATGAGAATGGCCACCAAATGAGACACAATTCCGCACAATTTAATTGTGATATATTGTGCCATCACAATAGGGAAATTATCTTCCCTAAGTGCTATAACAATTCAACTCCTGCAATTTTCATAAAAGAATACTTGGCGAGGGAGAACTTTAAAGAATGTGAAAACGTGAAGTGACAGTAAATAAATAAATGGACAATGTAGCACAAGTTGGTGCTTCTAGTGGGGAAAACTGAGGGAACTTACATGATGTGGCAGGTGCACTGATAGACAGAAAAATTATAGCAAACTTCAAATTTTGACTTAACCCAAGAAGAGGATTCCATATATATATATATGTGTATATGTATATATGTATATATATATATATATATATATATATATATATATATATATATATATATATATATATATATATGTATATATATATATATGTATATATATATATATGTATATATATATATATGTGTATATATATATATGTGTATATATATATATATATATATATATATATATATATATATATATATATATATATATATATATATATATATATGTACATATTCATGAATGGTGTCAGATAGATAGGGGACACTAAATAAACCTGACTACCCAGGAGGTGAATTAAACATTATGACCACCTTGAACTTGAACTCACGGAGAGGTACGTGTCACAAATCAAGCTGACCATTGTTTGGATCGATGTGATTCACATGATCAGGGTTTTATTTGTATGTATGTATGTATGTATGTATGTATGTATGTATAAACTTCCCAAGCACCAGCTTTGATCATCTTCCGCGGCAGCTGTGGCATGATCAGTGATGGGCACAGACTTAGTCCCATGTGCATCACGGCGCATGTTGCATTTGGTTAGCTTATGGAGAGTAAAGAGTTTGGACTGCAGAATAGGGTAATGAGTACATATACTAGGAAGTGGTTCTGGGCAAAAAGACACAAATGCAAATATATATGCAATGTTTTATAGCCTTGTGCTGTTGGTCATTTTTAAAAGGAAGGGCATATATACATATATTTGCATGACTACATAATGTTACCATTTTCAGTGTGACAAGACTGACCTTGGCTGAGCAGGGAAATGTTACGTAACTGCTGGATGCTTGTGTATAGTCATACAGTGCAGATTCCTGAAAAGTCAAAAGAATTGTTTCAAGCTGATATGGCAATTGTAAAAAATTATCTGTTGATCATGTTTCAATAAAAATTAGTATAAAAAAGTCTTTAATGTATTTGTATTAACATTTTAGAGGCACAATGCTGCCAGTGACAGGAAATGGCATGGAGGGAGCCGAATTCGGCTAAAAGATTCCAGGTGTTGGTTATATTGAGATGTTGCAGGACATCTGAATTTTTGAGATAGAAGTATTTACCAAAATCCATATGGTATGAGGTACCAGTACCCTATGGCTTGGTATTACTGCCCAAGGGTAAAGCACAAGTCTGTCTTTGTGAGTCCCCTGCTTTGATTACCTTAAGATGTAATAAATGCAAAATGAGCATTTGAAGCTGAGGTGGAAGAATGAGTGATATATTGATGGCGCCATGATGCAATAATCCTTACCATTAATAATGCATGCAGTATGGGCCCCCCCATGGACCGCTCATTTGCTTGTTTGTTTCACTTTCATTACTGGAGGAAAGGCAAATTAAATAGTATTAAAATTGGGTCCCGTTGGTATCGCTTTACATTGCGTACATACAGTAACAATAGAATTTCCTGTACTCTCGCCTCCCCCCGCCCACTCTCTACCCCATCTTTCCTGGTGTGTAAAACAATCCTCCATTTTTTTGTGTGTTTTTTTTTTCATTTGCAAGCTGTCAGATTGCTTTATCAATGTACAATCAATGTGTGTGGACTGCAATATGATCCCATGACAGATTGGGCAGAGGTCGGACAAATGCACCCAGATCAATCGTGGGTTGTTTTTTTTTTTTTTTTTTTATGCTGACATTTTGCTGAATGAGAATTGACCAGTGGAACACTTTGCCCCCCCAAAAAAGGCAGATTTTAGATTCTACGGCCAGAGATGCTTGATGTTTGCATCGCATGACAACTGTAAATTCGCTTTGTAATAATGCTGTATACAGTCCTCTATACTGGCCCATATGCGGCCAACTGTGGTGATCATGGCATTCACATTGAACCCACTCAGCTCTTCTTTTTTAAGAATGGGGATATGGCCAAGAGAGTAATGTACATTTTCCCATTTTCCGTCCTTTGCTGGTACAAGACCTGGCAATTTCATGGTCAACACAGAAAATTAATTTTGCCATATTTTTAGTTTAACTGGATACTTTCATGACAGGACACATCTGTGAAGATAAAAGCACAACAAAATGGTACTCTAACATAAGTTTAATAGGGACATGACCAAGAGGATGAGGCCAAACCTCACCTAATTGAAAAAACAAAACAAAAAAGAAGAAAAAAAAAAGAAAAAAAAAACAACAAAAAAAAAAAACGAAACATGTACAATTATGCAACGAAGAGGGAATCCATGTGAATTAAGAAATTAATGATACAGCAACACCTGACAATGGTTAGATACAGTCATCTTACTATTGTTAGATACAGTTGTTATCTTGCAATGGTTAGATACAGTCATCTTACAATTGTTAGATACAGTCAGCATCTTACAATGGTTAGATACAAATCATCTGACAATGGTTAGATACAGTCATCTGACAATGGTTAGATACAGTCATCTGACAATGATTAGATACAGTCATCATCTTACAATGGTTAGATACAGTCATCTTACAATGGTTAGATACAGTCATCATCTTACAATGGTTAGATACAGTCATCTTACAATGGTTAGATACAGTCATCATCTGACAATGGTTAGATACAGTCATCATCTTAAAGCAGTGTGTTGCCTAGGCTGCAAGCGATGACACATAAAAAGATCTCCCAAGTTTTAGCTCTGCTGACCCTACAATGTAGGTCACAGAGCTTACATGTATGCGATCACTCATGTCCAGGCAGCGTTCATTCTGTCTGGCCGTAAACAGTTTGCTTGTCAACATAATAGCATCAACAATTTTATAGTTAGCCGCTTGAAATTTTTCGGACTTGTTCTATGAATGAAAATCTAGGTTCCATTTATTATTGGTAATGCCACCTATAGGATTACATAATACACAGGCCAACAAGTGAAAAAATTGAAAACACCCTAGCATCCTTGATTTGCGATGGATCTTTGTGAAATTTGGTGGAAACATTTGGGAGGCTAGTTTGTGGAATCTGAGTAGTACTGGTGGCGCCACATACAGGTGAATGGAAAATATGAGCCAATATGTGCTCAAATCTACGAAATTCATTATCATGGGAAATATGCAGGACAACCTAATCAAATGTCACAGCATATGTGTATTACATCTGTGTCTGAACGTATGATATTACATAATATGGGTGACCTTGACCAACTTTTTCTAGGTCACTGAGGGAAAACATTTCAGGATATGACATTGTATGTGATGGTCATTCTATCTTTACATGTGAACATATATGCATTTTACCATTACTTTAATATTACACAGAAAAAAGTTTATAATGTGTGGAGTCCTGGTGGTTTTCAATGGAACTAACATTATAGTTGTAAAAAAACACATTAAATTCCGTATTATAACCATAAATAAAGATGAAGTTTTGAAGCTTACACTAACTATGCATTGGGTCAATGGTCAAGTTTTGTGATAATTTGGATGACCTTGATGAATTTTTTGTAGGTCAAATACAAATTGCATGTGTCTTTGATAATTAAGAAGTACAAGATGTAGATATAAGTGAGCTAAGGTTACGAGATTGATATAAAATATATATTGTAAGTGAGTATTGGTATTTTATACTGAATGACCTACTTTTTAGAGGTCACTGATGGAATAAAAGGGAAAAAATTTATGGACTTTGTCAAGGTCCTAAATTTGTCATGGAACTTGATGAAATGTGTTGAGAATGTTGGGGAGGCAAAAATGTTGAAGTATCATAATACTGGCACACAAAATATCAGGAAATGTGTTTTGAGACAAGGATAATTCATTATCATTAAAAAGAATGAGACAACGATGATTCTAGATGCACATGCATTATAAATGTATACCATGTGAATTTTTATGTTACATAATCTGGGTGACATTGATCTTCTGTTCCAAAGGTCACTGAAGACATAAGGTTAAGGACTCGCTCATTGTTGTCTTGGCACATGCAACAATAGCCATCACAGGAATTGAACAAATAAGCTATGATTACATGGAGAGTGAAGTGCCATCTGTTGGATAAGTCAGACACTAAAATCACATAAGCTTTATATGTACATGTGCCCATACATGTATATGCCACCACAACTTTGAAATGAAGATGACAGGTGCAACATAGCCGTGGTGCCACCAGAGCATTAGGTCTATGGGCCTCTTGTTTGGTCATAAAAAAACCTGTTGGAATTTCTTTGTTTACTGTTTTTCACTCAGTGTGCTTGTTATGTTAAATTACAAGTATTATGCTTTTTTCAGTTTACAAAAATGGTTTTGTGTATGAAAATAAATAGGGCTTCTAGTTGTTGCACCTATGGTCACCAGACCCTTCCATTTTATTTATTTATTTATTTATTTATTTATTTATTTATTTATTTATTTATTTATTTATTTATTTAGTTATTTAGTTATTTAGTTATTTAGTTATTTATTTATTTATTTATTTATTTATTTATTTATTTATTTATTTATTTATTTATTTATTTATTTTGTTGTTGTTGTTATGCCATGTTCAGTAGAATCTGTGGTGTGTGAATTGTCAACATGAGATATGTGCTCACACACTTACATATGATGCATGTTTTTATCTATCAAGAGACCTATGGAGCAGGATATCATCTGTCAGTGTATTTGGGTACCCTTGGGAAATACGACTGCTGTGGTAAAACAACACCTGAATTTTTAAATCTACTCGGTCCCAACATCAATCTCTATCATAGAAACAGCGACAGGCAGTGACAGAAAAACAATACACATTGAATACATATTCACTCAATCAGTGAGCTTTCTTCCATAGACATACTGTGTACATGTCAGCGTCTAATGTGGTAAAGTGTTCAGGCATTTGTCACCAGGTGGTGTTACTGGTTTGTGGCACAGATCCTATGTGTGTTTTTGTACCAGTGTGATCTAGTGGAAGGCCTAAGTGCCATAAAATTCTACACGTTTAGATAGATTTATATTCATGATGGCGCATATATGCCAAAATGTTAAATTATCATTGGCTCCAGGGCATGCAGGAAGCTGCCGTTTATCTCGCTGTGTTCACAGCAAGTTGATCACAACAATGTAGTTCTCCCTGTCAGTGATATCTTTATGTGGCTTGCCTCCCTGACCATAAGTTATGGGTCAGACTTGTCCAGGGTGAAAGGATCAGGGCGAACGAGATTGTGGCTTTATTAAGTTTTAGTGGAGTGATCTACCTCGATCTGCACTGAATTTCATTATTCCCATATTCTGTAGGGTGTCGAGTACATCAACACTAGCCATTTTTTTTCCTTTTGACGGTTGGCTATAGCCCGATGATACATTAGACCTCTGTGGAATGACATGTCATTTGTTTAGAATTTTTTCTGCTTTTGTCTCGATGAACATTTCTGTTTTGGCACCGACACACAAGTGCACCAGAAATGCGGCCTCATAATAGGGGTGGTCTCTCGTAAGGGGGGAAATGAAAGAAAAATACCACATCTTGCTGTAGGGAACAGTGGCGTCTCATCTGGGGGTCTAATAAAGGGGGGCGGGGTGTGTGTCACTGTATAAAAGTAATATGCTAATTATCTTATTTTATACATGAGGGTTTCAGTACCTTATTAACTGTAGTGACTCTTTACCCGCAGTTTCAAGGCAAACCCGGGGTAGAGTTGCAGACTAGTGATGTGCATATGCTAAGTTATCTGATAAGACTGGTTACTCCCAGCAGGATCTTGGCTACAGGCCTTGTTCTTGTCCCAAGGAGAAAGTAGTTTTCTTTCATGTCAGGGTTGTAGAGGCATCTGATCATATCTGTCAAATCTTTTCATGGATATTGACTGCTACCGAACAGATTTAAGAAGTCCTGTGGGAATAACCACCACATCTCAAGATGATATCACTTCTGGTTCTTTGTTTCTAGCATGTTGTTTTCAGCATCTAATTTTTGAGGGTGTTACTGTATAAGATATGCCAACAATTGAAATTCCGTTTGAGGGACAACTAAAGAATTCACGTCTGAAACACAATATTCTTAACAAAGAATATGGAAGAAAATATTCTGATGTGGAAAAATCGCAAAAAATGGTGAAAGATTCAGCTAATTTCAGGGAAATGCCCCTGATGATGAGGGACTGTGAGGTTATTTATGTGGTGAAGGTTTTTAACTTTGTCTGGTAAGGATGATCTTTTTGTGAGCTCTTTTGCCAATTTTTTTTTTTTTTTCATATGCACATAATAATTTTCATATCAGAGGCATTGCCTGCCCTACACATGTGGCGGCACAGTCAACTGAATGCTGGCACGTGTCCGGTAGTACAACAACTCACATGCCACGTGGGCTTTACTTGACCACTTCTGTCGCCTCATGACATTGGTGTTGCATTTCTCAGTTGGGAAATTAAGGATAGCTCAGCCTGGCGTTCACATGAAGTGATGCCCTTAATGCGATCACTGGGGCATGTACAGGGTAGATGGCACCACTGGTCATACTGATCCCTGGATGCTACCATTGCAGGAAGTGGAGACACCTGGGCATGAAAAAAAAATTTGGCTCAACAAACAAGCCGATTATTTCCAGCAGGAAATGCTGTGTTAGTAAAATAAGCACTCCCCACCCACCCACCCCAAACCAAAAAAAAAAAAAAAAAAAACAAATACAAATAAATAGATAAATCCTGCTGTTGATACCACTTTACTTGTCTACTTTTTGTGGTGCCATTGGGGTTTATGATTCAATAAAATTGAATGTGCACTAAATATAAACACACCCTTGGCTGTCCTTAATCCTCATTCTGAACTTACCATCATGTATCAAGAGTGGAATCAAATTTGAGGGTTTTGAAGTGCCATTCTATGGGAACAAGTTTGGAATTGCTATTTATGCATGTGAGATTCAAGACCTTACCAAGACTTCAGGATTTGTATCGGCTGAAGATATCCAAATTCAGTTTTATATATATACCATGCAAACATACATATATAACCTGTGACTAGTAATGAGTGATGGAAGCAAAATGTAAGACAAAAGAGCTTATAACTCTTTCAGTGCCAATCACACCTAAAGTCAATTAATATAATTAAGTCAAACTAGTCAGAATTATCATTAGGATCTCAGATTTGTATTCCTCATAAAAAGACATTTTATTCAAGTACCAGCATACCTGTAGTTCCACAGAAATATCCCAGGTCAACAGCTTTTCTCAGCACATTGCGCCCAATGTGCGCCCAAAAAAGCTGTCGACTCAGTCCAAAATTTGGCACTGAAAGAGTTAAGTGAGCCCAGCAACAACATGTAAGTAAAAAAGCAAAAGGAACAATCAACAACCCAACATCAGCCTCAAACGTCCCAGTCTGAATGATACGCCACACTGACTGGCAGGACTAGCTGGCAAATGTCAGTATAGCAGACATCTAAGACAGCGACAATGATGCAAGCTATCACCCCAGCAACACATGAAAAAAGCAGGGATATAACACATTGAGATATTAGGATTAAGAAGTTTATACAGGTGACAAAAAGGAAGATTTACAAAATTGACTACAATTCAGTGCTATTTATAAGGCGTAGATTTATTCACAGAATGAAGGACAAGTTTAAGGGTTTCAAGATCATCAACGTTACAAGTATATGACAAGGATAATGTATTTCTACCTGCCACTAAGACAATAAAAATTGTGTGAGTTAATAATTTGTCAAACAATAAATTTCTTTCCTTTTCATCAGCATTGTGATATGATATCGACTACATTTTATCCTCAGCAACATCTGATGCACAGGACGTTCGTCTGTTGGCACCTTGGGAGAGATTACATGTATTGAAAAACAAGCTCAATTTGCATGAAATTAGCACATGTTCCTGGTTAAGAAAATTTACACCTCATTTTATAATTAGTGTGGGACAAGTGATTTTTTCCCTTGAGGTTGCATTTGAATAATTTAAAGGTACACATGTGCCCTGTGAATGCATTCCAGAACTGTTGTGGTCTGCTGTTTATGAATATACACAATAAAGATACAAGACTGTGAAATTGAAAATAGCACATTTTGTAGACCCATGCCAGAACCAGTGGTACAATTAAAAGTCAGGGCATATTCTGGGGGGGAGGGGGGGGGAGGCAAGGTCGTTTTTGTTTTAGAACCCCTGAGGTAATGGCCTCCCCTACTGACAACCCTCCATTTTCACCCCCATTTAAAAATTATATCAAAGAGTCAAGGTCACTGAAACCCCCAATGCAATCCCTGAGTATACACTTTTCCTGCTTTATAATTGTCACCTTCTCTTTCCTGTAATACTAATTACCAAAACGCCTGCCTGGACCCACTGTGTGCTCCAGTCTTGAGACAAGAAACACGCATAAATACATTTTCCACAGGCTGATTTTGATGTTTTTGATTTGATATGGCTTAGTCTAAGTAACTTGTTATTTGTTTTTTCAATTAAGATTGACAGAGGTTACACAGAGAAGGTTGTAATCACTTCACCCAAGCGTTGTCTCAGTGATCATGTAATGCTGATAAGACTGGATAAATGAGCACTCTTTGAAGTCTTGGTCAATGAGGCACCCCATTGCCATGAGCCTTGGCAGGGGAAAGGACGCGGGGAGGGGGGGTCATAGTAAACCTACAAAATGGCTATGTCCATGGCATATATCGAGCTATTATGTGGGGGAGCACAGTTTTAGTGTCAAAGGCCTCATTCAGTATGGACATATATATCTGTAGGTTGAGTCCGCCTCTTTCTCAATCCCAGGAATTTTGTGGCAAAAACATGTTTTATTGATGATATTTTGAGGAGTGTGTTCATCATATGAGGAGCTGGCATTGATGTCAAGACAACCCTGACATTTGTCAAGGTCATCGGGTCCAAAAAAATGTTCTTTATGTAAGTACGCACTTAGATGTAAGAATATCATATCTTGGGAAACGAGGTACATAACATTTGAAATTCTTTTTTTCCCGTGAATGTCTCCAGCAAAAAAGAAAAAAATTACCCTAAGTAAATTTCAGTAGAGACTCATTTCCCATCAATCCCATGAATGAGAGAAACTTAATTCAGTACGGATGAAATTATTGGCGGCTTTGTGCCCAGCAAGTCAAGGGCCTGAATAAAACATGACAGCACAAAGCAGGCTGCCATAGGCTGCATAGGGTGGGAGATTATAGGTGGACTAAGGCAAACCGATCACTCCTGCAGGCAACAATAATTTCACAGGTACTGACCAGTGAAATATTGTCCCTGTATTATATGCAATCTTACCTAGATGTGCCTTTGAAAGGGCCTCCCTAATTGATTTTGTGCGGGTCAGTGGGGGCCAGCTCAGCCTCAAACAACTCGACTTGTTCATCTGCAGAGGATCTTCTAAAGACCACATGTTGATGTGCTTGGGTGGGCTTGGGGGGAGAGGGGTATATATCTAGTGGGAATTTTACATGGTTGATCAGCAGTTTACTTTATCATGGAGGTTTTTTGTCCGCTTTGAGACCTTGATCTTAAATTTGTGAAAAACTGAAAAAGAATAGCTTTATATATATATATATATATATATATATATATATATATATATATATATATATATATATATATATATATAATATGTATGTATATATGTATATGTACATATATGTATATGTGTGTATATATACATATATATGTGTGTATATATATATATATATATATATATATATATATATATATATATATATATATATATATATATATTTATATATATCATATACACAATAGTCCTCCTCTTTTGAGAGGTGATCCCTAGGATAGGTAGAAAAATTATCACCAAGATCTGGTGGGCTCTTAAAAGATTTAGGACTTCTGTACATACAGATCAATATGTGTGTGTGTGTGTGTGTGTGTGTGTGTGTGTGTGTGTATACACATGTATATACATGTATATATATATATATATATATATATATATATATATATATATATATGTCTGTGTTTATGTGTGTGCATGCATATATGAATATTTCTTTAGTTGTAGGATGATGACTTGGCTATATAGGTAGTGGCAAAGTTCAGCTGCTTGTCTCAGAAAATCAGAAAGCCATCTTGTGTCTGCCTGGCCCGGAGGCCACAATGTTTGACTGTCATTCATCTTTGGCAGAACTGTGTTGCAGCCTTATGGATTCTGTCCATAAAAATGGGACAAGAGAGCTAGGGCATGTGTTCTGTATGAGTATTTGGACACACTTTAAATTATTTCGAGAATACAGGAAAGAAGATGTGCATCAGGGAAAGCACTGAAGTAGTCTACAGTCCACTTGCTTTAGTGTATTATAATTGTATGGTTAACTGGCATCATGGAATGGCTGGCGTGAATATTTCTGTGATCGTGTTGGGTGCAGAGGGGTACTTATAATGTATATACACTCTATTCTTATGTAGCACCCGGAGCAGTTACAATATAAGACTCAAGGTCAGACCTATGTCTGTGTTTTCCAATATACATGTAGTACTATTCTTGCATAATAGCAGTACACATTCATATAGCATTTACATTTTAGCATTTTCTCAGTAGTAAAAGGGGGAGGGATGGTTAAGGAGGCTGGGTCCCCAAAATGCATAATCCATAGAGTTAACATATGCTTATGTGCTTGTAATTCATCTGGCACCACTCACAGTGTTGTTGTTGAATTCATACCATTTTTCAAAAATTTTCAACGCCAAAACCAGCATGCTTATGCAGTATTTCTGCTTCTCATGTTTGATTAAGGGTCTTAATTGTGAGAGGACAAGTTTGTTTTTTAAATAATGGAAACTTTGGTCAGCTGAGCACAGGACTGTCATTCAGTTCTTTTGTTTTGAAAACTAAAGATTGTATACTCTCGGGAAAGATACAGCAGCTCCTTGTGTCAGCTTCAATACGAGCTGCTTATCGGAGATGCACGTACATGTCCACATTTTCCCGGCTGTGAAATATGTTCTGGTAGTTAACGCCTGAAGCCCCATCATTACCATTCTGATTAATATGGCTTTTTCCAAAAAATCATCTGTTGAACATGTCTGGGTAAGAATAGAAATAGAAAGGTGTATACATTCTTCAAGGAGTCTGTATCTGTGTTTTTAGAGGTAGGCAGTGACAGGAGTGGACACAGAGGCCATCATGCATTAGATCTTGGCTAACCAGACCTCTGGATATGAAAGTGTTGCAGCACATTTCACTTCTTCGAGATCGACTTCAAAGATTTAAAGACCAACACCTACATGATCAGTAACTTATACTTCTCAACTCTTTCCGTGCCAAATTTTCGACTCAGTCAACAGCTTTCTCTTGGGGTGCATTCGCCCCATGCGCGCAGAGCAAAGCTGTTGACGTGGGATATTCTCTCTGGAACTCTAGGCATGCTGGTACTTGAATGAAAGGTCTTTTTACGAGGAATACGAATCTGGGATCCTTGTGATAATTCAGACTAGTTTGACTTAAGTAGATTGACGTAAGTCATGATTGGCACTGAAAGAGTTAAGAGTGAAGATGCATGGCACTTCACCTTCATGAAAAATATGTATTAATGACTGTTTTTTCACACAAGTTTTTTGCGTATTTTTTGGACGTGTAAGAATGAATTGACAGATGAGCATACATTGTCAGTTTTCCTTAATGTGGGTAGACGGGCAGAGGTCTACAGATTACCACTTGTAAACCTGTTTTGAAACTCTAGATTCCATTTTGTAATCACGAAAAAAATGTCAAGCATGTCAGTAAATACGAAAGGAGTTATTGATAGCAGGTAATTGCAATTTGTTTTAGCCAGACTTAGCCAGTGTGGAGCAACAAAGCAATGACTGAGCAAAAAGACAGCATGTGATTTACTCAAAAGAAAGCATTTATTGAGTGCATTATGACAGGGAGACACCACAAGTACATGTAGGAGTGGGTTAATTTGTGTCTGACTAAAGAAGAGACTATGATGCATAGAGCACCGAGTGATTTCCTATTCACAAAGAGACAGGGACTAACAATTGTGAGGGTTTTTTCCCTTTTCAAACCATGTTGTATGTACATGATTTTAGGAGAATAATGTTTGTTCATACTTTAAACTCTGTCTTGTTCAACAGTCTTACGAATCGCTTTGAAATATTATTTGTAACCTCTGATGCACTCCTTGCATAAAAGCTTCACCCAGCATACAGCAGTAGTTTGACCAACACAAAGCAAGGTTGCTCAGTTCTTACTGTTACTGACCCAATGGTGTAATGGGTTAGACACATGATGGGGTGGGGGGGGAGGGGGAACAGGAGTCCTGGAAAATCTTGCCACAAAAACATTCCTTTGATATGCAATTGGACTCTTAATTTCAAGATAATTTTTTTCTCCTTTAGAAGCCTTATCACTTTGATATCAGCATGGTAGGATAGTAGAGAGGACGTCTGGCTGATTGAAGTGAAATGAGTCAATTAGTGTAAAAAGATATCCACCTTAGTCTCAGAAAATTAGCACAGGGTGGTCATAAGGAGTGGCCATTGATTTTGGGCAGAGTGATCGAAGGCTGCTCTAGGGACAGAGGGAACCAGGCCATGAGTTCACAACAAGGTCACTCTGGACACACATCAGTCCATAGCCATGCCAGGCTTGAATCCTGCTGGATCCCTTGACTTTAATTTTTTTGCAAGTTATGCTACGACAAGTAGTCCCAAGACAACAGAAATAAGCAGTGCATGTTCAGCTGAAATAACTGAGGAATAAACCGGAGGTTGGAACCACATAAGCCTGGTTTAAGTATCAGATAGCTACATGTACACCTTGTAGGTCACTGTTTTCCATTTGAGGTCACAGCTGCAGGTGTAGTCTGGTATCAGAGACTCTGTCTTAAAAGAAGGCTGCCCCTGCCCCTTAGGGTAGCGTGCTGCAACTAAAACATTACCATAAACTTGTATGATACCATTAAAATACATTGCCATCCATTTGCACAGTACGTTGACACTTAAAATATATTATTGCCATACGTTAAGGCACTAGAGTACATTGCCATACATTTGGACAGTGTGTTGCCACTAAAAAAAGAGTATCATATGTTTGAAACCATGTTGCCACCATTGTGTTGCCATACCTTTGGATGGTGTGTTGTCAGTACAATATTTACCATGTTTTTTGATAACATAGTTCGACTATTGCCATACTTTTGACAGGGTGTAGCTCCAGGGATCTAAAAAAAGAGAGACTCTTTCCGGGTCCCCCGTTGCCACCAAAAACTTACCTACTCATACATTTGATAGTGTGTTGTCACTCAACACATTGCCACAGACTTGATAGTATGTTGCCACTTAAAACATTCATTGCCATACATTTGACTTTGTTACCATGAAAAACAGTGCCATATACTTGATCGTGTGTTGCCAGTAATGTACAACTTCCCATGTGTGTCTACTTGGATGCTGCAACCCAAACATCGCAGCAAGTCTGTAAGGTCGGTCGTGTAACAGATCTGTTCCAGATATCCTCTACATTATCCCACAGGAGCAGAGCCGCTGCAGGCCGCCCAGGCTAGAAACAAATCCATCTCGATCTGTTCAAAAGAGGGGATAGCATTAATTAAGCCCGAGTAAAGATATTACGCGTGATAAAATGTACTTAGCTGGAAAAGTGTGAATGTTGTCACTGTACTGCACCTACCATTACATTAGGGTAGATTTATGAAACCATTTTTGATTGCGTGTTTTTTTTACTTCCTCGAGACGAGAGTGGCAGTTCTTTGATTGCATCTATTAATTAAAGTCAGTGCATTGATCGCCCCAAATCTCTGTTTGAGTGCAGTGATTATGGGCTGTGTGAAGTCTTGATTAAAACCTCTACCTGTCTGAGAGTGCTCAGTCATTAGCCAACGCAGCCATCAGCGTCTCAGTCATTTCACCCTGGTAGATGTGGCGGGAGACTGATAAGCGTGCAAGGGTAGCAACCCTACTGAATCATGTCAGGCTGGGCCGATACAGTACAACATATAGCCCCTTCAGGTAGTGCCAAGATGAAGAGTTCACGTAGCACAGAAAATGTGTATGGTGGAAATATACAGTCAAATAAAGGAAAATTAATGGGGAAAAATAGATGACTTCTTAGCGGAATGGGTGTCATAATGATCTAATGATCTAGAATATCAATAAACATATTTGCTCTGAGGGCTAAAATTAACATAAAAGTAGTGCCCCAAAGTTTTTGTTTTTAGTTTCTTGCTAACTTATAGTCATGCAAAATCATCCATCAGTTCAGAGTATATGCTCTAATTTTTCCACTGGGCATCACCTCTTTTGTTTTAATTTCTTCTTGAACCATTTGGGAGAGAAATATTTAGAGGACAGAATCAACAGTTTGACTTTACAAAATTGTATGTAGATCTGCATGTACAAGGCATGTATTTAGTACACATGTGCACTGGTTATGATGTTAATACTGATTAACATGTCTTGAAAGACCACCGTTAGAGAGGACTGAGTTGTGGTCCCAGAACAAAGGTGGTCATTCATAGAAGGTGTAAATTTGATAAGTACTATACAAAGTATCCTGGAAAGGTGGTCTTTCATGACAGGTAGACTAACACTGGAGTGGTCTCTGTCAGCAGGGACCACTATATAGTGACTAGTATTAACACTTTCCCACAGCATGGCACATCATTCAAATGTATACTAAATGACTAAATATTCCCTTTACTCTTTTCCACCTAAATCACCTGAAAAGGTGCTCAATGTAAGTTGTCATCTATCTGCCTTAAAGATTTTGCTTCAATTTCTTTTCTAGAGAACAGTTTTGTTGAGATTCTTATGTAATTGTAAGACCAGTCATGATGGCATTATAGCGTGTCAGTAGCTTTCTCTGACATGGGTTGGGCATGTTGCACCCAACCCGTGCCAAGGAAACCTACTGACTCAGTTGAAGTCTGATCAGGAATGGGTTAGCAGTTAAGTGACTAATACACTGCCATTCCAATCATGGGCTCTTTTTCCAATAATGAAAGACAAAAAATTTGATAGGTTGACCTTTTTACCCCGTATGAATAAATCCACAATTCAATGATAAATCATTTGGGAGGATGAGACCTATTTTAATTTATCAAAGGGGTAATCATATGGGTGATATTAAGATGTGTTGTTACATTATTTTCAGTTCACAGGATCACCATTTATTAAATTCCGCCTCACTGGCAACAAATCTACTTGTTTATAAATATCTCCAGTGATTGACAGAGACGTTGAGGTACCAGTATGCAATATCTAGAAGGTGTCTCTCTCTATATATTTTCTTCAGATCACATGAGAGTTACATATTCAAATTCTACACAACATAAGGCCACATAAAACAATCCCAGTTTTTCATCAGTAGTTTTCAAAAAAAGTGATGCGGGAGTTTTTTTTTTTTGCTTCCTGTACATGTACCTCCAAATGATTTACTTCTGCAAGTCCATATTGCCCATACAGGTCATTTATGAGCATGATACAGTACAGTATGTATGGATGAGCATGATACAGCATGGTATGTATGGATGAGCATGATACAGCATGGTATGTATGGATGAGCATGATACAGTACAGTATGTATGATCATGCATGGTACAGCACGGCTTGTGTGGATGAGCATGGTACAGTATAGTATGTATGGATGAGCATGATACAGTACAGTATGTATGGATGAGCATGATACAGTACAGTATGTAGGGATGAGCATGGTACAGCACGGTATGTATGGATGAGCATGATACAGCATGGTATATATGGATGAGCATGATACAGTACAGTATGTATGATCATGCATGGTATAGCACAGCTTGTGTGGATGAGCATGGAACAGTATAGTATGTATGGATGAGCATGATACAGTACAGTATGTATGGATGAGCATGGTACAGCACGGTTTGTATGGATGAGCATGGTACAGCACGGTATGTATGGATGAGCATGATACAGTACAGTATGTATGGATGAGCATGATACAGTACAGTATGTATGGATTAGCATGGTACAGCACGGTTTGTATGGATGAGCATGATACAGTACAGTATGTATGGATGAGCATGATACAGTACAGTATGTATGGATGAGCATGGTACAGCACGGTTTGTATGGATGAGCATGATACAGTACAGTATGTATGGATGAGCATGATACAGTACAGTATGTATGGATGAGCATGATACAGCACGGTTTGTATGGATGAGCATGATACCGTACAGTATGTATGGATGAGCATGGTACAGCACGGTTTGTATGGATGAGCATGATGCCGCACAGTATGTATGGATGAGCATGATACAGTACAGTATGTATAGATGAGCACGATACAGCACAGTTTGTATGGATGAGCATGGTATAGCATAGCTTGTATGGATGATTATAGTACAGCACCGTATGTATAAATGAGCATTATAGAGCATGCTATGTATGGATGAGCATGGTACAGTGTGGTATGTATAGATGAGCATGGAACAGCGTGGTACATGTATATATGGATAAGTATGGTACAGAATGTATGTATGGATGAGCATGGTACAGTGTGGTATGTATGGATGAGCATGGTACAGTGTGGTATGTATGGATGAGCATGGTACAGCATGGTATGTATAGATGAGCATCAAATAAGGTTGAGACAGAACCTCCTGGCCCTGATGAAGACCACAGAGCTGACTGAAATGTTGGGAATTTATATTCATTATTCACTGTTTATTATCTAATTTATTTAATTTACCTCGCTCATGTTTAGTCAGCTAGCATCTTTCACTGTTCAATCCCATGTTTTGGCATTTTTGTCTGAAACTTCTGCATTGCTTTATGTTACATGGAGTCTAAGTCCATAAGGTGTCTGTCCACCCCATTCCAGATGTTACCTGAAAGGAATCTGGGCTCTTCATGCCTTTTTTTGGGGGGGGGGGGAAGAGGGGAGAGAATTGTGCAGTTTGTTTTTTTGTTTAATTTTTTTTTTTGTCAGCAGAACTGGGAGGTCGTCATTTTAAATACCAGGAAGTATACTTTCCAGAGGCATGCTGATGACATCCCTTGAAAAGTCTGAACAAGAAGTGTGTTACTTACATCCAATATTTAATAATATTCCCTGTGTGACCCTAGTGTCACTGATGAACAGCATCTGACTATAAACACTTTATTATAATTGTCAACCACTCATATTACAGCAACCAACAGGCTCCCAAAGAGAAAATGGTTCTCCTGATCAACTCAATTAGCATTAACCACAAGGGGATAGACTAAAGATGTCATCTACACCCCCAGTTGGCTTTTGAAGTTTTCGGGATAAGACTTGTGCAATTTTTGAGCATGATGAAACCATTGTGGGAAGGAAGGGGGGGGGGGGGGAGGAAGAAGAGTAATCTGTGTACTCTTTTGAAAATGATGAAAATGTTGAACAGTTCCTGAGGGATTGTGTCCAGCTTGTGCGTCACAACTTGGACTACATGCCAGGAAAAAAAAAACCGATGATGTAACAATGATGCCAGGTTGATATTCCTTGCGAAAAGACAGTTCATTGAACTCATTCCATACTATGGTCACAGGCCTTGGTCAGTGGTTCTGGCACTGCCTGGCAAGTCATGCTGCAGCCCTTGTGGCAGCTGCAGCATGACTTGCCAGGCAGTGCCAGAACCACTGACTTAATACTATAGGCATGTTGGTACTTGAACTAAAGCTCTTTTCATGAAGAATTTTGTCTCCCGGTGGAAGCCGGGGGACATATTGTTTTAGTGCCGGTTTCTTCCGCTTCTGCTTGTTGTTGTTGTTGTTGTTGTTGTTGTTGTTCAGGTTCTTTAACACTTGGTTTCCATGCAATAAGTCTTGAAGGACTTGACAGAATTTGATGAAACTTGGTAGGATTATGTATCTAGGCAAGACCTAGGTTGGGATTGTATTTGGATGACCTTGAGCAAATTCTCAAGGTCACAGGGTCACTTATGTGAAATTGGTTTCCGTTCGGTAAGTCATGAAGAACGGGATGGAATTTGATGAAACTTGGTAGGATTATGTATCTAGGCAAGACCTAGGTTGGGATTGTATTTGGATGACCTTGAGCGAATTCTCAAGGTCACAGGGTCACTTATGTGAAATTGGTTTCCGTGCGATAAGTCTTGAAGAACTTGATGGAATTTGATGAAACTGGGTAGGATTATGTATCTTGACAAGACCTAGGTTTGAATTGTATTTGGTTGCCTCCTAAGCATCCCCCAAACTCGCTATTGCTTTCTTATGTGGGTGCCCGTCAGGGTCTGCCGTCCGCCGGCAGTATTTTAATTCATTTACGCAATTGTACTAATTAACTTGATCAACTTGATAACATGGTCAGGGCCTCTTGGCCAATTGACTCAGTCCTGTGCACCAGTCGGTCAAGACGATGAATTATTAATGAGCTACGCGCTGACCAATCAGGTCACACTTCCGGTAGTGTGATGCGACGAAGCATGGCAGCCCCCATGAGACTGATGTTTATCAACAGTAGCTCACTTGGCAATCGGTATCGCACGAGTAAAAGGATTAAGTTCAACATTCCCTACTCCGAGTCTATGTCAATACACAACTTGGTGGCAAGGATGGAGCTGGTTTTAGTATCATTTCGCAATGGGGCCGAACAAGGGAAGACCATCGTCTGTGCCCCGCTCCATGTCAACCCCGAAAAAAAACATGCGTTTTGGCAGAATCACAGACATCATGTTTGACATGTGGACAGGAAAAAAGATGCAGAAAACGTGAAAGTTACCGTAGTATTTGTCCTACAGCTGAATGCACAACTGACCGCGGTCAAGCCACGCCTCGCCTTCTGCTTAATCCTGTAATTGCTTGGATACAACTTTTGGGCAATCAGCGTCACTTCCCAGTATGCTATTGTGCATCCGCATTGTTTTACCGATCATATCTGCGTGCACGATCGCACAGTCGGCAGCCTGACCCTCCGATAAACGGGAGACCCCGACGAGCGCCCACATAAGAAAGCAATAGCGAGTCTGGGGGATGCTTAGGAGGCAATGTATTTGGCTGACCTTGACTTAATTTTCAAGGTCACAGAGTCACTTATATGAAATTGGTTTCTCTGCAATAAGTCTTGAAGAACTTGATGAAAATTGCCAGAGTAATGTATCTAGGTGAGAGCTAAAATAGGATTGTAGTTTTCAAGCAAACTTGGTCATTTGTAATTTGTTATCACGTGTAGCTTATTCAGAGACATAAGTGTTCCACCTGGAGACATTTGATTTTCTGTTGGAAAATCAGTCTGTTCTAGTTTAAATATGCAATTGTTGTCTTAAATTTAGGTAAATATATGGAAAAATCAGGGACTGGTATGGAGTGAGTTAAATACCAGTATGCCTGTTATTACAGACAATATGATGGTCGGGGTCAACAGCTTTCCTTGATGCACTCTGGGCATATTGTAGCCAAGGCATGTTGAGGAAAGCTGTTGACTCAGTCCTGAACACAGCAGTAAAAGAGTGAAGGTCTTTACAACTGAATCAGATTAAAAACCAAGAATTTATTCCGTCTCCAACCTTGGGTTAAAACATACCTTTTTAGATAATAATTGACCCTTTCCCACTCAAACCATCCAAAAGCACCCAGATGTAAATTGTCCTCAGCTTCAGTGTTTTTAACTTAAAATTCATTTCAATCGAGGACATGTTTGTTGAGAATTGTAGATAAGAGCTGACCTGATGGCACTCCTAAGTCAATAGCTGTCCTTAAACTGCTTAAAGGAAAGCTGTTGACCCAGTCTTGTTCAGGCCAGAAAAGAGTTCAGAATGACACGGGAACCAACACACATGTATTGCAGACATAATGAAACACGCAACTTGTTTGACAACAATAACTTAATAAACAATATTGTATTTTTTTTCAGGGCCTTCCATGCATAATACAGTTAGTTACAGAAAATGCCAGACACTGTGTATAAATTGCATCAAGGATATGTGGGATCGTGACATTGAGTCTGGGGGAGACTGGTAATTAACACAGGAAGTTCACGTGTTAATTGCCATTAATTAAATATTGCTGGAAAAACTATAAAGTGGAGATTTATTTTATGGCACTGTGGAAATATTTTTAGCTTCGATGTTGATAGAGCCATTGGGAGTGTGAACAAAAGTGCTTTCCATTCATTTAAAAAAAAATTGGATTCAGTTTTCATGTTTTAAGAGATATTGACATTAAACTGGCAGCAAACTGTACAATATACTGTGAATACAAAATAATAAATAAAAGGCTGGATCTTATTTTTTAAAAAAATCATGGTAAATTTTTCCTGTGATACAATACTTTTATGGCAATTTTTAAAAAAAATGATACATGAAAGACAACCAAGCTTTGAAGGATTCTGACAAAAAAAATAGGAAATTCAAGAAGTTTATTATATCAGTCTTGATCTGAATGTAGATTTCCAGTTATTGTTCAAAATTGAATGAGCTGTTTGAATGTGTGCATGAACTTACAACTGGCCCGTCAGTAATTGTTGTTTAATGTTTTTTCTGGTCAAAATAAGACCCAGTCATTAGCGTCAAATTTTCCTTGGCATGGGTTTGGCACAATGCATCCGACTCATGGCAAGAGAAGATGTTGATCCAGGCTGAGCTGTCATGATAGGCTTTATCAACAATTTTCATCTGGAAATGTTTTCTGTTGATATCAAATTCAGGTGAAAACACAGATGCACCTGACACTTTACATCCAGGTGTGTCAGACTAATTTGAGCAGAAAGGATTAGACATTGTATGTTTGGCTTTACATGTGAATCCATGTTTTTTTTGTTGTTTTTTTTGTTTTTGTTTTTGTTTTTCACGATAATTCTTGAAAATCAGTGCTAATGTCTTCTATACAATTGTACATGTACCTGTAACCCTTTTCTTAGCTTGACAGTACTCATGTTAATTTTTCATTCAAAATGGTTACCAATAATGGGAAATTTAAACTGAAACGCAGTGACAGACGTTTTGCATGCAGGTAATTTGGGGCAACATGAGTATGAAAAAAGGTGAAAATCTTTACAGATGTCTGTATTACAAGAAACATATTATCCACAAGTACGAGCACACTTTCGATTTAAAGCCGTATATAGGCTCAGGGTATGCCATTCTCAGTCCTCTTCTTTTGCACGTTTTTTGATTCCGTTAATTGTACCCGAGTGAGACCTATGTGCCACACCTTACAAACATACTCTAAACCTGAGCAATTTACAGAGCAAAAAAACTGCTATTACGTCTCGGGGCGTTACCATCTCTTGGCAAAAGATAGAGAGAGAGGATCAAGGTACTTAACATAGCCACCATCCAACATACATGTACATTAAGAATCTCAGCTGTTGGTGAGAGCCTATATTTACGCTGGTCAATCTTTTAGCTGCTTGAGTAGAAAATTAATCACCAAAGGATGATTATGGTTCATTCAGTTAATTTTTCACAATCTGCATGGCTGCTGCTGGTATGAATGAGAATCACAGAAATGATCTCTACTTGTTATCTTCAGCAACCTCACCAAACTTGTCTTTCATGTCACAGGATGAGTGCAGCTTAGCCCCCGGCAATCTGCCGTCAAAGCGGTGTCACTGAATATCAGACGCCAGTTTCCAGCAGTGGTGAATTTCCATTAATAAATGTGTGATTATGTTATTAAGTAATTACTCATTACTTCTAATTTGCTGCCATTAGTTTCGGGAAGTGTGAAGTTGTTTGTTTGTATGGCCCTTTTGTTCTTATGATTCCAGCTGATGTAATTGGCTCCAGCAGGCCTGTTGCTCTGGCTCCCGTGGCTTGTGTACTGAATTGTATTCCCCTCCTTATTTGTTTGAGATCATCACTTCAACATGTTCAAAGCGAACAAATATTATGTGTCACACATGGAGCAAGACTTAAGTCTGTGGTAGCTCACCAGGGGGCACCAGCAGTGCATGCATACATAATGCAGAACATTGTAGGTTACTCATTGTTTGGCATTAAGACAGTAAGAAAAATCCCATATTTGTCAACTGAAACTATTTCAATGACTTTGCAGTGTGTGGAATATAATTTTTGTATATACATGTATACATAGGTATGTATATATTGCATACATATATGGATATGAAAACAAACTATCATGGTGCAGATTTAATTGTGTTATCAGCTCGGCAGACATGAACATTGTAGTTATAACTGTGTTGTTGTCATTACATATATAACTGGTCTAGTTACAACCATGTCCTTGTTGTCATACAGGCACAAGTGATGTAGTTACAGCTGTGTTATTGTTGTCATTACGGACACAAGTGATGTAGTTACAACTATATTATTGTTGTCATTAAAGACACAAGTATTATCAAGCTTTAAAGCATGGGGTATTATGGTTCACCTCTCACACTTTAAAGTATGGGGTAGTGTGGTTCACTACCCACACTTTAAAACATGGGATATTATGGTTTACCTCTCCCAGTTATGGCTGTGTTGTTCTTGTCATTACAGACCCAAGTGTGTAGTTATAACTGTGTTATTCTTGTCATGAAAGACACAAGTGGTGTAGTTATAACTGTGTTATTCTTGTCATTACAGACACAAGTGGTGTAGTCATAACTGTTATTCTTGGCATGACAGACACAAGTGGTGTAGTTATAACTGAGTTATTGTTGCCATTACAGACACAAGTGATGTAATTATAACTGTGTTATTGTTGTCATTACAGACACAAGTGATGTAGTTATAACTGTGTTATTGTTGTCATGACAGACACAAGTGATGTAGTTATAACTGTGTTATCGTTGTCATGACAGGCACAAGTGATGTAGTTATAACTCTGTTATTGTTGTCATTACAGACACAAGTGATGTAGTTATAACTGTGTTATTGTTGTCATTACAGACTCTGGCTGTGCTGAACCCACTCAAGGAGCCAGACCAGTCCATCATGCAGGACACAGACCTTGCTGGGCCTCTTGTCTTCTGTCTCGCATTTGGGGGATCACTCTTGCTGGTAAGAACACAACTTTTTATCTGTCCTTCTGTCATGTTTAAAAGCCACGATTTTTCTGAAACTACTTTAGCAAACTTGGGGAAAAAAGATGGAAAAAAGGAAATATGTCAGGTTGCAATTTATTTTAGAACTATTTCTTGTTTTGACTTTTGTTTCAGTTCACAATTAATGCATGCACTTTAAAGCATAGGGCAGATCACCTCTCACACTTTAAAGCATGGGGTAGTGTGGTTCACTTCTCAAGCTTTAAAACATGGGGTAGTTTGGTTCACTTCTCACAGTTTAAAGCATGGGGTAGTGTGGTTCTCTTGGCACACTTTGAAGCATGGGGTATGTATTATGGTTCACCTCTCACACTTTAAAGCATGGGGTATTATGGTTCACCTCTCACACTTCCAAAGTGTGGGGTAGTGTGGTTCATTACTCACACTTTAAGGCAAGGGGTATTATGGTTCACCTCTCCCAATTTAAAGCATGGGGTAGTGTGGTTCACTTCTTACACTTTGTATCAAGATGTGGTATGGTTTGCTTCTCCCACATTAAAGTATGGGATATTGTAGTTCACTTACTTTAAGGCATGGGGTTCATTTCTTACACTTCAACGCATGGGATATTATGGTTCACTTCTCACCTTTTAAAGCAGGATGGGGGTCTTATGATTCACATCTCACACTTTCAGGCATGGGGTAGCATGATTCATTTCTTACACTTGAACACATGATGTACATGTATTATGGTTCACTTCTCACACTTTGTGTCAGGATGTGGTGTGATTGACGTGTTACACTTTAAAGCATAGGGTGGTATGGTTCATGTCTCACACTTTGAAAAACATGGGGTACTACAGCTTACTTGGATTAATTATCACCCTTCAAAATACAAGATGGTGACTTGTCAATAGAGTCAAGAGACCTGAATCAGTATTACATGTACATAATATAATGCAAGGTGCATTTGTTTATGGGTTTTAGGAAAGCAGTCTAAATTGGTATGTCACCTGAACAGGTTTTAATCTAAGAAATGAACATATAACTAATGTTCATAAGGAGATTCCATTGCTATCCTGTCATGTTGGTTCTTGTAACAGTCTGCAGCCAGTGTGCTCAGAGCTGAGGTGAAGCACAATGGAAATGAGATCTGAATGGTGTCTCTTTATCCTGCTTCCTTGAAAAAGAAAAAAAAATATCTGAGCAGCAATTATATAAATGTCTGCCTTAAGTGTTTGTGTAGCCTCACAAATTTGCCATTAGTTTTGCTTGCAAGTCCTATCTGTAGCTCCATTTTGTCTATCCACGCAAATTCATTTTCCCCAAGAGCCCACAAAAAGATGACCAATCCAACATGTATATAGGTAGCCTTAACTGAGTCACGTCTAGTCCAGATCATGATCTGATAGATTGTTAGAGGGGTTTTCAATCTGATCCAAATATAGCATGAAGATTGGCTTGGTGCGGAGAGACTGGCTGTTCAGGTGGAGCAATAGGTGACCGTTTCACTTTCGTTTTGGCTGTTTCACTTTCATTTACTGTTCTCTGGGGCTATGAGGGTGACCCGTCCGAACAGGATTGTCCTTTAGCGACCAGCAGTCGCATGTGTTATTTTACAGGCTATTTGGAAGACCTAATGTGTCAGTCAATATTCGTTTATCCACAATTAACTTATTCATCCCCATATAGCCACGTAATTTTCTTATGTGGTCGTTGTGCATGCCGCCCCATACCTGGAGTATGCTCAGAACTCTGAACAGATGTTACTCGGCGTAAACCACACATACAAAACATAAGCGGAAACGAAGTCAGGATGACCTTTCAGGTAAACCTTTCCCCGCTCAAAATGCCCCAAAAAACACCGAATTGCAAATGTTGTCTGCTTATACCCAGTTTTCGCAAATTTGATTTGTTCTTTGTTCAAAACTTCATATGAAGTTTTGTACGGAATACTCTGCAGAATCACATACCATACATGTAGGTCAATGGTTTTCCTCAGTTAGTTGCACCCAGCCGAGTGGGGCGAGGAAAGCTTTCGACTCAGTCTCGGTTTGACTGATAAGGAGTTAAGGATGAGATAACTGCTGTCACCAGGGGCAACCTATACATGAATGTTTCTATGCCACAACATTGAGGTGTGTACAGGGTGTCTCAAAAGTGTGTGCGCCTTGTAAAATGTCATGTGAAATGAAGAGTATGCATGGAATGTAGCAATTTCTTGAGAACGGAGGGCTTGATCTTGTCCCACCCCTCTTTTTGGCCCTCATTTTGAGCTCCTCCATCGTGATGGGAGGTGGACGGCTGAACACCTGGCCGTGCAGAATCCCCCAACAGTTCTCAGTCGCATTGAGGTCAGGTGAGTTGGGTCGCCATTCCTCCTTATGTAGATACCCAGGGATGTGCTCATCACACCACTGCTAATCGAGTCACCCGAGCTGTGTGAGCAGGGGCACGGTCTTGCACAAAAAGACCAATTCTGAGCACCTGGAGATCACTTTCCTGGTGGTTACGGGCCCTGATTTTTTTTCCTACTTGTCAGAACTGGGAGAAGGGTCTGCTGGAGAATATTATTGACGTAGTACTGAGCATTAATTCTGGTGTCTTGAGGTACCAGATGAAGCTCTGAGAGACCTGATGCTGACATAGCCCCCCAGACCATGGTGTGGGCACTGAGCTTCACTTGTTCAGCTGGATCAACTTTTTCACAGCTATCAGTGTAGATTCGGTCATTTTGACTATTGGTTGTTGGAAACAAGTAAAGAAGGCACTCGTCAGAAAACATCCAGCTCTCCCAGTCTTTAGGCAGTAGTTTGCAAAGGCTAATCTCTTGTCTTTCTGTAATTTTGTAAGTCGTGGACGTTTTTGTTCTTTGTAAGCTTGGAATCCCAGCTTCTTTGTTAAATAACGATGCACTCTATCCTTTGAAACATTTTCTCCAAGAGAAAGCCTTTGGCTTAGTCCGTGGCAAGACTGGTGTCTTTTACCATTGGCTTTGTGGATCACCTCCTTGGCCCTGGCAGTCAAGCCTGATGAACATCCAGATCTGGGCTTATCATGGCAAGAATTTCCCAACTTGTGTCACTGCCACCACTTCTTAACCCATCATACACTTCTGCTCAGGAGTCCGGCTAAATTATCACAGGATTTCCGAGCATTTTGAAAGGAAATGGCTTGCGCACGAAGCTCGGACTCTGTGAGGGTGGCCTTTCCAGATTTCCTCCCAGCCATTTTGACATGTTCCATTGACTTTCAATAAATGATCAATACAATGCTCAAGCAAGACATTTATAACCTGGGACTGGAGAAGTGATCCGAATAAACAACAACACCACACCTGGTTGACCAGGAGTGTCCCGCTTGTAAGACAGACAACAAACAAACACAATGACCACTGGGGTGAATAAACTTTTGAGACACCCTGTACATGTGGAAAAAGGTAGGGCCAAAAGGGTAATGAGTTTGAGAATGAAAGTTCTCAGATATAACATATGAATTAAGTGTTAGGTAAGGAACACGGCGCAGGTCCATATGCGTTTTGCAAGACCTGCGAGATAAATCAAAGGACACGCGAGGCCAGCCAAGCAAAGGCTCAGCAAAACGCCTATGGACCTGCACCAAGTTCCTTACCTATCTTAATGAACATTTCTATTGTTTGATCTAGATTAATATCCGACTTATTATCGTATTTGCATTGTGTGCATTGTGCATACAAACATTTTCATGGAAATTTACAAAGGTGCCACATTGAACTATTTTTTATTGCCAATTCACTCGCATGTGGCAATGTGTAATATCGCCCAGTTTACAAGCACCACTGAATCCATCCACCAGCAATGTGTGATGCATTCAACATGTTGAACACAAACAAAAGCATCAGTTCTACCTGTCAGCCGTATTAGACTAGTGTCTAGGAGATCGGAGCACAGCCAGGCAGGTCAAGAAAAACTGAGGCGGTTCGAATCCCGTTCTTGCCTTCGTAAATTTCAAATTTTGGATAAAAGTGTAAGGAATATTACAAAATTTCAGGCTGTCATTTCTGGTCTTCAAAAGTAGTACTTCCAAAATAGTAAGTCATCAGTTTGTATTGGAGGTCCATATTCATGGAAGTTAAGGTATGGTCTGAAACAATAGAAAACTTCAGTTGGAGGTCCTTCCTGGAAGTTAAGGTATGGTCTTAAACTATAGAAACGTTCATTAAGGATGAATAAACAAACAGGAGTAAAGTTGTTGGACATGTAACAATCTGAGTATTGGTTGATAATGTTTAGTTTAACATATTTCGAAAAGCCAGATAAGGACTGGGTATAAGTTTTGTCACTGATACATGAGGCATTCTATTCAACATGGATGGTTGGTATAATGTCTGTGTCTAGTCATATACAGATGAGAAATTGATAACAGCATATACATGTATATAAATAAAATGTTCTGGTAGTTGTTTCCAAGTATACATAAAAGTAGAGTTCCAAAGCATTTAATTACAGCAAAAGTGGAAGATTTAGGACATGTGATGCTTTAAAAGGGGACCAGTGTATGAATTTTACATGGCAC
Source organism: Hermodice carunculata (assembly GCA_964020975.1). Lineage (NCBI taxonomy): Eukaryota > Metazoa > Annelida > Polychaeta > Eunicida > Amphinomidae > Hermodice > Hermodice carunculata. The sequence goes on from OZ026619.1 coordinate 91,034,889, forward strand.
AATAGTCCACTGAGTGACTCTGTAAGTTTAAATACATGAGTCTATGAAGAACCCCTCATGAGGATACAGTAAATTTGGTGTGACAAAATCAGAGAATATAAGTGAGTACTAAAACTTTGTAGGTTAATGTCTAGGCACTTTTTTTCACAATCCTGCTAATGCGAGAAAGCCTTTTGCCCATTTCATTGATGCATGGAGCTCAATTTAACATTTCATGGATTAGTAAATTGAAAAGGAATGGCTGTTGACAACAGAAAATCAAATATTTAGCTTTTGCTGTATTTAAAAATATTGTTCAATTTGCTATTTTTTACTTTTTGACAGAGGATTGTCAGTATTGGAAGTTGCTGAAAATTAAAAGACTAAAGAGACTTTACAAGTATTTTTTATATTTCGTTTACAGAGAGAAAGCAGTCAAAATTAGTGGAAGCAACATACATGTCATTTGTATAAATTATAAGTAACAGAAAGCCCAGAACAGATACTTGTGGTATACCAGTTTTTGCAAAGCATAGAACTTGAGCATATATCACTATAGAATACATATTGGCATGTACATGTATTGCTGAGATAAATTTTGGAACCAATTTAAAGGTACATTACTCATGCCATGATATTGGAGCGTATGAAGGACAATGTTGTGATCCAGCATATGCAAAGTTTTGAACCCATGCTCGCTTGTGTAATATAATTGTTTGAGTTGAAATACAGTGGGCCCTGTCTTGGGAGACCATGCACTCCAGTGCGATACCACCAGGGCATGGTGCACAGTACTTTCCATGTTTCTTGTACACCCTATGAATGAACAACCTGTCTTGACAGATGCCAATGTGGTCATTGCTGAGGGTGGAATTTCAAGGAAGGTTTCACTGAAATCATCTAATTGCATATAAATGTGACCTTTTGACCTTTTGATAAACGAGAGAGAGAGAGAGAGAGAGAGAGAGAGAGAGAGAGAGAGAGAGAGAGAGAGAGAGAGAGAGAGAGAGAGAGAGAGAGAGAGAGAGAGAGAGAGAGAGAGAGAGAGAGAGAGAGGAGAGAGAGAGAGAGAGAGAGAGAGAGAGAGAGAGAGAGAGAGAGAGAGAGAGAGAGAGAGAGAGAGAGAGAGAGAGAGAGAGGTTGCAACTTTTTTTTGCAGCGTTTTTTGTGTTTTTTAGATCAGGAGAAAATGTTTTAGCTTGTCAGACTGTCTGTCTGCAGCGGAATCCTTGTGACCAAGATATCCCATGATTCACTGGCCACATCTGAAACTCTTATTTACATCAAAATTGTACATTTTCACACTATTTCTTAACCTGATTACATTTTGGTAACCTTGACCTCATTTTCAAGGTCACAGGACCCATACATATACATGTATATGTGTGGAAAGTGGGTGATCTCCAGTCTGTGCCAGTTTACATTTGGTCAAAACCGAGGTCAGAATGCAGATTTTGCAGACAATATCAATATTGTTATTTTGTCACGAAATTTTTTGCACTACAAATGAAGTATTTTTGCTTAATGCTGTTAACCTTTATATACTTTGCCATGTCCTTCACATTTATCTTTTGATCAGTACAAGTGACACATGATAAATGACCTAATAATATGTCAGTAAAGATGTTGCCAGAAAAGCAAGAGTCCTTGTAATGTGATAAGCGGCAGCAAGTGTGATCAATCAATGTACGGCATCCCTCAGACAGCCCGGTGGTAATGTTATTTTGGGGTTAAGACCATTAGTCAAGCGTAACATTGAGGTATTTGGTAAACACTCTGTCTTGCCTTTATGACTAACGAGTCAATATTGAAATCCTTCACAATGGTTTTGTCCGAAGACTGACACTGCAAATATCGCGCAACAAAAGGGATAAGAGCATTGATGAATGGTTGAATATCATCATTTGTGCATGTCTCTTTGTGGCCTATAAATATTGTGCGAAGTTACAGCGTGTTTCAAACCATTTGCACAGACATTGAGAAGCTGACCTTCTCGATACTTAACTAGGCATGTAGTGAGTGATCTGTGGAATTAAATGGAAAACTTGTGCAACATCAGGTCACCGGGGGAGCCAGAAGATGAGTCGTCAATGTGTTTGTTTCCACCAGGTTTCTTGGAAGCAAATTGTGATGAACTGAAATTAAAGCCCTCTTTTGGTGAATCATCAAATTTAAGATTGATACTTTGAAAATGTGAATTTAAACCAGAAACTTCGGTGAACAAGTTGTTAGATAAATGTAGTACAGTATCCATGTCTATGTGGAGTTACTCTGATACTGTTGAAATGGCATTATTGAAATCCTCAGGATGTGATAATAGATCACAGTGTACTATAGTGGACTACCATATATCATGATATACTGTAGCAGACTCCCGTATATCCCGATGTACTATAGCAGACTACCGTATAGCATGATCTACCAGCAGACAGGTATATCATGATGTTATATGGGAAACTACCATGTATCATGATGTAGTATGGCAGACTGCCATACTTGTATATCATGATGTACTGTAGCAGAGTACCATATATCATGATGTACTAATTATAAAGCATACTACTCTATGTCAAGAGTACTATAACAAAACTACCATATATCATGATGTACGGTGGCAGACTTACGTATAGCATGATGTACTATAGCAGACTACCATATATCATGATGTACTGTAGCAGACTACCATATATCATGATGTACTGTAGCAGCCTACCATATGTCATGATGTACTGTACGTAGCAGACTACCATATATCATGGTGAACGGTAGCAGACTGCCATATGTCATGATGTACTGTAGCAGACTACCATATGTCATGATGTACTGTAGCAGACTACCATATATCATGATGTACTGTAGCAGACTACCATATATCATGATGTACTGTAGCAGACTACCATATATCATGATGCACTATAGCAGACTACCATATATCATGGTGAACGGTAGCAGACTGCCATATGTCATGATGTACTGTAGCAGACTACCATACATGTATATCATGATGTACTGTAGCAGATTTCAGTATATCATGATGTACAGCATTGAAGACTGAGTCAACAGCTTTCCTTGGCATCAGTTTGGCACCCAAACAAAGGAAAGCTGTTGACCAGGGACATGTTGTGTTAATTGGCCCTGTCTGCCATTTTAATTCAAATTACTTTTCATTACTAGTAAAATTAGCATAAAGCCATCCAAGTAGATGACATTTGACCACTGGCCAGTTGTGACTGGTTAAAGGGTCAAGGGTTACCGGATTTTGGGGTAATATATGGATAAGAAAAATCCTTAGATCTCCTGTCACTCATTACTACAGGATAACTAAAACATATATGTATAAATAAGTGGTCTTATTAATAACACATCTTTGGTATATAGAAATTCTATTCTCACCAGAGTGAATGCATTATATGCCCTCATAATAATATACCCTATCCATCAATTGGAATCCTTGATGTAGCCTGTTTCTCTCATCCTTTCAATCAGAACTTGGTGTGGAAGGCCAAGATTAAAGGAAAGGGACACTACAGATGACATTTAAAAACAGCTATTGATACCCGGGCAAACCCATTTCCCCCTTAAACTCAGTGAAGCCGAAATATGGCTGCAAGTGAAATATTGCCTGCGTCAACAATTTTTGATTGATGTATGTGTAAATGAAAAAGAATTTTATCATAGATGAGCCCTATCAGCCCAGTCTCAGGTTAACAACTTTCTCTGGGCCAGGTTTGGTGCTAAGTGCCCAACCTGCACCAAGGATAGCTGTTGACTCAGCCGTAATATAAGGGGGAAGGGTTAAACAAATAGGCAAAATTACCAATTATCCTCTTGGCACATAAATTAAAAACTGTGACATATATATATATATATATATATATATATATATATATATATATATATATATATATATATGTATGTATATATATATATGTATGTATATATATGTATGTATGTATGTATATATATATATATATATATATATATATATATATATATATATATATATATATATATATGTATATATATATATATATATACAGAGTACCTGGTGTATACAACCACTGTCGTAAGCAGTCGCATTGCTTTTTGTGGTCACTAGGCTTGGACATAAGCATCAATTTCTTTGTAATTTTTAATGTCCAGCCAGCATCAAAACCTCCCTGACTGAAGCTTCAGAATTTGTCACCAGGTGGCCTACCGGGCTGATGTGTCTGCCACAGTCCCAGATTCATGGTTTTGTCCTCACAGAGATACAAGTAAATCTTTAGCATCTGCACATAGACTGCAACAAACCTCAAGTGGCCTGTAGATTATCCGTGGGCAAAGGTCTACGTGTATATTTTTGAGAAAGTAGGATTCTAAATGGAAATTGGTGCCTTGTACATGTGTGGTCTAACTGATAGGCCATCATGCAAACTCTGTGTAAATTAACAGTGTGGTTTGACTCTATGGTTGTTCCTGCCATGACAATGGTAGAAGTCTCCATATTGATTCAAATTGTTATTCTTCTGTTTGAAGCCATTGACATATGGCTATCTTGGTTAACTATTTCAGTGCCAATCATGCCTTAAGATGATCTACTTAAGTCAAACTAGTCTGAATTATTATTAGGATCCCAGATTTGTATTCTTCGCAAAAAGACCTTTCATTCAAGTATCAGTATGCCTATATGTAGTTTCAGAGAGAATATCCCAGGGCAACAGCTTTTCAACAGCAATGCACCCAATGCGCACTGAAAAAAACTGTTGAATCAGTCCAAAATTTGGCATTTAAAGAGTTAATATGAAACTTATGTGGCTTCCTATTAGTCAGCTGAATGAAGCCATAATTGCAGAACCAATGAGGTTCCCAGGTTCAAGGTCTGTGTACCTATAGGGCTGTGCAGGATGCAATTGTGCCAATATTGATGTGTTCATTAGCAACTCAGGTCGAACAGAATTACCTACTTGCCACAGTCATATTATTTTAAAGTTTCTCTAACAACCAATTACATTGTTAAAATTTAAAAAAAAAAAAAAACTTTGAAATACTCCTTTATGATTTTCAAATGCAAAATCTTTTGCGGTATATACAGCTCCACCAATTTCTGACCAGAAATATATTTTTCCATGTACATATATCTATATATACAGTAGTCCCTCCTTTGAAAGACCACTTCTTTGGGAAACCACCTCCTTTGAGAGACCACAATTGTCAGGTCTCTCTGTAGTACTTTTCGTGTTATTTAAACCTCCTTTGAGGGACCACCTGCTTTATATGACCACCTTTTGGGTGGCTCCAGGCACAGTCTCTCAAAGGAGGGACTACTGTATATGTGCTTCATTCATAGGTTTGATGTATTACTTTCAAGAAAAAAAAAGGGTTGTTACATGTATCTCATGCGCCAAAGTAAAATTATTTTTTAGTCTAAATTCTGTGCAGCAGTTCAGAGTGACAAGCTCTCTATGGGCAGTGCAGATTGTGCCAATAGAACCTGTTCAATCAATATGAAGAAAAGCAGGGTTTATTAATTTTGGATGGATAAACCAAGAGATATTACATGGGAGCATGCATGTAGAATCATATATGGTGTTCTATTGTGCACAATGCCTGCAAATGCCAACTCCAGGACACAAAAACCACAAACTTAAACGGCCAAACATGTAGGCGTTTCGTCATTACTGTTAAACATATAATGGTTGAAAAATTCAAATTCCTCATGAAGATACCTTTCATTCAAATACCAGCAAGCCTAGTCTAAAGCAAAGAGTAGTCTTAGTCAACAGCTTTCCTGGGGACACTTTGCACGCAATGCGTGCAATTAAGTGTCCCAAGGAAAGCTGTTGACTTAAATCAGCACTTTAAGGGTTAAAACTTACACATCATAACTTGTAAATGAAACTTTGGACTCTTGATAACATTTCTGTTTTAAATTCTATGTATACTGGTGAGCCTAACCAGGAAGCCTTAATTATCCTTATAAATAAGTCGTACCTGTAATTTTCACAAGTGCAGTGAGTATTGATTAGCTATATTATGCAGGCTTTGATGATCAACAAATGAGGATTGACTGTAGCATTTTTTCTATCTTTTGGGTGTTATACCACCATTCTGATCTATGAGAGAGCAGCTAATGACTGCGTATGTGGACGTCAAACCAGACTTCCATAGGTTTAAGACATATGCATATACAGTAGTCCCTGTCTTGAGAGGCCACCCCAAGGGCAGGCCCAAAAGTGGCCTCTCAAGACAGGGACCACCATAGTCCTCAGGAAGGAACTTTATGATACAAATGAGGCATTACAAAGGCCCAAGGAAAATTCACTGCATTGGTACAATGAAACTACAGTGGAATCCCCCTATTAAGACCACCTAAGGGACTGAAAAAATGGTCTTAATAGGGAATGGTCTTAATGGGGATATAATTTAATTAAGGATAAGTAAAAATGGGTCTGTAAATTGGTGGTCTTAATATAGAAATAGTCTCTTTATGGAGGTTGTCTTAATTGGAAATTCTACTGTATAAGTTACAAGATAACATATTGCATGAAAAGTTATTCAAACTCATTTTGCATTATGATATCAAAAGATTTTTTGTGGGGGGGGTATACATGCTTAGGCTTAGCATTGCCTACATGTTCAGTTGCATACCTTTTTACATCGTCTGTCGCTTAGATTACCCAAGGTAGCATTAAATTCGCCCTGGGCGTGTAGTTTCGTGTCAAATTTAGGGTGTACCAGCTGTACTTGCAACCTGACATGGCGGCATTGAGTATTTAAGTGGAGGTTGCTGGCTCCATGCAGCATATGACACATGGGTCATTGGCCTGGGCTTACACGACATGGACTAGGGGCGGAAACTCTTGCTGAGGTCCTGTTTACCCTAAATGAAGTCTGCAAGCAGAGCTGTTTTAACATGGCTTGAGTGACCACATGTAGTCCGCAGCTTGTAGTTACACGTCACAGCAGAGATTTATTCTCGGACTTTCTTAAGTGTATCAATGATTTGTCTTGGCACAACATGAAAGCACCATTTGTCTTGATACAGCGCAGGAAATGAAAATCTCCAAGACATAGAACTGCAGCGAAAAACTCTTTTCCCTAAAGCAAGGTGTTCAGGACCTGCTTTGTGGCAGTTGCTGTGTTTGAATCCTCAGAGAGAAATTGCTTAACAAGGTAAAACCTGAAATAAAAGCCCTTAGTGGGCCCTGGTTGGGCTGTCAATGTTTCATGGTATCAGACGACAGCCAAGAAAAATGAGCATGTAAGCAAGGAATCGGGACTGGAAGCAAAGGCTTCCAATCACAGCTATTACCCAATTAAGTCTTTTAACCCTTTCCCCCTCAAACCGGCCAAAACCGGCAGGTGGTCAAATGTCGTCTGCTTCATTGTTTTCAACTAATTTCAACAGTTATGAAAAACAATTTGACTGAGAAATGTACATGAGACCTATCAAGATCACATGTCCCAGGTCAACAGCTTTCCTTGGCATGGGTTGGGCCCAACCCATGCCAAGGAAAGCTGTTGACTCAGTCTTAATTCAAGGGGGAAAGGGTTAATCCCTTTCTGACATTTACTTGTAGCACAGATTTTGACCTTGCCTTCTTATACCCATAATGCACCAGTGACCAGTCAGGTTTCCATGACAGCATTACAGAAAAACCTGAGGTTCTTTTATATTTTGATGGGTGGTGCAGTGATTGTTGCCCACGAGTGCATGGTTATGCATGTAGTTAAATCACTCAAAAGGGATTAATCTCATGTATGCAAAGACTGTAATGGTCTTTATGAGTTTATGGGCTTCAATAAGAAAGAACACTCAGACAAATTTGCTGCTGTTGTTGAAGATGGAGTCCTTGTTGTTCAGTTGAAAATATCACAAATCTTATAATATCCAATACTTTTTACACATACCTACTTTTGTTATATATAAATGGTTCACCAATAGACCTTAAATAGACCATGAAAGTGGAGCACCCAGCCCCATAACATGCGATTATTTGACTTGCCTTCCGTAAGGTATCCCCCGCACTAAAAACCAGGAACAATAATATTGCCTTATGCCTGGAAAAGCGTGAGGAAATTAAACATCTACTGTAGTTCTATCAGTGTCTATTAACACCGTCATACCATACTTTTACATGTTGGGCCATGATGCCCTCTGTAGAGATCAATGAAATACACTTATTACACAATAATATTTTCTATACCCGCTCTTTATAGTAATCTACCCCATTGGGTTGAACAGTAACCAAACAAAGGAACCATCTCCGTGGTCTGAAATACAGTTCAGTGCTCAAAATATCTACAATTTACGAACCAAACCTTATGGCCAGGATGGTGTTGGGGCAGAGGAGGGCTGTTTTACACAATGTGAAAAAGTTCAATCAGTTATGAACTGATCCAAATAAGTTTTTTCAATGGAGTATCAACTTGAGTTCCTGCTGCAGTGCACGCAAGAACTGAAATGAATGAGTGTGCTGGAGAAATTAGTGACGCTTCTGTCCTCTGTGCCTCTCTGATTGGCTCTCTCACTCACGCGCTCCAAACCCCGGGAAATTTAAGCTCTATATCAATTGGTTGGTCCAAACTGATTATGTAAGGACTCGGTTCTTCTTTATTGGCCCATTCATTGCATGTAAACAAATTACTATATGCTAACCAGGCTCCCATAAATGCAATTAAACTAGGGGTTTAATTGCCGTTTTGTGGAACCCTGGGCCCAAGGACACCATGGTTAAATCCCAATGGACCTAGCTTTTATGCCAATGTATTGGGATGCAACTTTTTCCCATTAAAAACTCTCAGAGATGGCCAAGCTAGTGTCATAAATGGCATTTCATTCTTTTTCATATACATGTACCAACAATTATATATATATATATATATATATATATATATATATATATATATATATATATATATATATATATATATATATATATATATATATATATACATACATACATACATACATACATACGTACATACATACATACATACGTATATACATCATATATATATATGTACACACACACACACACAGACACACACACACACATATACACACAGTCATGTAAGTTGCCGGTCAACAGCTGTTGTCAGCACGCTGTGAGTAATCATTGTGTCCAGAGGTCACCAAGGACAGCCGTTGACTCTGTCCCCAGTGGCCGTATCCACAAAGAATTTGATCTGATCCTGACTTTGTTCCTAAAATTAAATTGGTGCACCCTTTGACCCTGAACTACTTAATCCTTGGCCTAATATATGAATCAAAATTTCCAGGAATAAACAATCTGTGTCCTGGGCTACAATGCAAACTCTCTTTTCAACATTTTCATTTTATTAGATTAATTTTATTTATAATCCAGTACTTTATCTTTTAAGCTGGATAAAAATCTGCATCAAATTAAGATTAAGCCATAATCCTGAAATGTTAATCATATATGCTTTGTACAACTGCCATAAAACAATTTGGTTCACAGCATACTAAAGATGATCCTGCGACACAGAATTAAAAAATTTGGGATCAAAACAAGTTGATTTTAATTTTGATTCTAAATTTCTTATCTGCTTAAAATTCTTGGCCACAGAGGGTTATTATCAGTTAATAAAGGAATTTAGCTCCTGGTGTGTGTGAAATATTTATGTTGGCTTCTTTTGGTTGATCTCTCTGTCAGAGAATGGACGTTTTAGGACATCACCCCTCCCCCCCCCAAAAAAAATGTTATTTCGTGCCTTTAAAAACAACCCTGAGTTAAAATCCCACACAAAACTCTGAACAATTTGCCTGCAAAGAAGCGTTTCGGCAAGCATGTACCCGACCTTCTCAACCTCGAGCACTCAATTCTTTACCTGAGTGAGAGAAGGAGACAGAGATGATTGACACGATTTCTCACAGGAGCAAAATTATGCCCTTTTGACAGCCACAGAGGGGGGGGGGGGCACTTTGCTGTAGCCCATGTTATAGTGTTATACTGATATCGTTGTCACATATCCCATAGTTTCATGTGTGTGCTGCAACTGGCATTTGATGGCAATGGGTATGTTGGTGATTATTGTGAATTACAGTCCACTTGACTTGAGTGGCTTGAAAAAATGTGGCCCCATAAAGTGGGGCTGACAAGGAAGAGAATATGCTACTAAACATGTTGGATAGTGTCACCAAACCACCACAAATGTGACCTAGTAGAGGTCACTAAAGCTTGCCTCCGCTCATAGAAGGATCTATTAAAGGAGCATTGGGGTGTGGGGTGGGGAGTACATATATGTGAAAACCATTTTCCTGTGAAGACACCTGCATGTATGATTGTGTAGGTCAGAGGTAGCTACTTTCAATATGTGTCAGGCAAACAGGGGAGAAATCTTAAAGTTGCTTTTAAAACTATATTATACTGTAGTTTCACTTAATTTTTGCTGTTTTTTTATTTTTGTTGTAATTTCCCTTCTGGTACAAAACTGTGAAAATAACAATGCAGTGAAATAATACTTTAATATGGGTGACCTTAACCTACTTTCCCAAGGTCATGGAGGAAATGATTTTATTGTGATGCCCATGGCATAATCAATTGAGATGGAAACTTACACCAAATATGCAATAGGCCAATGGTCATTTTTACCTCAGCTGACTTGTCAGTCAGCTGAGGTTTTTTGAGGGTCCGTCGTCCGTCCGTCGTCCGTCCGTCGTCCGTCCGTCCGTCGTCCGTCCGTCCGTCGTCCACAATTCACATTTTCGACTTCTTCTCAAAAACCGTCAGCCAGATTCACTTCAAACTTGGTGGAAATGTGCCTTGGGTGGGTCTCTACCAAGTTTGTTCAAATGGTCACAGTCCAGTGATTTTTGGATTTTTAATGAATTTTTTTGTTCTTTTTTGGGTAAATCTTAAAAAATCTTCTTCTCCGAAAACGCTCACCCAATTGCTTTGATATCACACAGGAACACTCCCTGGGACTCCTAGTTCTTAATTTGTTCACTAGGTGGTGCTGCAATTTTTTCCTAATTTTTTATGAATTTTTGTGTGGTGTAGCTATTTTCGACTTCTTCTCCAGAACCGTCACTCAGATTAAGCTGAAACATGGTGGATATGTTCTTTGTAGAAGCGTCAAACAAAGTGTTCACTATGTGGGAATGTTGCGGATTCCTGATTTTTAACGATTTTTTCAATTCGGGTACTTGTCGGTCAATGCAGCTTTCCTGTTGATTACTATGGAAGTCAATGGGCATTCTGATACTAATTCACATTTTCTACTTCTTCTCCAAAACCGTCATCCAGATTAACTTCAAACTTGGTGGCAATGTACCTTGTGTGTGTTTCTACCAATTTTGTTCAAATGTTCATGCTCCAGTGATTTTTGGATTTTAAATGAATTTTTTTTTTTTTTTGGGGACAAATCTGAAAAAATTTTCTTCTCCAAAACTGGGTACCCAATTGCTTTGATATCGTACATAGACACTCCCGGGGACACCTAGTTCTCAATTTGTTCACCAGGTGGCGCTGCAATTTTTAAAGGAATTTTTTGTATGGTTTTGCTATTTTCCACTTGTCAGAACGGTCCCTCAGATTAAGCTGAAATGTGATGGATATGTTGTTGTGGAAGGGTCAAACAGTTGTTTACTAGGTGGCACTGCTTTGGTTTCCTGATTTTTAAGGATTTTCAACTTGGGTACTTATCGTTCGATGCAGTTTTCCTATTGATTACTATGTAAGTCAATGGGCATTCTAATGCTAATTAGCAGGACAACTGACACGAAATTTACTGTTTACTTGATAACTTGAGATCTGTTTTGAGTCCGCTACACATGTTAATTATTCTGTATGAAGGTCATGCTGAGACTGTACATGAATGACCTTGACCTCGTTTGTGGGGTCACAGTGCAACATACATGAATTTTACTCTTCATTATAGCTTGAGAACTACTTGAACTTTGATGTTGCACATGTAAGTGTTCTTCTATAAAGGTCAGACTTACTCAGAACATGGTGTCCTTGATCCTTTCCCAAGTTCATAGAGCTGCAAGTGTGATGAATGTCAAGATCAGCTGAGGCACGGGCTGTTCACACAGCCCTCTTGTTTTTAATATGTTGTTTGACCTTGACCTATTTTTCAAGGCCATTAAGCACTTAAGAAAAGGACACTAAATTCAATGCGTTAATAAAGAATAAGGGTAAGGATACCAATGTACCACAAACATGTGTTCCGTGGAAGTTTCATGTTGCATCAGATGGATAACCTTGACTAACTTCTCACGGTCCTGGAGGGCATTCATTTAAGGAAATGAATTTTTGGTGATGGCAATCAGGTTGTATGTCAGCAGAGCATTAGTCCTATGCTCCACTCATGAAAAGGTTTGCTGTTTGCCTTTGTAATAAAGGCATTTATGCATCCACCTGTATTTAATGAAGAAAATCCCCCTGTAAGTCTACTTACTTATATACAATATACGGGTGAAAAAAAAGTATTTATGGTATTTTCATATAAAAGTAGAAAAGAAGATTTGCTCCAAAGCAAATCTGTCTGTGTGCCTTCAAAAGTTGTAAATATGGCTAGATGAAAATTTCAAAGTCCAAATGACCTTGACCTTTAAAAGTTACATGCAAATAAAGGTGTGCAGTGTTGCAATACCTACAATTTGAGCCTGACATGACTGAAATCGGATGAAAATTGACCAAGTTATGGCTAGATGAAAATTTCAAAGGCCAAATAACTCTGACCTTTGACCTTTAGAGGTCACATGTGAATTACATAAATATGCAGTGTTACAATATCTAAATTTGAGCCTAACATGGTCAAAATTGGATAAAAATTTACCGAGTTATGGCTAGAAGAAAATTTCAAATGGCAAAATGACCTTGACCTTCGACCTTTAGAGGTCATATGTGAATAACAAAAGAAGGCAGTGTTCCAATACCTAAGATTTGGGTCCAACATGATTAAAATTGGATGAAAATTGCCAAAGTGATGGCCAGTTGAAAATTTAAAAGCTCTAAATGACCTTGACCTTTGGCCTTTAGAGGTTATATGTAAAATATAAAAAATATGCAGTGCTGCAATGCCTACAGTTTGCATCAACATGGCTTCATAAAAATTTCAAAGGTCCAAATGGAAAGGAAGAAACTAGGAAAGAAGATTTGCCTCGAAGCAAATCTACGTGCCTTCAAAAGTTGCAAATAGTAAATACAACTTTTTTCCTTTGGTACTTCACATTCAATTAAGCTTATGGCTTGATAAAAATTTCAAAGGGCCAAATGACATTAACCTTTATCCTTGAGAGGTCACATGTAAATTTAAAAAATGTACAGTGTCACAATATCTATCTGTAAGAGTTTGAAAGTTGTTCAAGACTTCAATCTTGTGTATTCACCTAATTTGCATAAATCAAAGTGCTACAACTTTGGTTCATGATTCATTGGATGCAGCCATGTCACAAACTTACAAATTGAAGTTGGATTGCCCACCTCTATTTATGATAGTTTTGAAGATGTTCAACATTTAAAAGTCTCAAGTGCTGCTAATTAGCATAATTTCAAATGCTGCAGTTTGCATTCACTGTCCATTAGATTGACAGGTGTTACAAACCTGTATGTACTACTTTAAATTTTGTGTCTATCTGTAATAGGTTGGAAGATACAGAGCTTTTGAAATTTTAATTGCCCCTAATTTGCATAATTTTTAATGTGACATTTAAATATGATGCTAAACCCATTTATTAAATATGATGCCAAACTGACTTATGCTGTGAAGTGAAAATTCCTGCATCAACTCCAGATTCCCATGCTTTGTAAATCTAGGGCATAAAATAACTGCAACAAGTGAAACATGTTTTCATTGATATCATGCAGTTATAAGCACATGTATTTGAGTTTCACTAATTACAGGAACATAAAAACGTTTACGTGACAATCTTTACTAATTACATGTAATATAAGCTATTAGGCTTGCCTAATCCACTGTCATACATAACATACAACTTCACATAGCTCTTACAGAGATCTTTGTGTTTAACTATTGAGTGCCACCAGCTTGAATGTGTCAGCAAACTTAAGTTGTAAGCTTGCACAGGCAACATCCAACTTCACATAGCTCCTAACAAAAATCTATATCGTGGTACATGTACATATACATGATTCACTATCGAGGCTCAACAACTTAAGGTGTGGACAAACTTAAGTTGCAAGTTTGCACAGGCTGATGAAGTAAGATGAATCTTTGTTGGAAGTGAGCAGTGTTTGCAAAGGTTATGAAACAATGTTATACATGTAGATATTTAACTGATGAGCAAATGCCTGCTCCAAATCCTTCCATATTACAGCTAGTCGTTACAGGGAGTTTGGATCTGTGTTTGAGTGATTTCTGGTAGTTGATCTGAATCTCCCTTTACTAAGACACCCTTAACTTTAGTTCATATTTCACGGGATGCTGCTGTGTCACACTAATCTATCAATTGCAGTTGAAATGGCACCTCTCAATGATACTGATGATGATATTGAAGGATGCCATTCTGCGTGGCACCTCTCAGTCAGCACTAGCCAGATAAAAATTGACCGAGTTATGGGTCAAAGAAAATTTCAAATAGCAAAATGATGTTGACCTTTGACCTTTAGAATCCACATGTAAAATACAAAAATGTGCAGTGTTATAAACATATTAATTGAAGTTGGATTGGTTACCTGTACCTATAATAGTTTAGGAGATATTCAAGATTTAAATTTTCAAATGGCCCTAATTTGCATAATTTTCAAAATCATCACCCCTCTTCATTAAAAGGTATAACTTCATGGCTGGAGCTATAATCATAGCAAGTTTGGAGTTTCCAAATGTAATTGTTTCCGAGAAAATTGTCGGACAAAATTACTAGTAAAGAAGGCAGAAAGAAAGAAAGAAAGAAAGAAGAAAAAAAAGAAACCCAACAAAAACAGAATGTCAGTGATGGCACACAGACATAATTGATTGGAGTACTGTTACTGAAGCCTCGGCACGCTTTGGATGCATAGTGCTCAAAGTGTGCTGAGGCAAGTTGTTGACCCGACCATTATATTCTCTGGAACATCAGGCATGCTGGTACTTGAATGAAAGTTATTTTTGTGAGGAATATGAATGTAGCAACTTATTATAATTGAGAGCAATGCATCTTAATTTTAATAGTTCGATTAAAGTTGCAGTTGCCGTTGAAGGTGCTCCGTGGGGGGGGGGTGGGGGGTGGGGTTGGGGTGGAGATACGGCCTAGTGTCAGCTGCAAATAGCATTCCCTCTGGTTCAAATAAAAATTTTGAGGTGAACTCCTAAAGCTGAATACAAGTTACAATCAACCCATTTCTACCGTCGTCTGTCCAGAAGTCCAGGCTGACTACTTTAACCCTAGGAGAACTTTACCCCATGTTTCTACGTGACATGAAGATGGGGCAAGCAAGACATTTTTACAGAGAAGCACCTGCTAAGACAAACAACAGGCTTAAAAAGATCAATAATCAGCGCACATGGAGGAATTACGGACCTATCCAGATTTAACGCTTGGCTGATTGTCGGCTACAGAATCGCCATTCTGCGGCTCGGTTCCTGTAAATTCATGGCGCTGGTTCTAAATTGATTTCAGTTTGTGGTAAGATGGTATGATGCCATGTCTTACCAAAGGACCATCTATTTTCATTAGGACTACATAGATAAGCATGCAGATGTCAAACAGGGCTTCAGTTATTGATCTAAGCGGGGACACTTGTGTTCTTTATGCCACAATAATAGGACGTCTGGCCGCAGATAATTCCTCCTGTTTTTCACATCAGTGGGTTGCTTTGATTGTGGGCGATCGACAGGTGGGGGCGTGTCTCAAGAGGTGGTGGAGGGAGGGTGGGGGGAGGACCTTTCTGTCTAGACGTTGTTCTGTTTCAATTATATTCCAAATAGATCTGACCACTGGTATTTCAATTATCTGTGGGCTTGGTGTTTGGTTAGTGTCTTTAACCCTTCCTAGCTCAAAGCCACTCAAAATGGCCCATAACTCATTGCTCCTCAATTGCTCCACTGACAAAGTATTTATTGTTTGACAGCTGCCACATTTGGAGCCTTGGGTGACCAGGATGATGATGCCATGCTATGGTGGAAACCAAGTTTTAGTTTTGCTGAATACTTGGACAAAAAACATGCACAAAGTTGAGAGTGCTTGTAATAGCAAATGCTTGTTGTTTAAAAAAAAAAGAAGAAGCAAGGTGTCAGTACTGTAAATTAGTTCAGTTTGGTAAATCAGACTTCAGCTTGTGTTAAGTCAACAAATCCTGACAGAGAAATAGCATTTATCATGTTAGTGTTCATTCAAGTACAGGTTTGAACATCCATTGTGTTGTGGGAGCACTCATAATTTTTTGACAACAAACTTTTGATTTTTATAGCTTGCATCTTCCTCGTTTTGCTCATATTTTTAAAACAAATTATTAATTGATGGCACAATTTCAATGATTTGGTGACAAATTACCCCAAAATAAAATGATCCTGGGTGAGTCTTTGTAAACACAAATCAGTTCTATCTAAATGCACTTTCCCTCTCATGTTCTGCTGTAAATGCAAAACATTACTGAAGATAGCAGTCTCTGAAGACTGACAAGGGATGAGTCTCAAAATGGTTGTTTCATCATTATTTTTTTCTTTCTTTCAGGCTGGCAAGCTTCAGTTTGGTTTCGTTTATGGCATTGGTGTGGTGGGCTGCCTGGCCATGTACGCCCTCCTTAACCTGATGAGCATGACAGGAGTCTCGGCAAGTTGCATCATCAGCGTCCTTGGCTACTGCCTGCTGCCGATGGACATTCTCTCCTTCCTGGCTGTTATACTGTCCCTAAAGTAAGTAGCCAGTCAGAGCCGCCAGCAGAAATATCTAAATTATAGTCTGATTACCTTTCTACATTTGACAAAACTTGGATGTGGCTTCATCAGGTTTGATTCTCTGAGCTACGAAATATGTGCTACTAAGTGCACCACCTAGCATATAGTGTATCGATTGAGCTAAGATCCCGGTCCCCAAAGCAGTTGGTCATGTCAATTGTGATGTTAGGTGGTGCCCTCTGTTGACAAAGCCAGTAGGCATTTCTAGATCAGGCCCATGTGCAATAATAATACACTTAATTTACTTGACTTCCCTTAGTTTATATTTTTATTCATGTTGCCAATATCGTGATACTGTATGACAATAAAACAACAGAAAAGGATTCAGTCCACAGTTTTCAAAAAAGCCCCGCATAACTTTCAGGACTTGTCAAGTGTGTGAAACTCTAGGTTGAGTTGGATATTGGTGGTGCCATCTACAGTTTTATATAATATATGGGTCAAAATGTGAAAATCTTGTGCCCAGTGTGGCATCTTCAGTGTTTGATAGATGTTCATGAAAGTTAGGTGGGATTGTGTGGGAGGTCAAAATCTCAGTTCTATATAACACTAGTGGTGCCACCTATAATTTGATGAACATAATAAGCCAAAATGTGTTGATAGATGTAAAATTCTATATCTTGGAAAATAAGTGAATTAGACATGCCAAATTTGTAGGATATACAGATCATGTCCAGTGCTAATAGGTTACATAAGATCAGTGACTTTAATATATTTTTGTTCGGTCACCAGCTCTGTAAAGTTAAAAGAGGTGATTTTGTAGTCGCAGTGTGTAGCTTGGACATCAATGGCAAAGAAAGTTGAGCCTCTAGATCAAAAGTACAGTTGAGTATATTTTACATAAAACTCTACTTGGTGGCCTTCAATTGTACTTTTGGGTGACCGTGACCCAATGATTGTGTGGCCTTGACCTATTTTCTAAGGTCATTAAGCACTGAAGAAAAGAACATTTAATGGAATGCCCTGCTAAAGAGTAAGGCAAATGATCCCAAATGTACCATAAATGTGTATTGTGGAACATTGATATTGCATAATATGGATGACCTTGATTAATTTCTCAAGGTCATGCAAGGATTGCTTTTCAAGAAATGATTTGTTAGCGGTCATCAGATTATATGTCAGCAGAGCATTAGGCCCCTGGGCCTCTTGTTACATTGTATACAGTATGTGTGAAGTGTGTGTGGGGGGGGGAGGGCTGACTGCATTGGCTTCTGGGGTCAACAGGACAGATCCACATACTTTGCTCCAGTTTTATATCATAATTGTGTTGCCCCCCAGAAGCTGATACCGGAGTGCTTAGTACTTCTGCCTGAAAATTCTTACAGTGAGACAAATGGTTTCAGTTATCCGGGTATAATGTAAGTGTCAGTGCAAAGGATGAAGAAATCCTGCATTATAAACAAGCAGATTGGTAACCTTTCCATTCATCATCAAGATCAAATCGAGATCTTACTAATCCCAGCTTCATAGAGGCTTACATGTAATCCCTACTTGATGCCACTGTCTGTAGTTATAGATATATTACATGCACATGAATCCTCCTGAAACTGCACAGTATGATCAAACCAAATGTTATCGCTTTGAAAATTTTCGGTGACAGATGCACAGAACATTTCATGACTTGTGCACAATGTTCCACCCACAACATGTTCAGTGGTGTATATAGCCAGCCTATAGGTCTATCAATTTTAGTTTTGATCCACAACTTTTGTTACCTAGATATCGATGGTTCTATAATATAAAAAAAGCAAACACTCAATCTTGACGTTTTGCATATTGTGACAGACAGATCTTATAAATCTTGCGTGTATGAGTTTCAAGGCAAGGCACGTACATTGTTTTATGGGACATCTCTTTGAGATGCTCCAGAAGAATGAATTGCATGTACAGGTAGCGTGATCCATGGCACATGGCATGACCACGCGTGCCCTCAGTCCCAAACATCTCATTTCAAATAAAGGGAAAAAAAGGATTCTTTTGTTGGTGCGCATAGGAGCATGTTTCTTATTTCAAAGAGGATCACAATATTAAACATCTTTGCAGTACTGTGCAATGTTGAAATTAGCGCACATCGTTTAACATACTACTGCACTCTATATTGCACACCTGCACTCCCAATTATTATTTATTGCAGGTTAAGTCTGCCATTATTAACTCCTATAGAGCCAATTTAGAGATTGAGTCAACAGCTTTCCTTGGGGCACTTTCCGCGCGTTGCGCAAAAAGTGCCCCAAGGGAAGCTGTTGACCTGGACCAAATTTTCACTGGGAACATAGGCATGCTGGTACTTGAATGAAAGGTCTTTTAATGAGGAATATGAATCTGGAATCATTACAGTAATCCAGCTTCATCAGCACAGCTTAAGCCGTGACTGGCACTCAAAGGGTTAATACACTTTGAAAGTACATCAACAGTGTAATCAAAACAATAAATCCACGGAAAGCTTCTGCTGTGGTTTGTCAGAAGACTATTCTTGTGAGATGTACATCTAGAAAGATTAACATTGAAGAATACAGTAGGTTTTCACATTAGTTATTTTTTGCACCTCAGCAGAAAAAAAAACAAATTAGAGACCTATATTCCTGGACACATATAGATGCCTTGGCTTGATAATTAGCTGACAGAAAAATTTCGCATACATCCATGATTGGTATACAAAATACTATGTCCATGCTGAATAACCAATGTAGCACCCTGTCATTGGGCATCATTATGATGTCTGTTGCACTGATATTGCATTAAAGACTAGCAGAGCATCATAACCGCTATCGATAGAGACTTGCAGATGTATATATATATACATATATATATATATATATATATATATATATATATATATATATATATATATATATATATATATATGTGTATTATATTAAGTGCCTGCATGCTTGATTTCAGCAAATTTATCATGTCTGCTGAAAGCACGCTCTTAGATAAATCAAGGGAGATACATGCATACCAGCATGTTTAAAAAAAGAAACAGCTGTCAGTCTGTTGTTGCACAATCACAAAGAAAAGAAAAAGATCCATGTATAGGTAAAATGAATGAAAATGCTATCCTTTATGTCAGTTGTTAGCTGATTGACTTCATGTGGCATAAAACCACGTATGTGTAAAATCTCGGCAAGTACAGTAAAACCTGTGTTGAGTGGGCGCCCTTGGGGCTGGGCAAAAGTGCCCACTTAAGACAGGTGCCCACTTAGCGCAGGTCCATTAACATGGGGAGTGTAGGGAACTGGGCCAGACAACATTGCCCACTAAACACAGGTGCCCACTTGGTGGAGGTGCCCACTGAGACAGGTTTTACTGTATTTTGCACAACTTGAATAAAGATAACAGCAAGAAGCCGCTTTTAGTTAAAATTATCATTTGCGGCCTTGGATGAAGCCAGGAGAGGCATTGGCTCATTTACACAGAGCAATGACACAATTATCTCACAATCAGCATTTTGTGCTGTGAATGGTTACAGCAGGATGGAGGAACTTGTGATATTTTATCTTTTGCATAGAAGTATAAGATTAGTGTGGACTGGCAGGGTTGATGTGATATCAGACATTGGGGATTTTTCTGTTTTGGTTCTTGCATTTTACAGTATTTTATCCCTTTCTTGAAGTAAGACTGAGTCAACAGCTTTCCTTGGCATGGGCTAAGTACCCAACCCATGCCAAGAAAAGCTGTTGACCTGGAGCATTTGAACTTGATAGGTCTTATCTACAATTCTCAGTCAAATTGTTTTTCATTACTGTTGAAATTAGTTGAAAGCACTGAAGCGAGGACATTGGACCACCAGCCAGTTTTGCCCGGTTTAAGGGGGCAAAGGGTTAAATAGCATGGCAAGAAAAATGGTCAACTTGCACAGAGAGACATGTCTGAATGGAATGACACATACACTGTCAAGGGCTTCTCTCAGTTGTCTTTCTTAATGTGATGGGTGGGGACATAATGGAGTCCTGGCTCACATTAATATCCCTGCCTGGTCATAAGTCCACACGTTATACAGAAAGCATTCCTTCTGCCCCAAGTTATGCCCTGCGAAGAAAATGTACAGGACGCGAATGATCCCCATGTGTGGAGACCTACAGTGCCACCAGAAAGTCTTGCTCCAAAAAACTCCCGGGGGGGGGGGGGGGGGAAGGGAATCATCAATGAAACCACTTCCAGGTACCACCTTTCAAAGTGTCATACAAATTAAAATCCTGACACCATAACAAATTTATGGTTCATGGGCAAACTTCCTAACAGTGTTCTCTGCAGGAGTCCCTTGTACAAGATGTATCTGAGGAGGACCACGCCTATGGGCCAAAAGAAGAGACGGTGCAAGACTTTCTGGCAGCACTGCACATGGATGATTGTGTGCTGTTAAGCTGACAGATTAAAGTCATTGCAAGCAGTACCCGGTCAGTTGAGTTGGTTTGGTCAGTCAGGTCATGAAAATTTTTCCAGAACACATTGTCAGATATGGGGCTGTCTGTACCCTACACAGTTATAATTACATGTTTTATTGTCTCAGAATGCATGAGGCAAGACCGATAAGCTGGAATACTTTCCAAAAATTCCCAAAAGGAGAAAGGACAGGTTTCACTGCATCAAGTTGAAAGCATATCGTCACATAAACTTGACCACTCACCATAGCCAGTTACACATGTGGCTGCACATAAAATTCCCACCACAGGCGATCTTCGACATAAAATCAGCTCACATGATGGAACGAGAAGTCATAAAGTTTGAGGCTTAATCACAAAATTGTCGTTGTCATGAATGGACGATATGCCTGAAGGAACAGGAGCAAGATTAAGTCCCAAGTGATTATTAAAACACTGATGTGAGAATGTACCCTCGCAGTGATGCAGTGCAGTTGAAGCACCTTCTAACTAAATTGTTACATTGAGCATAATAGCAGATTTAGTGGTCATGCTTGCTGTGTGTTTGATAATTTAAGAGCAGCTTTGTCTTGATTTTCTCTGTGTCTAAATTTGTTTGTTTTTTTTAATCAAAACAGTACTTTGACCCAGTAGGGCAGTGGGACTCAAACAAGTACCATACCCCAGTAGGGCAGTGGGACCCAGAAAGGGTACTGTAACCCAGTTTTGGACCATGTTCTCTGGGTATACAACTTTAACACTTTAAGGCCTATATAGCCTTGGATGCTCTACCTCCTTCCATTCAATTTAAGTTTAAGATGCTCAGTATAGCTGTATTATAAGGACCACTGTCCAGCAAAGGAAGCTCACAATTTTTTGGTTATGGAAATTGAAACTTTCAATTTTTGATCCACCAGGAAAGACTACATGTACTTGAAAAAATAAATTATCAGGCAAGTGTATCAATGTTAAGTTACATGAAGTCAAAGATTACACATGGAGAGAGCTGAGCAGTTTATCCCACGAAACCCTTTAATCCTGTCACAGAAGGGATCTCATTTAGCAGTACTGACTCTGCTGTACTCTTTTGGCAGATCACTCCAATGTGAGACCCTGCATCTGGTTTGACAAATCGTTACAGTATGTCCAAATTCTTTTTTTTCTGCTTCGCTAAAACCTCAAACGAGACCATCTGTTTTGGAAGACCGTGATAACATTGACTGTCCATGATTTTTAATTTTTACAGAGGGACCAATTTATGGTACATATTCCATTCAATGCTATCCTGTAGATCTAAGTCAACAATTTTCTTAGCATGTTGTGATCCAGGAAAACTGTTGACTGTTCTTGGCATGATGGTACTTGATGGAAAGATCTTTAATTGAGGAATCGGAAATCGGTGTAATTGTCGAGATGTGTACATCTTCAGTGGTCACAAAGGCAGGCAGAGGGTTAACAGGCTGTACAATAAGCGTGTTTGTTCTTCCAGGGGCATCATAGGGACGGTGTTGACAGCCGTGGCAGTCTTCTGGTGTAGTCTCTCGGCGTCCAAACTCTTCGTCTCGGCCCTGGCCATGGATCACCAGCAGCTACTGGTGGCCTACCCCTGTGCCCTCGTGTACGGGGTCTTCGCTCTCCTCACTGTCTTCTGAGTCTCCTCCATCAGCTTCACAAATGGGCAACGTGGAACTTCAGCTCTAAGGGCAAACCCTCACGATCCTCGTCAACTTCATAAAACTGCTGGGGTTTGGGTGTACATGTACACGTAGTGCTTGGAGGAGAGGTAGACCAGAATGCATTCATTGTAAGCTGAGAGTAAAAATTATTTATTTGGATATTTCTGAGCATGCAGAATGGTAAGGCACATGCGTGTTTACCATTGTCAGCTTCAGTATATTCACCAGTGTACCAATGGACTACACATGTATTATTAAATATTTTACCATGGGAAGACTTTCCATCTGGACAATAGGTATGAAAAAAAAAATATTCAAAGGAATTTCTTATTGAGTCAGAACTTGCAGAAAATGTCTTTTTAAACTCTGAGATGATTAACTTTTCCGTTTGTGTTACCCAGCATAAATTATTATTATTTTTTTTTTTAAATAAACAATATAAGTTTGTATGACTTTTCATTCATCTACTCTCTGAATTATTGTTCACAAGGTGGTTGGTCACTGCAGTGGAATTGATAGGAGATGTAGGCTATGAAGTCTTCATGTACGGCGGTTCAATTTTGTTTATTAAAGACAAGGTCATTGTAGTTCTGAGGGTGTGCATTTATGATGAAACGCCATGCTAGAGGAGTCAAGAAGCACCTATTTTGCCCCAAAAAAACCCAAAAAACCCCTTTAAATTGGGATCAACTAGAGTGTATCTGTATACCAGTACAAACTGTACCATCATCCAGAGTTTTTTGTGAATGTTATGAATGAATTAGAGCTTTTTTTACCTCTGGCTAGACAATTGAACATGAATTTAAAAAAAAAATAACAAAAGCAAAAACGTGGATTCGGGCATTTGCTCAGTGAATAATTGTGGTTCTGTAATGTAATTTGAGGCTTGTATCAGAATTAATTAAAATCAGAAACATACATGTCAGTAATCAGAATATTTTCCAACATATGATTTTATAAGATTCAGTCTTATACGATATAACAAAAGACATGAGAAAAATTATAAAAACAGTTCAGTGACAAAGCCAAAGATATTGTGCAATTTGATAGTGATTTTTGCTGTTAGCTGTTGGTATTTATTTGCTCATAATGCGTACATAGGGTGCATTTGTCGTAATGACGCCAACATTGTCCTCTCATTTTCTTTCACACTGCAGTACATAATGTATTGATGCATACAGTCGCACGATGTTATTACATGGGTCCTCCTGTCATTTGAATATATTCAGCACACCGTCAGTTCAAATAAAGAGCAAATACGATTGTGTATACAGCTGAAATGGGTGATTTAAATGTCGGGCTTCAGGCACAACACAGAGACAATGATGCTGGTGGCACAATGTGAAATCACAGGGTTCTAGTTGTAGAAAACACTTGACATTTATCTTATCTAGCCAGAGGACTTTATTGTTCGAGTTTTGCCAGGTTTCACAAACAAGGTAATTTGTTCTTACAATGCGGAGACCAAACTCATCTGGGTGTGCATCAAACCTAAATTGATTTTAAGTGTTGCCAACGTGCAGAACTCTTCAATATTATATGAAGACAAAGTGCACCTGCTTAACGGTTCATGTAATGTGACCATTTCCTGGCGTGCTTGGTGCAAAAGTGTGCAAATTGACTTGTACGGCTTTGAAATAAGAAACACAACTGAATAATCGCCTTTTTCTCCAGGATGTTTGCGAGATTTATCGTCATGTTGCGTGTGAGATAGGAAGGTAAATGTGCAACCGTCTTGAAACATGTATAGAATATTTGTTTGTTTGCCAGAACTTTCTACAGCCTCTTCTGTATTCCTGTGTACATATGCAAAATGCATCCATCGTGGATGCTCCGGTGGAAATAAATTATGTCAATAAGGGATCAATGATGTGTCTGTTTTTTTACTGGACGTTCTATACAGGACGGGACATTTTAGGTCTTGTCAGTTGAATCAATGGTTTCATCGAGCCCGGGACACGGGACGAGTTTAGCCTATTCACTTCAAGCTGTTACAGTATTTTCAGGGAATGTTTATTTGCACAGAGTTAAGTCTCAGGTGTTGTATTCCAAAATAATTTCAGTTATTCCTGTGAGGATATCTTACTCTGACATTCTTACATTTAGTATACGTTTGTTTCAAATGTTACCCAGCTTGGATTATGGCTAGTTCCATTTTAGATAGTCTTGGCAGAGTTGCTGTAAATTCACTTACTTCGATATTAGAACTGTGTTCAGTTCTCCATACAAATGATCATAGCTCGTTTGAACCTAAACTTGTAAAACAGTTGCCGTATTATGACTCCGATCAGCTTACTGCTCATTTAAAAAAAAAAAAAAAAATGACAAAACAGTTTACAATATTTCGTTTAGACTGTGAGTCACTTCATGCCAAATTCAATGAAATGTCATAATTGCAAAATTTAGAGATGCGTGACTACTTGCCTAGTGCACTTTGTCTTAGAGAAACTTGGCTCAATGGTGATTCCGGTCTGTCCCTTTTACAATTAGAAGGACCTATATTAATATCCCAAGGACAGATTTGCACTGCAAGAGGAGGCTTAGCCATTTTACTTATGAATGGTTATAACTATATGTATAAATTAATAGATGCTTCTGTATGGTGTGATATTTACGAAGGACTAGTTATTGAGGTACAAACCAAAACTGTTTGAAAAAAAGTTGGAAACATTTATAGGCCTCCTTATGATATTAATCATAACTACGAAATTTTTATTGAGGAATTTTCTCTTGTTTTAACAAAACGTACTGAGAACAAATTGTGAAGTAATGATAGCTGGTGATTATAATATCGATTTTCTAGAAATTCATGATAGACCTTTATTTGAACAATTCTTTGATACCATAATGTCTTTGAGTTATTTTCCCCAAATTACACTACCAACAAGACTCTCAAAACAACGCAGAACTATTATTGATAACTTTCTTATGAGATCAGTACACTGTAACGTAAACTTATCTAATTCAGGAACTTTTACCTCTAGGATTTCTGATCATTTCATTTGTTTTAATGGTGCAGATATCAATTAAAAATGATCATGTACCTAAATATTGTATATGTTTGTGATCATCATCCCGATGGAATTAATAATTTTAAAACAAATAAACTAAGCACAGCTAATTAATTATTGAAATAATGACTTGAATACTGATCCTAATGTTTCATATTGATTTTTGGGAAATACCCTCAAAAGGGCTCAGAAAATAATTTTCCCTTAAACGAGTGAAATACCGTAAACATAAGCATAAAATGACACCTTGGATTACCCAAGGAATTATTCTATCCATTGCCACTAGATATCATGTATGCAAAGTTTTGAAAGAAATTCCTCATGATAATGAAGAATACGAGTTGTGGCCTATAAATTTTAAAACTTATAAAATTTGGAAATACAATATCTGTGTTGTTAAGAAAGATTATTTTATTCTTGCTTCGACATGTATAAAAATGATTTTGAAAATACGTGGATTACCATAAATGATGTCCTCAACAGACACAAAATGAAGAATAAATAGCCTGAGTCTTTAATGATAAATGATGAGATTTTGATTGATAAATGAAATCTAGCAAATAATTGAATAAATATTTTACAAACATTGGCGTCAATCTGGCCTATCAAATAAATTCTCTTCCAGATCATTCTCACACTAATTATCTATTCAACCCTGTTCTGCATAATTTTGTCTTTAATCTTGTCACAGAAAAAACAGCTAATGACAATATTGACTCATTTAAAGGAAAGCATAGTTATGGGCATGATAGGCTTTCGATGAATTTATTAAAACTTGTTAAAAGACGAAAGTGTTGCAGTCACTCACGTTAATAATGAATCGATTGCTCTCCTGGGACCTTTCCTGACACATTGAAACTACATGTAGCTTAAGTGGTACCCATTTTCGAAAAGGGTAATCCCTCTCTGATGGAGAATTATAAACCTATTTCAGTCTTACCTACAAAATCTTTTTTTTTTTAAAAGTCCTGTACAATCAGATTTACCAGTATTTTAAACATCACAACTTATTGTTTAATAGTTGATGTGGTTTCCGTAAAAAGACACTGTTGGCCGCCATGGAATTTATAGAGAGACTAATTTTAGATATGGATAATGGACAGATCTCAATTAGAGTTTGAATTGATCTTGCTCAAGCATTTGAAACCTTAGACCACAAAATATTATTGAGCAAATTATGTTGTTATGGTATCAATGGTGCTGCTTTAAATCTATTCAAAAGCTACTGAAGTAATAGAAAACAATACGTCGTTTGTGATGAAAATGAATCTGACGCAGTGATGATTGAATGTGTAGTGCTCGTACACTTATTCTCAAGATACTGAATTTCCATGCATTTTTCATTTGAACAATACTGGTTGTGAAAAAAAATACTTGATATGCCATAAGATTTCTATGTGTATTGTGTCTATAATAATGATTTATTCTTAATTTGTATGGAAGCTGTGGCATGGAGCACATAAAATTGGTTCCAAATCTCTTTGATCCCACAAGTGCCAGACCAGGTCTCTTGCTGGATTGATACATTTTTAGACTTCGGTAGTTTCCAGTCTCTTCTTTGTATTTTAAAAGTTATGGCCTACATTAAATTTTGATTTCATGTAAATATCAAAATTTATGAATAGTTTGGTGGTTTTAAATTTTGATTTCAGGTAAATATCAATATTTATGAATAGTTTGGTGGTTCATGACATGGCAAGTTATTAAAAATATTTTTATTTTTTCCCACATTGTTTTAGTGGTCATAATACAAAGAAAAAACTGCTGTTCAACTCCAGCTCAGAGATATCATATTTTTTTGGGGGGGGGGGGGGGGTGATCGGGGTGAGGGTAGGCATGTATAATGAAATTAAAAAACTGAAATATCTCTTATTGAAATTACAGATTAATATGACCTGTAAGGTCCAATCCAGGGGTGTTACACCGTGACTCATCTATCTATCTATCTATCTATCTATCTATCTATCTATCTATCTATCTATCTATCTATCTATCTATCTATCTATCTATCTATCTATCTATCTATCTATCTATCTATCTATCTATCTCGATCCATCCATCCATCCATCCATCCATCCATCCATCCATCCATGTTCTGCAGACTTGTAATGCGATCGCTTTGTAACCAGGAGTCAAATTGTTCCCCTTTTTCTACCACTTTCTACCACTAATAGAGAAACATATTAGACCTGTGGATAACACGTGTTCATAATCTAAAACGTATCAATCCAGCAAGAGACCTGGTCTGGCACATGGGTATAAGAGGGATTTAGAGCCATTTTTTATGTTCTATGCCATATTCGTTAAAGATTACGATTCATCAAGCAAAGTGTTTTCTGAAAGAAACATTAATACATGTGTGCTCCTCCACCTGAATCCAAGATGATGCGCACACCAAGCGCAGGTGATGATAGTCTCAAATGTCAATGCTGGAAATTTACACCGTTAATGCATAACTAAATGACTGACACCCCCCCCCCCCCAAAAAAAATCATTTTATGATTTCGAATGACTTGAACCAGTGGAAGGTATCTGTGCCAAATTTGAGCGAGCTCTGCATTTTTTCCACATTCGTTTCTGTTGCCTTAAGATTAAATTTCATTTACCCTTGGAATCTGCGTCTGTGATGCTCGCTTAAATTTTCTTAATTAAGGCCTTATGTACACACACACACACACACACACACACACACACACGTTTGTGCACGTTTCTGTAAATGCTAGAACTCCCCACTTGTATTTCTCTTATGTAACAAAGTTTTGCATCCTCAACCCCCCCCCCCCACCGGCCAAATCTTGTTGCTTGCAAATCCATACAGAGTTAAAGACCATATAATGTTCACGATTTTGGTCATTTCATCGATTTTTTTACTGTTTACCTTGGAAAACAGGGTCAAGGACATTTATGTTTCAAAACACTTTCATCTTGGGCTTGATGCATAATTTCTGTGATATCAAAGTAATAATATGCGTTAAAATAATGGAGTCAAAAGCAACCCAAACAGAGTTAATATTAGGCCTTCAGATAATACATGTCCATAATCTAAAACGTATCAATTCGGAGACCAGGTCTGGCACTTGGGGGAACAAAGGTATTTGGAACCAGTTTTACGTGTTTTACTCCATTCCTTCCACGCAAATTACGAATCATCCAGCAGAGTATTTTCCGAAAGAAACATAAATAAGTGTGTACTCCTTCACACCAAACCATGACAGTGTGCACACAAAGAAGTACTGACAATAATACAATGGTAGTCTAAAATCCTCAACGCTGGAAATTGCCTTGAAAGTTTACACCGTTAATGCATAACTAAATGACCTGCCATTGAATAATTTCCAATGATTCTAATCAGTGATAAGTATACGTGCCAAATTTGCGTTAGTTGCGTTAATGCATCTGCGAGATGCTAAGGGAGAACCGGACACAAAGACAGATAAACCAACAGAATGCCTCCTAATAGAAAATTTTCATCCTTGGATGAAGGAATAACCCCGCACTGACGTCAAAAAAGGTCTGCTTTCTTCAATGTCGTATAATAAAAACAAAATTGAACTTATCTGGTTGCTTTTTTTTCACATTCGTTTCTGTTCCGCTGTATGGTTTACTTTGGTCATACCTAGCAATCTTCTCTGCAGTACCAAAGGTATTTCCTTCAAAGTAAACTGACTCAAACAGTAATCCAATCAGAGCAAATATATTAAATTCCGAATGTAATATTGTCAAAGAAAAAAGTCAATACAGCTAACAAAGATTCAAATAACATACCTGGAAATCACGTCTAGATAATAATAACAATGAATAGTCCACTCATAATACATACTGACGTCACACCGAGGCTTTCTTTCTTAGCCGGTTGCATGTCTCTCACATTCGCTACTTTTAGCTGCCTGTTCCGCCATAATTCTCTTTCGTCATCCCCTGGAATATGCGTCTGCAATACCAAATGTACTTTAAGGTAATTCAGTCATACCAATGCGACAAGAGACCTGATATTACACTTGCTGTAGCTTTCATAGAAATGGCGATTCACCACAAAGTATTTTAAAAAGTAACAACGAAAGCTCTCAAACAAACACGCGGAAAGTATGGTGAAAACATACGGCCACTCTGGGTCTATGTCTACATACAAACTGTTGACCTTCTTTTCAATTTTAAAGTTTTTGAAGCTTACAGATTATCGAAAACTAATCGAAGTTTATATAAAAGCGTCCCAATATGCAAAGAAAAATCTGGTCAATACTAAGGGCTTCATGGATTTTCCAAATATCTTATTGGCTTATCATTGATATATAGATGCTTGAAAAAAAACTACCATCTGGTTCTTAAAAAGTTGCTGACTTCATACCAAGGCCTGCTACCTTTGATGTGGTATAACAAAAACAAACACATACCCGGTTGCATTTTTTCACTTTCGTTATTTTCAGCTGCTTGTTCCACCATGATGAACTTTCGCTATCCACTGCAATCTGCGTCTGCAACAGTGAGCCAACCACATTAAATATAAGACATTTAAAAAAAAAATACATACTGATAATCTCTCCTCTGTGCACTCTAAGACCAGAACCAAATAAAGAAAACTGTTTAAAGGATATGCATCCTGCTCAGGTTGTCATCTTCAAAAATCATGTGGCTACCTGTCCCCGCGTGGTCTTTTGGCCCGCATGGAAAACAGACCAAATGGCAATACTGGCCAAACTGTTTGCGATGTCTGCAAACTTGATAGGATGACATTCTTAACAGTGTGTATACATATTATTGAAGGTTCCACTCGGAAATGACGAATTCATTGGAAACGGAGAATCCACTTGGTAAGAGTACCATCACATCTGTCGAACTTCCCCCAGAAAATAAAAACGTAAGAATTACGTTTTGAAATAACTGCGGGCAAACGATGTTGTGTTCTAAAATTGAAAGAAGAAGTCGCAAATTTACATTCTTGCACAAGTGATGGACGCGGTCTTTCTGAGATAAACATAGGGGTACATGAGGTTGAGAAAGCTATATGTAAGCTGAAAAATGGTAAATCATATGCTGTTGACAAAATCCCTAATGAATTTCTCAAAAACGGAGGAGCTACACTTACTCGTACTATTTCCAATATGTTCAATGTCTTTAAATTACTTGAAAGTTTTCCAAGTGAATGGTACACTGGAATTGTAAAGCCCATTCATAAGGAGGGTAACAAAGAAGTCTTGAGCAATTACCGCGGCATCACGCTAACGTCTAATCTATACAAGCTCTTTGCGTCCTTGCTTGAAAATCATATGATGACATTTTTTGAAAATACTAATTTCTTAGGCGAGCTACATGGTGCTTATAGAAAGGGTAGACGCCTAGAAGACCACTATTTTACTTTAAAGGGCTTATGTAGCCTCAGGAAAAATTTGAAGAAAAAAACATGGTTGGCTTTTTTGGATATAAGTAAAGCTTTTGATACTGTAAATAGGGATCGTATGTTTTGTTCATTATGGAAAAGTGGTGTGCAAGGTAAAACTTGGCGTTTGGTACAGAAATTATATGAAAATGTACAGAATAAAGTAATCTTCGGTCCATTTGAAAGTGACTGGTTTGACGTGCAAAATGGCCTAAAACAAGGATGTATAATGTCCCCTACGCTATTTTCGGTAGTTATGACAGATTTGGTAACAATGCTTCAAAACCAAAATTTAGGTATACCATTCCAGGATGAACATATACCAGCAATTTTATATGCAGACGACATTGTCCTAATTGCAGAAAATGATAATCAACTTCAAACGATGTTAAACGTAGCCCATTCTTTTGTTACTAAATGGGGAATGAATTTTAACGGTAATAAATCCAACATTATGACAATTGGTAAACGTATAGATAAAAACAAGCGATGGAAGCTGGGTCATATTGAATTAACGGAATGTGATTCGTATAAATATTTAGGTATACTTTTCAGTAAATATCTAGCTGATAGTGTTCATGTACAACAATATGTTAAACCCAAAGCCACCCGTCTTAACGGTTACATGTGCAGTATTTTGGCTGCCCACGAAAACTTGAACAGAGTAGTATTTGGGGACAGTCTCTGGAGAAGTTTGATAATGCCAGCGCTGACACATGGGTCTGCAGTTTGGCTGTGTAATTCTAAGGAAAGTGTAACAGCTGTTAAATCTTTTCAATATTCAGCAGCACGTGCAATTTTACGAATAAAAGGCACACCCGCGATGGTAGCCACTTTGGGGGATTTGGGTTGGCTACCGCTAAATTTTATTCTTGACAAAATACGTATAAAGTACTTCCATAGATTAAAACACTTGCTCCCGGAGTCGACACTTTGTAAAAGAATTTTTCTGGAAATGGAAAATGAATTTGTAAATGGAGGCAGTACCTCTTGGCCTTATTTTAAGGAGATAAAGAAAATATTTATTAACGTTGGACTCGATAATTTGATGTACCGTCAGGATGGACTGTGGGTTGACAAATTTCATAAACTGAGTGTAGACAACTTTATGCAGAGCTTTTTCACCGAGATTGACAATAGGTCATCATTACATTTTTACAGCTTATTGAAGCGATCCTCTTTTCGGGAGGAATATCTTTTTACGGTGAATGATTTTGAATCGGCTCGCTTGAAGTTTATGGCACGTTCTGGATGTTTAGGTATACAGGAGAATTTATATAAATGGAATTTAGCATCATCTGCGACTTGTAAATTGTGTGGTAGCAGCTTAGAAAATATTTGTCATTTTTTGCTTACATGTCCAACACTCAATGCTATACGTCTGAAACTGTGGTATGAACTCGAATCCACTTTATGCGACACAGGTTATACGCACGTGTGGGAGCAGTTCATGGGCGCTTCCGTCAACAGTAAATTGTGCTTTCTTCTGGGTAACTCAGCTAATATTCATGGCGACCAAATTGGGATTATTTTTGATGGTGTATGCAAACGATTTTTAAAAGAAGCTTGGCTTACCCGTAAGTCCTTGGTGGACGGGACTTAACTAGTATCACATACTTTTAGTTTCATTTTCTCATTTATATTGCCCTAAAGTAGTCTCCCACGGGGAGGTGTGTGTGTTGGCTGCATTTTTCCGGATCGCTCCCTCGTCCCGTTTGTCGTCTCTTTTTTCTTTTTTTCGCTGGATGTGGGTTGTGATCCGGGACGGTAATGTCAGCGCTCACACCGCCCCGGGGGGCAGGGCGAAAGTGTGACTATATTTTTACTCCTGTACATATATATTATTTGATGTTTTAAATGACTATGTATGTTTATGTGAACGCACCACAATTTTACCCCTGGTTTGTGGTGCCCCCGTGTAAAAGGGGTAGTTTCGTAAATAAAATAAAATAAAATAAAATAAAATATAGGAAACAATAAGAAAAAAAGAGTGCTGAAAAGATTACCACTGCGGGTCTACATACAGACTGTCAACACAGTAAGCAATGAAGGTTGGCCCAATGTCGGCATAATGTTACATAACATTGGCCCAACATTGGGCCTTCATGGTTTGCTGAGATTGTTTACCAGTTTTGAGATTTGAAAGCTCAGCTACTTTAAAATTAAACAGTTCTGTTCCAAAATACAAAGAAACATAAAGTCTGTATCTTTGGATTTTCTGAACATTTTCATTGGTTTTCTTCGATTTATTGATGATTCAGAAGATCAATTGGAAACGAAGAATTTATTTGGTCAAGGTAACACCACATCAGCCGTCCTTCAAAGAATAACATTTTGGAATAACAGGGAACAAAGGAAGTGACCGTCAAAGAAACATTTAGAAAGTGTTGGAGAAATAATACAGCCCCTGTGGGTCTAAGTCTACATACAGTTATAAACTTAATATTTTGACCAAGTCTTTAAGCAAATAGATTATTAAAAACTTATCTGTCTTTATGTTAAGAGCATTCCAATATGCAAAGAAAAATCTGATCAATTTTTGTGGGATCAATGGATTTTCCAAATAAATTCATCGGTTTTTCTTTGATATATAGATAAGTGGATAAATATCTGTCGTTAAGGCTACTGACGTCACAAGGCGTGCTACCTTTGATGTGAAATAAAGAAAAAAATACCAGGTTGCATTTTGTTCACATTTGCCACTTTAAGGTGCCTGGTCCTTAAGGGTTTCGTTTCGTCATCCCCTTAAATCTGCGTCTACAATACCAAAGTAAATGTGCTTTAATTAATGTAATTCAGTCTTCCAAATCCAACAGGAGACCTGATGCTGCACTTGCTGTTTCGTGGAAAGGGCGATTCATCACAAAGTATTTCAAAAAGTAACAACGAAAGCTCCCAAATAAACACTTGGAAAGCATGGTGAAAACATATGGCCACTGTGGGTCTATGGCTACATAAACATTCTGAACTTCTGTTTTAATTTGAAAGCACTTGAGCTGCAGATTATAGGAAACTGACTGAACTTTATAGACAAGCATCCCAGTATGCAAAGAATAATCTGGTTAACATTAGGGACTTGACAGATTTTCTTAATATCTTCATTGGCTTTTCTTTCATGCACAGATGATTGAGGAAATACTACCTGGTGATAAGAAGGTCGCTGACGTCACAACAAGACGTGCTATCTTTGGTATGGTA
This sequence comes from Hermodice carunculata, assembly GCA_964020975.1. Taxonomy (NCBI): domain Eukaryota; kingdom Metazoa; phylum Annelida; class Polychaeta; order Eunicida; family Amphinomidae; genus Hermodice; species Hermodice carunculata. Next base: position 91,069,339 of record OZ026619.1, read on the forward strand.
TAATAAAAACAAACACATACCACTCCGTTTGCATTTTTTCACATTCGTTACTTTAGCTGCCTGTTCCGCCAAGATGAACTTTCGCTATCCACTGCAATCTGCGTCTCCAATACCAAATTAATCTACTTAAATGCAATTTAGTTAAACAGTGAGCCAACCACACTCAATATAACACATTCAAAATATAAACTGATAATCTCTATCATGTGCACTCTACGACCAGCACCAAATGACGAAAACTGTTTAAAGTGCATGCAACCTCCTCAGGTTGTCATTTTTAAAAATCATGTGCCCACCTGTCCTCGTGCGGTCTTTTGTCCGGCATAGGAAAACAGCCCAAATGGCAATACTGGCTAAACTGTTGCAATGTCTTCAAACTTGATAGAGTGACATTCTAAATCAATGTGTATACATTAATTACTATTGAAATATGATTGCTTATATTCTGGTAAATAAATTTAGTCAATTCATTGTTTCGCTTGGCAGGCAATACTCTCTGAAATGTTTTGTAACATATATTTTATTCTGAATATCATATTCACTAAAAACAAAAAAGAAGAAAACATACAAAAAGAAGCAAACACCTCCCCCCCCCCCCCCAAAAAAAAACCCTCCCCGAGCTGGGGTAGATCTAAAATAACACGCGTGGAAATCACGTCCAAATAATGATAATAGGCCACAGGGAAATGATGAATCAATCGGAAACGAAGACTCCACTTGGTGCGTCTTACTTGACATCTGTCGAACTTCACCTGGAAAATATAAACGCAAGGATCATATTTTGAAATAACTGGGGATAGACTGTTAACCCAGCAAGCAATAAAGGTTGGCCCAATGTTGGCCTAATATTACATAACATTGGCCCAACATTGGGCCAGCCTTCATGGTTTGCCAGGAATATTTTTCAATGTTGAAACTTTTAAGCTTATAGATTATTGAAAAGTACTCGAAAATGAAACCGTTCTGTTCCAAAATACAAAGAAACATGGGGTCCATATCTATGGATTTTTCTGAATATTTTCATTGGTTTTTCTTTGATTTTTATATGCTTCAGAGGATCCACTGGAAAAAAATACATTTGGTCAAAGTAACATCACATCAGTCGTCCTTCAACCAGAAAATATCAAAGCATTACATTTCTGGTATAACAGGGAACAAAGGAAGTTCTGGTCAAAGAAACTTTTAGAAAGTGTCGGAAAATCATACAGCCACTGTGACTCTAAGTCAACATACATGTACAGACTTAATATTTTGACAAGTCTTTAAGCAAATAGATTATTAAAAACTAATCTGCCTTTATATAAAAGCGTTCCAATATGGAAAGGAAAATATTGTCGATATTTAGGCTATCGGTGGATTTTCCAAATATATTCATTGGTTTTCCTTTGATATATAGATGACTGAAAAACTATCTATTGGTAAGAAGGTTACTGACTTCACAACAAAGCGTGTTACCTTTGATGATAATAGTCCACTCAGAAATGATGAATCCATGGGAAACGAAGAATCCATTTGGTTGGGGTAACATCACATCTGTCGTCTTTCACCCAGAGAATACAAACGAATAGCACTTTTGGAATTACAGGGTACGAAAGTTCTGATCAAAGAGGCATTTATAATTTGTTGGTTTCGTATCGAAAGTAAAGCAACGCTTTCACACTACCAATACAAAAAAAGCTCATTCAACTTCAAAGGTGAATTCAATGGGTTATATTAGCAATGCGCTCACAAATCAAGCCATTTTTTTAAATCCTGTAAATCACGTAACGTTCTGCGCAAAGGCTTACATCTAGGTCCATCAGCATCTAATGACGTCTGAAGTCTGCATTTCGCACAGCATACAATTCATACTACTACTACTACTACTACTACTACTACTACTACTACTACTACTACTACTACTACTACTACTACTACTACTACTACTACTACTACTACTACTATACTACTACCAATGATGATGATAATAATAATAATAATAATAATAACAACAACAACAACAACAACAACAACAATAATAATAATAATAATAATAATAATAATAATAATAATAATAATAATAATAATGTAGCTCTCCGCTTGTCTGCCGCGGTCCTGTGTGACAGGTGGTCTAGAGAAAAAAAATGTCCGACAAAAATACCATACACGTAAAAAAAAAGGGGGGAAGATTACTATCAAGAAAAAAAGTACAGGGACAGATAATTCTCTACCAATGAAAGAAACAACCAAATATGACATTTGATAATATTATTAAATTTATCTCAAGTTAATATATATGTAGCCATTTTTAGTACATGCTCTTGTGTGAAAGTTCTTCCTTTCCGCAAATCGCGGGTCAAATAGCATACTGATAACATGGACTACATTATGTGCGTTTTTGATGCTGATGTGATTGTTGAAAAAAATCAAGTCAATTTAATCTGTTACTTTTTTTCTTTATGTTCCTGATTCCAGATTTTTTTTTTTAAATGATGTGACTATCCTGGTAATATCATCTAATATTGTCCTTGTAGAGGTGTGTAACTATCATATTTGACAACTTACTGGTATGGCGTTTGAGCCTTGTTTTGCAACATGCAATCAATCATGTTGCCAGTTCATTAAATTTTGTCGGTGAGTTTATTGAAGTCATGGAGAAGTCATTGATCAAAAATTTTATTGTCGTTAAATTAGAACAAAACTTAAAATGTTCAACTAAATTCTTGATCTTGGCAAATGGATTTTTGTTGGTGGCATGGAAGTGTTGCAATATATTTTACTTTATGAGATCAATGTGTCCTAATTATGTTCATAGCCGGAGAGTGCTAACTTTTGCACTTATCATTTATACAGTAACACATTCCTTTGAAAAGTTCATATTTACTTGGTCGAGATTATCCAAAGGATTCATAATATTCAATCCATTGCTTATAGAGATGATGGACGGATGGGTGTATGGATAGATAAGTGGGTGTCACAACCTATAGACCCTACAAACGGTCCATTGATTGATTACTTTATTGATCGGTCGGTTGCTTGGTTGGTCGGTCGGGTGACTGGCTGATTGACTGATAGTCATGACAATCTGCATTCTGTGACCAGTGCGAGAGGCCATGATACCTTTTCCTTTTAAAGATATATTATCCATGATTTGGGATTTCAAACATAGAAAGTTGCCTAAAACTTCATAATAAAATCCAAGCTAGATATAAAGAAAAGCCAGACGGGTAACCCAAACTGATTAAAAAAAAAAAAAATCATTCAGGCAAATATACACTAGGAACGCTACAAAAAGCGGCCCCATTATACAGATCTGGTCTCTGTCATCATTGTTCGGAGAATACACGGCTTTCACGACCAGCTATGATAACATGCAATTTACACTTGGTCTGTCAAATTGGCAAAGAACTATTCTATCACAATAGTCATGATGACTTTAACTTAACCCTTTTCTGTTCAGCCCTGTTGAGAAAAAAATTAAATCATTTTTGCTGGGAGTGCTTTGGGCGCAAGCAAAAACCGCTCAACAGGCTCATATTATCCTGCTTGGGTATATCAATAATTATCATGCAAAATTCGTTATTTCTGCAAAGAATTTTAAAAAGAAGGTATAAGGCGGACGTCATTTTTCATACGGCAATGTCAGACAATTTGGCCGAGAAAAGGTCAGATTAAGTCTGCATTATCAATTTTCCTTGGTGCTAAACAGCCAGCCCACACCAAAGAATGTCGTCTACGCTTTTTCTGAAAGGTTCCACGTTCGGTATTTTTATGTCTGAGTGTGAACCCAGACATTTTGTTTTTCCAAGAATTCTTTCTATTTTAATGCTTGCTTTGAACCACATACACAGGGTTGACAGCTGGTGTCGAGTGCCGTGGTCATGGACAGTATTCAATCTTATACGTGATGTAACAATGTATATTTATAGCTTTTGTTTTGTATGACCCTTTACTCTTGTACCATATTGATATATTCAGTGAATATGCAATAAAAATTTGTATAATTTGTCTATTGTTGTGCGACATCTCCCATCATATAATTGAGGTATGACCCCAGTTGGCTTGGTAGCGCAAAAGCCTTCCCGTCCACAATGACTGTTCTGACAAATTGATGGCTTTTATATCTACAGAACTGGAATGTGCAACAATTACATGCGTGGATCAGTGTCATCCCAGTGATTTGCTAAAACATTCAGTGGTAGACCTTTGATGTATCTTTATGTCTGTGTGCCAACACAGACATTTTGTTTTTGTTGGATATCTTTCTTCTTCATGAGCAATTTTGTCCCGCAATTTCATGGCTGTTCATTTGAAGCATTGTAGCAAAATTTTGCTAACAAGATCTTCAAAATTGCTACATAGTTTCTGAGAAATAAATGTTTCTTATATAAAGATGTGGAAAAATGGTAAAAGCAAAAAAATTTTGCTACAGAGATTTTCAGTTGGCCAGCACTGAATTTTCTCGGACACTTTAACATTTGATCCTCCAAACTTGGTACGATTATAGGTCCACACATGGAGTTGAGTGCTTTTAAAAATACGCAAATTCTAGAACTTTTGTTTGTGGTTCATTGGATGCACCTACAGCACAAAACCTACGAATTTAAGTTGGAATGGCACCTCTACCTTTAATAGTTTTTAAAATATTCGACATTTAAACTTGTCAAGTGCCTTAATTGGATTAAAATTAAAGTCTATATAACTTTTTTTTGAGGTTCATTGGGTGTGTCTACGGAACAAACCTAGAAATTGAAGTTGGAATGCCATCTCTACCTATAATAGTTTTGAAGATATTCAACATATAAACCTTTCAAGTGCCCCAAATTAGCATAAATCAAAATTTTAAACTTTCGTGTGCTCTTTGCCTATGACATAAACATATAAATAGAAGTTGGAATGGCTTTTTTTGATTGACAGTTTTAGCAGTCCGAATACCACAACAATCTGAACTAATTTGGAGGGAGGAAAAGGTTCGGATTAATGAGGGCTGACTGTACATTAGTGTAATAGTTGAAAGGCAACAGGATGATAAGTTGTTTGATAGAAAGGCTGGAAACAGGATGGCCCCATGCTCATAATACTGTTTCACCCGTTGTCACGGAGAAATGAAATACTGGCAAGAATACTGAACTGAAAAATACAATCATGTAAAAGATAAACTTGAACCAGTATTGTCATCGAGTATATTTGTGAAACTTTGTAATCAACTATTCAACCTCAGTTGTACCATCTGTTGGAAATGGTGTCTTCTGCACAGAAGGGACCACATCACAATTAACATGATGAAGTGTCAAATACCGACCACAAAAATGTTGACTGAATCGAAAGAAAAAAAAAAAACCTCAGGACAACTCAATTTTTATTATGTAAGGGATAGACTGGAACCAATTACAGTAACTTAGAAAAGTAATATTTGTAGATTATTTAAAATAATTTCTAACCACCAGACAAAGTACAATTGGTCAGGTGCAATCTTTCCACATACAACTCTGTAATTTATTTCACCGAGGCCAGTCCTGATGTATGGACATCAATGGCCAGCTGTTTAAAATCTTCACAAAATTAAACATGTTCATGAAACACTAGATATTGATTCAACCTTGAACTAGAACAGACTGACTTTCCAACAGAAAATCAAATGTCTCCCGGTGGAACACTTACCTCTCTGAATAAGCTACAGGTGATAACAAATTACAAATGACCAAGTTTGCTTGAAAATTACAATCCTATTTTAGCTCTCACCTAGATACATTACTCTAGCAATTTTCATCAAGTTCTTCAAGACTTATTGCAGAGAAACCAATTTCACATAAATGACCCTGTGACCTTGAAAATTAGGTCAAGGTCACCCAAATACAATCCCAACCTTGGTCTTACCTTGATACATAATCCTACCAAGTTTCATCAAATTCCATCAAGTTATTCATGACTTATCGAACGGAAACCAATTTCACATGTGACCCTCTGACCTTGAGAATTCGCTCAAGGTCATCCAAATAAAATCCCAACCTAGGTCTTGCCTAGATACATAAGCCTACCAAGTTTCATCAAATTCCCTCAAGTTCTTCATGACTTATCGCGCCGAAACCAATTTCACATGTGACCCTGTGACCTTGAAAATTAGGTCAAGGTCACCCAAATACAATCCCTACCTAGGTCTTGCCTAGATACATAATCCTACCAAGTTTCATCAAATTCCATCAAGTTCTTCAAGACTTAACGTACGGAACCAATTTCATATGTGACCCTGTGACCTTGAGAATTCGCTCAAGGTCATCCAAATACAATTCCAACCTAGGTCTTGCCTAGATACATAATCCTGCCAAGTTTCATCAAATTCCATCAAGTTCTTCATGACTTATCGAACGGAAACCAATTTCACGTCCCTGTGACCTTGAGAATTCGCTCAAGGTCATCCAAATACTATCCCATCCTAGGTCTTGCCAAGATACATAATCCTGCCAAGTTTCATCAAATTCTTCATGACTTATCGAATGGAAACCAAGTGTTGAAGAACCTGAACAACAACAACAACAACAACAACAACACAAGAAGAAGAAGAAGAAGCGGAAGAAACGGGCACTAAACCAATATGTCCCCCGGCTTCCACCGGCAGACATAATGAATAAAAAGAAACCAGGCTTTTTTTTTTCATATTGCACTTTATTTTGTGGACTATATATTCATAAATCACTTGCAACAAATGTATAAACTGTACATGAAAACACAAGAGTTTCTGTAAAGTACTTATATTTGCTGTTCAAATTTATCCCAATGACAAAAAAAAACATTAGCCTCTTCTAACCTGGAAGTGGGTTTTGCCACTTTATTCTTTCATGTTCCAACCAATTTTCAAAACCAAAACATCCCTGGAAAGCTCAACAGACATGTGTCTGTATAACTTTGGTTGGCTCACAATATTTACACAGTTGCCTCTCAGATTTACTTTTCTTCCACAAATGTACGTCAAATAGTTCAGAAAAAAATTACCCATTTTCATAAATTTCAACCCAAGAACAACAGCAGAGATTCAAGAGTTATCAAAAGATCAACATTCATCTTCCAATACCAATGTGAAGAAACAAATTTCACTCCTGACTTCAGACACGCAGTCACCCATAAATGGCAACTGGTGGCTAAAGAAAAATACCAACAGCACAATTCAAACTTTGGTGCCAGAAAGTGCAGTCTTTGGAGAACGACTTATTCGAACAGAAAGGTTTCCTTGTACAGCAGACTGTCAAGACTAACAGAATCTGTATGGCATTCACAACTGTCGTGCTGGCATGAGTTTGGACAATTTTTGGTTTTTACAAGATTCGTTTTCTCGCATACTTCAACAAAAACTTGCACAGGACAAAAATAACTCGTGCAGATTTCCAACCTGCCATCACCATTGCAGTTTTCATTTGGCAAAATTACTTCAAATGTTACACATAATTAAGAAATGAAGAGTGTTTGCAGCTGTAACGTTTCACAAGCAAAGTAACTCTGCTGCATTAATCAACTTCACTGGCATGTCGCCAAACCAGCATGCAATTGATATACAAAACATCAGGGCTTTTCTTTCAAAGTTTAACAGTCAAACAGAAACACTAGCACTGAAAAGAAGTGTTTTATGACTAGATTATATTATGTGCAGAGTTCCAGGAAACAGGACACGATGTGTTGACATTAAACTGGGCTGGACATTGCCATTGTCATTGTCATTCCTCTGCAGCACCTGACCTAAGGAAAGCTTTATTCACAAGGAAAATGGTTAAATGTCCCATGAGCCGCTTAATTAATCTTTCTTGGCCGTGTCGACACTTTCTGACATACAGCATCATTACCAAATAAATTCCAACCAAAATTTTGACACTTTGGCTCCCTTGAAAAGTTGATGTTCTGTAAAACAACGTGATTGATGTCACTGTTTTGACAGTGGTATCTGACTAGAATTTTGTCACATTGCTTGGTCTATTCTACTTTCTCCCCCTGTTCTATGGTAATGCAGGCCTTTGTCACCACTTTCTGCATTGCCAGGCAAGTCACCAGACCCACCTGGCAAAGCAGATACCATTTGCACAGATTTCTGACTGGCTGGCACTACAATAAAAGCTCTTTTTATGAAGAATATGGGTTTGTAGAACTGCCTGTTATCTTTTTTTTTAGCTATTTCAGTGCCAAATGCGACCAAAATGAAACTGCTTAAAATGAACTGCTCTGAATTATAATAAGGGGGTTAAATTCATATTCCTTGTAAAAAGATCTTTCATTCAAGTACCAACATGTCTCAAGTAGAATATAGTTGTCCAGGTCAACAGCTTTCCCTGGAGCACTTTAGGTGCACTGTGCCCAAAGTGGGACAAGGACAGCTGTTGACTCAGTCCAAAATGTGGTACTGAAAGAGTTAAACATCAGATTAAAAATCAACGTACATGCACAATGAAAAGTAGTTATAATGACACCATCTGTTCTGTTCCCTGCAAAGTGTGTCAGAAGCATCTGAATATGTCACACAAATGAGTTATTTAGCAAAAGAATTTGACTTGAGCTCTCAAAAGTTATGTCCCTATTAAAGTGAATATACGGTAAACACATTTAATTTTCACAGATTCTAAGTTCAGCAGTTTTTGCATTTTGGACCGTTCATTGAAACTTGGAAATTCATTATATTTGTTATAATTCCCATCATGCCATGTGCAAAATCTCTCCCACTGGGTTCTTATTTTGGCAGTTTTGAAACATTAACAAGATAAGCGAAAATAAAAACACGGTGAATTAAAATGAAGTCATGATTTTGGATATCAGAGTGACATTGTAATAAGGTTTCACAGTTTAAGGTTTTGTGTTAGCAAATGTAAAATCCAATATACTGATCCTTGGCCATTCTCACTAACACACATTTAACTCTTTTACCACCCACTGCGACTTAAGTTGAACTCCTGATAACAAACTACTCTGAATGATAATTATGGTGCAACATTCCCGTACATTCCTTGTAAAAAGACCTTTCATTTGAATACCACGGTGCCTGTACTTACAGAGAATATAATTGGTTCAGATCAACAGCTTCCCTCGGAGTGTTTTGGGTGCAATACCCAAAGCAAAGCACTCCGTGAAAGCTGTGGACTCGGTCCAAAATGTGGCACTGAAAGAGTTAACAGGTTTTCCTCTTTGTCATGATCTCCAAATCACTTAACAATCAGCACATTAGCTGAGTTTCAAGTCAACACTAGATACATTACAAAGCTAAATGTGCAAGACAACTGTAAAGTGAACTTTCATGTACATGGACATTTTTTAAATATTCCACACAGGACCACAGCATACATGTATTTCCCACATACGTGTACCTGGCTACTCTTACTGATATTTTTAGCCATGGTTACCCATTTATCTTTTACCAGTGATCACCAAATTTTGATTGCATCCTATTGGTCAGTATCTTTGGGAGGCATACACTTGCTCCTACATGGACTTCATAATCAATGATTGGTCACATCGGGCCTTCTAATTCTGAATTATATATATATATATATATATAAAACATAAATACCAGCACTGCAATAATTTTAAAGGCAGAATAAATGTCTCAAAATATTCATTTTCTGTCATTCTCAAGCTCATACTAGTTTTATTAGGATGGGACTACAGTTTCAGATTTCTATCAGTCTCAAAATATTTATTTTCTGTCATTCTATAGCTCATACTAGTTTTATTAGGATGGGACTATAGTTTCAGATTTCTATCAAATTTAGATACACGAAAAATTAATCTAGCATGGATTGCCAGTTGCATAATTTTGTGGCATTTCTTGTGTGACTTTTTGGTTTTCACACAGCAAGCCTCATGAAAACTGAAAAATGCAACAATTTGTGTCACAAATGTTATCTGGACCTGCCAACCCATGTTACATTATCTGCATCTCACATTAGGCAAGCTGTATGCCACAACTCATCCAGGCCAAAGGATTGCAGCTTTTTGAGTGCTTTGTAAGCTTCAATCATAAATTTTCCCTTTTTCAAGAGGATCCATGGGTGAAAAGCCAGGCAGTCACAAATTTAATCACAAAATCGCAGATGTTCGATACAGGTTCTGTCAGACTCCATCTTACCTGTAGAGAATGCTCGAAGTTTTTTTTTTGGAGTGAAGTTTTGTTTCGAGGAGAAATCTGTCTTGCCTCCACAGCTGACCAAGCTCCATATTATTGGTACAGTGGTACCTGCTCTAAAGACCACCTCCAATTTAAGACCCCGTGTCTTTTTAAGACTGCTCTTTCAAGACACTTTGCTATATTGTCTTGTTGAATATACCTTCAATTTAAGACCACCTGCAGTATAAGATCAATTTTTGTAGGCTGTAGGAACTGTCTCAAATAGCAGGTACCACTGTATTACATTTGAGTGGAGCATAGGAAACATTGAGATGGGTCTGTTTAGCAGGCAATTATTGGAAATATATCATTTGTTTGTTGTGAAGACAATCATCCACGGCTAAATGGTTTCATCTCTATGATCACCATGAGGATGCTCACATATACATGTATATATATGTACAGACTATAGCATGGTTTGTTGTTTGTTGTCAATACAAAAAAAATTCAACAAGCACTGGGTGCTGTATATGCAGAACGAGTGACCAAAGTTACCAGCTCTGCTATATGGTATCTACTGTGAGCAGATGATGCCACTGTTACTGGGAAGTAGCTTAGTCCAAAATAGTATATCATAGATCAGTACTTCTGGTTATAGGTACTTTGCTGAACAGTGGGTCTATTATAACACTTTCTAATAACTTTTTATAGGGCCCACAGTGGTCTGGTCTATATGATATTTATACACATGCTTTAAAACACTAAAATCAACCTAAATGTGAGATAAATATATATATATATATATATATATATATATATATATATATATATATATATACACACAGTGGTACCTCTCTTGAGAGACCCCTCTAAGGAGAGACCGCATATCTTTTTAAGACCGCTCTCTCAGAACACTGCGCTATCTTTTCCATGTTGTTGTACCTCTAATGAAAGACCCCGTTTTGAGAGACTGCATTTTGACCCGCTGTAGGGGTGGTCTCTCAAAAGAGGTACCACTGTATATATATATATATATATATATATACAGTGGTACCTCTCTTGAGAGACCCCTCTAAGGAGAGACCGCATATCTTTTTAAGACCGCTCTCTCAGAACACTGCGCTATCTTTTCCATGTTGTTGTACCTCTAATGAAAGACCCCGTTTTGAGAGACTGCATTTTGACCCGCTGTAGGGGTGGTCTCTCAAAAGAGGTACCACTGTATATATATATATATATATATATATATATATATATATATATACATTATATAGTTGAGACATCACCAAGTCATACGTAACTGAAAAAATTCCTGTAACTTATCCTATTATGCTGTGAATGCGGAATGCCACAATAGTCACACTTTAATAAGCCATATACATATACATGTACAGCGCTCCCTCTTTCTAACACCCCTCATTACAAGGCGGTTTCTGATATAACACGGTAGGTACCATGGTTCCCACTGAAATAGTTTCCCATTACTTCCATGTTAAAAATCCCTCTATTATAAGGTGGTTTTGCTATAACACGGTATACCCTGTGAACCCCAACACCGGTGTTATAAAGAGGGAGCACTGTAGTTACTTTCTGCTGCATTTTAGACTGGCTCAATTTTTTAATGTGAGTACAGTGGTCCCCCTCTTATAAGGCCCCTCTCACCAGAGGCTACCCATCTTGAAAGGTCAGCATTCTTGTGCAGAAAGTACGGTATTTCCACTATATTTTCCCCCTCGAGAGAGGCCACCCCTCTTATAAGGCCACTTGTTGGGTGCATTTGGGGTGGCCTTATAAGAGGGGGACCACTGTATTCCAATGTGCAACAATTGAGGTCACACACTGGATGAACTCATGAGGGTGGGAAGCAACTCTGTACAGTGTATCAATTGCCACTTAATATCTTAATTAACAGGTACCTGTACCTTCCCCATCCATGAGAGCAACATGGTTCATGCACAATTTGTCTGTACGAACACTGTAAGATGGTGTTATGAAAGTGATGCAGTGTTGGGACTAAATAGTCTTCAACTGGGCACACAAACTAGGGTTTTCTTTGGCAACCTTCAAACAACACGTTATGGGGCACAACCACCCAGATGATGCCACCGTTCATAAGTCTTCTAGTTGCTAATACAGTGCACTTGCAGGTGGAGACACCTCGGGTATAAACAAACTGCACACTCCTTATTGGTCAGTGGTTTTGAAATGGCGTACATGCATCATGAAATTATAGCCAGTGCTGCCACCTATGAAAACATCTTTCCTCACCACAGGTGGAGCCTTGATGACATCAACTCAAATATGACATACTCAGACTATGACTGAATAGTGCATGCAGCAAAAATATGGGGAAAAAAAGCAAAATGCACCATATTTACATGTACATCATATAACAGAACATAACTTTAAGGGATGTCGTGGGACAGGAAAAGTCTCACACTTTCAGCAGTGACCCCCCCCCCCAAATACCCTCAACATATATTGTTACAAAGCCTTCTGCTCAGTTGTAACTCTGAAAAAAAAAAAGAAAAAAGTCTGTGGAATTTTGCTGCAAGCACTGCTACTTTACTCTACAGGGAAGATGTGGGATGTGACAGCCTCCTTTTCTTTAAGATCAAAAGGTAGGGGAACCTCCTTGGGTCAGTTTAAACAGGGATAATTTAGAAAAGTGGGTGACTACACATGATGATGATCCAGGTATAAAATTCACCTCACCTGGCCAATGTTATTATTGTGACACTAATGACGTTAAGTGATATACAAGTAAGAAAAAAAAAAAAAAAAGCCCCGATGATGTAATGAAACGAAGTTTACACATGACAAACAATACAATACCCCTCCATCCTTAATGCTATAATTGCAGTAGTATTTCCCCTCCATTCCCTTTACCTCCAATACTTTAAGGACTCTCAGCAAGCCTTTGGTGTGATAAAGTTAACATAATACAGCATTGTCCGACAAATATCACAGTTTGCATGAGGTCGAGAGGGCACCTCAGTCTGTTTGACGCCTGGACAGCGTCTCAGTCTGTACAAAGACTTGGCAGTGTCTCAGTAGTGCGTATGTGAGATAATAAGCCAACTGATGACGAAGTAGAAAAGAAAGATGGGATACACGGCCAGGGCTTTTCTCTTGGGTGGTTGACTGTCTCCTAGGAAGGCAGTGGATGCTGAAAATGTAGTTAACACACAATGATTCACACATCCATATCCATCTACAGCTAGTTAGTACTTACATGTACCTTTCAGTTAGGTTGCCTTTTACTTATTTTTTTTTGTCTGCTTTCAAATACATGTACTGTGATGATGTACATCTTACTGCAGATTTTACATGAAAAGATATCAAACTTGCTGAATTGACTCTAAAACACAATTTTGCATGTTTCATTCCTCTGAATTGGCCCTGCTTTAAAACAATAATAGTTTGAATGGAAAGATGATAAATGCATATAATGCAATTGGCTGCAAGCGAATGTTCATCCATGACTTGTTCAATGCCAGTGGAAGCTCCGCACACGGACAGGACTAGGTTTCAAGACAAACTTCCTCTCTGTCATTCCACACTTACATCTGCTATAATTTTCTTTAGGTCAAGCATGTCTTAAAAAAAAAAAAACATTGGCGGGACATTAATCGCTGAACTTATGACTATTCCATATTTGAAAGATATTTATACAAAAATTACTGCAGAGGGTGCTCAATGTAATGGGCAAACTGTACTGCACTTGAATGATGAAAACATTATAAATGCACAGCACATGCTGAAATATTATCTTAAGCACAACTTAATAGGCAAGACTCATTTGACTGATTATACCTGTCTTTTTCGGGGGTAATATTGCATATACATGTACAGGTGCTCACCAAATGTGGACCAGCCAAATGCTACAAAGACGACGATGAACCTGATGACGAAAAGCAGGGTGTTCTGTGTGCTGGCTATGAGGATGAGACGACATACAATGAGGGCTATAACCAACGGTAGTACACAGTAGCCCAGGACACACACGCTCTGGAAAAATGAGCTGAAATGCAAACAAGATATCTCTGTACTGATGTACACATACTACAGAAGGAAAGAAGGAAGGAAGGAAGGAAGGAAAGAAAGAAGGAAAGAAAGAAAGAAAGAAAGAAAGAAAGAAAGAAAGAAAGAAAGAAAGAAAGAAAGAAAGAAAGAAAGAAAGAAAGAAAGAAAGAAAGAAAGAAAGAAAGAAAGAAAGAAAGAAGAGTAAGGACAATGACCGTACAGTGTAACCTAATAAGTGAAACCTGTCTTGAGAGACCACCCCTAGGGCAAGCTAAAAGTGGTCACATAAGACAGGTGGTCTCTCAATGAAGGTGCAGTAACATGGGAAAGACAGCAAAAGGAACCATGGAAATATGGTCTTAAAGGCAAGTAGTCTTTCATGACTGGTCTCTCAAAACAGGTTTCACTGTACATGTATGAAAATGTTTAGAGAGTCTGCACAACTTACACACCATAAATTTGAAGTCATGTTCAAATCATTAACAGGGAAGCTGGAATCAAATGGCGTTACATTTTATCCTGATACTGAATGGATCCAAAACTTTAACACGTACATGGATCATGGACAAAAATACTCTGGACTTCTAATCATACGGCAACATCACAATGAGACAATAGACTGAATGACAGGCAAATATAATGATACTCAATTTACCCATTACACTGTACTTTGCTTTCATTTCTAACAAAAATACTAAACAAGATGCAATTTAAAATGGAGAAAGGTTCAGTTGATCACTTTCTACAATAAACCACTCAACAAATAATTATTTAAGGAGACAGCTTGGTTGTTAAGTTGTTTCAACTCGTACACTTCTTACTTTTCTCCTGATGAAACCGATGTGGGAGTATGACACCAAGACCTACCAAGACTAATATTCTGTCACTTACATAGATCCTCCCAGCAACTTGGTGTTGAGCGTCACTATCACTGCTCCCACCCAGTATATGACAAACACCTCGGCAAACTGGGGACCCCCGTCGTTTATACTGTTGGCCTTCTCCGTGGATCCCTGCAGCATCCTGTGGCACACAATAATGCCAAATTATGAGACAGAAAAGTTAGATCTGAAATCTCAGATACACACTCGCTGTATCTATAGTATTTTTTTAAAAAAGTAAGCAAAACGTGCATCACGTACACATAATATGTCATGAACTGTGGAATACTTGCACAAGAGATCAAGTTCCAAAGAATGACATTTTAACAGACTATAAAAATGATGCACAAAAATTTGAAGAACAGCAAAAAGTTTGCATCGTTTCACTTCAGTTCACATACAACATAAAGTATCTTATCGTGAAATATCAAATGGTTCCTTTTACTTGAAAAGCTTGTGTTTCTTTTTTGACAAGAGAGGGGCGAGGGTTATAAGCAGGGGACACTGTATTTTGTACACTTATACTTACATTGCAAGAAAAACACACAGGACAAGTGGCCCCCACAAGTCCCCTGAAAAACAATATGTCATTAAAATGCATGTACAGATTTTCTAGATATATGTATATGCTTGCCTGGTCTTTGAGTAATACAGACCCATTTAGTTCACTTTCTTGCCATGTGAGGGCAGCACATACTGGTGCCCATGTATACTTGTATGGTTTCACAGGCCACTTCTGTTATGCATGTAATTCAGTTGGCTGTCCACATACTTTCATAATTGACAATTATGATGATCTTTCCTTCTAAACTTAGATACTGAAAAGTGCTCTGTTGAACATGTGAAATATGACAATAACATCCAATCAAACACATGTATTCATATCTTTACCCGTGAACCACACATTGTGAGAAAAAAGGGTTTTTTTTTTTTTTGACCAAGTACTTGAAATCTGATAAAATCACAAAATTCCCACACATATGAATCTCTTTATCAAAATTTCACGTGGGGACTGACTTTTACAGTACACCTCCCAGTCAGATGAACTGAGAATAAACATGAGTATTGATTGGACTCAAAGTAGCATGGGACCACAAAAAAAAAAGACAAACATGTTTTTCCAAATATATATATACCCAAATTGACGATAGTTCATAAAAGTATATTGGTGTTCCATTCTTAAGCATATAATATGCAAACTGGACCGTAACATTTTCCTAATAAGCAGCAGAATAAAGCAGTAACTCACACTCTCTGAGCAGGGATTTGCTCTCTCTTGGAATGAACACATGGAAGAACTTGACACCAACTGCCTTCACATCTCGCATCTAATTGGAAGAAAAGCAATCTCGGAAGGTGCAGAAATATACATACAACACAGTGATGTTATACATGCACTTAAAATTACCCTGTGGGGCTGAATGCTGGTCAATATTTCAGGTACAACACCCCACTGTATAGCAAAGCATAGTCACCCATCTGAGGACAGAAAGCAAGGTTGCATGGGAGGACAAGGGAACTGTGCAACTTGTGGCCTTTAAAAGACATCACCCAAAGTGATTATGACACCTTACAAAATGATTGTAGTGTTCAATAAATTCCATAAGCCCATATTATATCTTATCTTTGTCTGCCTCATTGATGAGAAGGTGGTGATCTCAAAAGGAATGCTGGAATGTTTTGTAGGGGTAGCAGCCTTGACGAAACCAAAAGGTCAAGGACCTGGCCCAAGTGGAGGAGTTGGATTCTGTATTGACTGGAACAGTTCTGAGTAGCACACAGTTTGAAAATGTCAAAGTTCAAGGCCACAGTGATCTAATTACATGTAATTTTGGTATGAGATACACTCCTATCCCAAAAAGCATCCATGCACCAAGTGTGGCATCTTGAAGTATAATGGTATAGGAAATATTGGCCACAAATTCATTTTCTATGATGTGGTCCAAGGTCAACGTCACAGTGACCAGATTTCCATCCACCACACAGCCCTGTCTTTGAAGTGGTCACACAACAAATTTGGTAGGAATAGGTGTTACAGCAAAGGTAATGAGTCCTGGACAAGCTGTGTTGACGGAACGAATGGACACATGGGGGACAGACAAAAGGACAGGCTACAAACATACAGTCCCTGACGGGTGACTACTAACCTCCTTTTACTGATTGCGTGATTGGTTACAATGATTCACTTACAACAGTGTCTAGGATTCCTTGACTGAGGCATCTGGAGTAGATGCATTGCTACAATGATTCACTTATACCTTTCCAAGTGTCTTTGTTCACTCATCTAGAGTAGGTGAGTGGTTACAATGACTCACTTTTACTAGTGTCTGTTCACTCATCTAGAGTAGATGAGAGGTTACAATGACTCACTTCACTAGTGTCTGTTCACTCATCTAGAGTAGGTGAGTGGTTACAATGACTCACTTTTACTAGTGTCTGTTCACTCATCTAGAGTAGATGAGAGGTTACAATGACTCACTGCACTAGTGTCTGTTCACTCATCTAGAGTAGGTGAGTGGTTACAATGACTCACTTTTACTAGTGTCTGTTCACTCATCTAGAGTAGATGAGAGGTTACAATGACTCACGTCACTAGTGTCTGTTCACTCATCTAGAGTAGGTGAGTGGTTACAATGACTCACTTCACTAGTGTCTGTTCACTCATCTAGAGTAGGTGAGTGGTTACAAAGACTCACTTTTACTAGTGTCTGTTCACTCATCTAGAGTAGGTGAGTGGTTACAATGATTCACATACGCTTGTGTCTTTGTTCACTTATCTAGAGTGCCCTTGCTCACTCATCTAGAGTAGCTGAGTGGCTACAATGCTTCACTTACAATAGTGTCCTTGACTGGCTCATCCAGAGTAGATAGATGGTCCTCCTCATCACCTTCTGGTGCCCCTGGCACTGTGATGTCCCCCTCCAGAGGTACTTCATTCAGGCTCTGTCAACAAGTACACACTCATAACACTGCATGGACTTGTCAAATAATATACAAGTAAACAAAATAACTAAGAAACTCATATATGGACCATGACAAACAACCGCAAGCTGAAACTATGAAAATAAAATCCTACTGTCACTGTAATACTGCAAAATACACGTGTAATAAGCCAGACAGTGAACACAGCATTGACATTTTGCACACATGCACATATATTTGACACATATTGGGTCAACAAGAATGTGTATGCACATCAACAAGAAAAAAAAAAAAACATTAACCCTGTTCTCGTGAGCAAGGGTGCATGCAGTGTGCTTCCCCAACAATAAATACTGTACTTATCATATTTATAATTATGTTAAAGAAATGAAAATAACAATGTCAACAGAAATAATAATAATAATAATAATAATAATAATAATAATAATAATAATAATAATAATAATAATAATAATAATAATAATAATAATAATAATAATAATACAAAGCTGACAGGGATCAACTGGAAATCAAAAATACCCCTTGACCAATTGGAGACATGAAGACAATGAAAGCTACAATAAATAAGAAAATTGATGCTTGGCCTAAATATTAATATATACACAAATATTAGGTTTTGGCTAATTGGTAGAAGATGCAGGATACATGATAAAAACAAAAAGTGCAAAATTATATATATTTAGACACATGCTACAGAATGAACGATACAATAACTGTCATAAAGGCACAGGGACATGCAGCATCTTCAATTTTATCATGTTTATACAACATATATACAGGTGGCAGGAGACAGTAGTCAACAAGCTAAAGCCAGGTGAGATAGTAAAGGTTACATATACATGTACGGTAAATGCATCGTTGGATCTTGGAACATCCCTTCTATATGCTAACACACTCTAGCTGCTGATCATGCAGGTTTCACCCCCTATTAAATGCACCCCAAAAAGCTATGTTAGCCCCAGTAGAAGCCAGAACAGTCAATTCCTACTACAGCTTCAGAAATGGCTAATAAAATTAGCAAATGTCAACTAAAATTTCGCAAAAATTCTTCATTTTTGTACTGGAGTTTCATACATTTTAAGTCTGTGTAGGTCTTTCTGAGAAAACTTGGAACTTTTGTTACTAATATATTTAAACGCTAGCACAGAGCTACTAGTATGAAATTCTTGTTTCTGATCGTGATGATCGCAGGGTTGGTCATGGCTAAAGTAACTCAGATTTCATGTTGTAGTCAAAATTGCATTTCAGCAGCCAAAATTAATCTGTTTTTTTTAACTCTTACAGTGCCAAATTTTTGGACCAAGTCAGCTGCTTTTTTTCGGTGCACATTGGGTGCAATGCACCCAATGTGTGCTGAGAAAAGCTGTTGACCTGGGATATTCTCTCTAGAACTATAGGCATGCTGGCACTTGAATGAACTTTTTTTTTTTTTTAAGGAGGTTACGAATCTGAATCCTAATGATAATTTAGACGACTTTAATTTAAGTAGATTGACTTTTGTTATGATTGGCACTGCAAGCATTACTCAGTTGGATGGGTGTTACATAAGGAAGGCTTCATGTACATACTTGATCACCCACCAATTTATTAGCCAATTTGGCAAAAAATTGGCAATTATCTAGCCAAATCTAACTTACATTAGCCTCCAGCTAATTTGTCTAATGGCTTGTGCCAGCCTAACAACTCATAAGGCATGGCTTTTGAAAATTATGCAGACGAACCCCCACCCCATCTCCACCTCTACCCTCTGATTAAACGAAAAAATACTCCTTTGGCATCACAAAATTGACACTTAAAAATCAGCCAATGTTGAACAGTATTCGAAATAAGAAAGTATTTCCACTTGTCCACATGGCACAAAAAATATCAAGATTAATACAAATTGCAATCTAAATTTGGACGAAATCATTTGTCCACAGCAGAATCTACTCGGTACGGTCAAGGGGACAAGCCCCACTTTGACCTTTGCTGAATGCAACCGAGCAGAATGACATCTGCTCAGAGCAGTGTACAAGTACATTGTACATTTGAAAACTATGTATGCCACTGATGTGTACAAGATCAGCCTCAAAAGCTGCTGTTGGTTTTGTACTTTCCTGCCTGCATAGTAAGTGCATACTTACACTATGGTGCACCAGCTCGTCTGCACCAAGCAGCGTCTCATCAGAGTCCGCCATTGCGGCCATCAACCTCTGCAAACATATCGTGCGAACACCTCTTACAATTGAAAGCACCTCAAATTCAAATCCAGGTTCTTTCCTTTTTTTGCATCCAGGAAGTGGTCTTTTGAGACGCCTGTGTGAACAATCTGGTAGGATTTTGAAGTGGTACATGTACGCTTCCTACCCCTACATGCATATATGCTGTAAAACAAGTACATGTAGTTCCCTTCAACTGTTCTACACCTGTCCTTCTACTGCATGCAGGCAATAATGCAGGTACCAGCACATCCCAAGAAACTGACATTTCCCTTGTACATAGTGTTAAAGCAACAGATTGCTTTCCATCACCAGACCAGGTTCACCCAATTTCCCAAAGAGCTGGACAGTGTATGAATAAATTTTGGGCAGAAGGACACAAGACACGCACACAAAGAACCATCACAAAATTAGACGTCACTTTGCAAATTCATTGTGTTTTATTGATAATAGGTCTTTACCAAGAATTTACTTATTGTTGTCAATCACTTACTTTTTCATGGGGCAGTGTAATATCGTTCAGAAGTATCCATCATATATGTGCTTTCATTTGCCCATGAAGAAGACAAACTAGTACATCGTACATGATATTAAAGGAAACGGCAACCCAATGTTTGCAAACTCCACAAATCCAGTCAGAATAGTTTTTTTTTTTATATCACACTTAATTGTTTCATTAAATTCTGATATCGATAACATTATCTATTTAAGCAAAATACAATGTAGGAATGAATTTTCAGCAGTCCAGAGATCGACATTTTGATCAAGTCGATACTGGTAGTGTAACATCAAACTTTCACCACTACAGGTATGTTTGATGACATTTAGTTAAAAACTTTTTGTGATCATGCATAATGTGTACGTTTTTTTCTTCTGAACCCTGCAGCAATATCACTCCAGCATATGCATGACTGTTAGTACTTTTAGCAACATTTAACACACACAGAAGAAATCCACAGATTACATGTATTAGTCAGTGCAGAAAGTATTTTGATGCCATATGCATGATGTATGTAATAATAATCTCTTCTTTTCTTCTGCCTCTTGTCTGCCATGGTCCTGCAAATAAAGCAAGTTACTTGTTTGTAAGGCATTTGCAATGAGTAAAGAAACAAAAGGGATGTGTCCACTGCCACAGACCGTGCTCAACTGACCTAGTAATTCATAACACATGTGGCCCAGTGACCTTGGGCAGACATGAAGGTCATCCATGTACCATGTTAGTGTGGCCTTCGGAGAGAAGGCCACAGTAACACATTACATGTATATAAACAACATCAAGGACTGCTCTACAAATAGTTCGATGGTGTCTTGCAAAAGGGACTTAAGTCAATTTTTCTGGATTTTCGTATTTTTGCATGTGCATTCCTCTCCTAAAAAGGAACCTTTCTGTATTAACGGTGAACCTCGATATTGCGTATTAAGGGAATTATAAGGTTTTGAAAATGACGCTAATTTTTGAAGAGTTTTTTCCGGTTTTGTAAGAACGGCTTATGTTGGAGTGAGCCTATATTGCACAGATTTTGCAAACAATTTCGATCAGCAAATCACTTGCAAAAAAGACTTATATAAATTTGAGCCCATTTGGTAATACAAAAATATATATTTGGGGTCTAGATGCTATTAGCAAAAAGGACTTATGTGAAAATGAGTCATTCTGTCAAATTCATTATTGTCAGGAATAGCATGATATTAATATTGCAATAAGGACTCATAAGGAATTGAGTCATTTTGCCAAATTCATTTTGACAACAATAGCAAAGTATCAAATTTGCAATAAGGACTCATAGGGAATTAAGTCCCTTTCTCAAAATATATTTTGGAAACATGAGTGTTTTATCGCTGTGTAAGAGAGACTTATATGAAGTTAAACCATTCTTGTAAAATAAGTTTAATATGGTTCTCCCATTATAAGTCATTTTGTGAAGCCATCAGATGATTCACGTGGGCTTTTGAAAATACGGACTGCTCCCTCACGCCGGATGTTGGTCTGCAAAGCAGAAGTCACACACATATAACAGGAGGGTTCTTGCATTTATTCTTTCTCACATAGCCAGTGAAAAACTTGCAATTTGTGAAATAACATGCATGAATTATTATAGTTGAAGATCAGAGGTAAGTAGCAAGTTGATGAAAACAAAGTAAAAAAGTTGCTAAAATAAAGCATAAAGTTAGAGTGAGTGATAATACGTGCATTTGATAAACTGCACCCGGGGAGCAATTATTACTACTCTACAGGACAAAATTTAAACCAACCCATATCCTACCAATAAATTTTATTAGACCTTTTGTTTAGAATGAGATTAACAGATAGGCCTACAGGTCCCTGCTAAAGTCTTGTTAGTTTCATCTTGCCATGTAGCATACCGTACATAATTCACTTTTGTAACTCATTTGAAGTTAACGCCTACATGCTACATTTTATAAACATGAAACTGGGGCACATTGACAATCATGATTGTTTATATTCTTGGCCAGACATAGATAGACTATGTGCTAATAATTATTCATTATCTGAACGGCTTGAACTGTATAGCTTATTTTATTGATACTTTCATAGTAGGCCTTTAAAAAATCATCTTATTCTCTGTTCTCATGATTCTGCTACTAGTACAACAATCCTTTTTATGGGGGTTACTAGCTACTGACAAAATAATTATATCCCCCGCGTCCGAAGGATCCTTGGGATGTATTAGTTTTGTGACCGTTCGCCCGCCGTGTCTGTCTGTCCGTCCGTCTGTCTGTCTGTCCATCGGGACGACGTTAACGCGATAACTAAAAAAATATTGCATGTAGCTCCGCCAAATTTTGGTTACAGATGCACCTTATGATGAAGCAGGTCAAGTTCGAAAACTAGCTTCCTGTGATCATTAATTAATTAGTTAATTAACAAAAGATCGTTAGGCAGCCTCCAGATCCCAACGGCCATATCTTTATAGAACTATAAATGCTAGCCTTTTGAAATTTTCAGTGTAGGTAGATCTTAGGTAGGAGGTGTGCATAGGATTAAATTTATTTAGCTGAATACTTTCTTTTACTAATTAATTAATTAACAAAGATCATTAAGCACCTCAAATAGGCAACCTCCAGATCCCAACAGCCTTATCTTTGGAATTATAAATGCTAGCCTTTTTAAATTTTTAGTGTAAGTAGATGTTAGGTAGGAGGTGTGCATAGGATTAAATTTATTTGCCTGAATACTTTCTTTTACTAATTAATTAATTAACAAAGATCATTAATCACCTCAAAATCACCTGCATAATTTTGTCTGGGCCATATCTTCTAAAGTATAAATGCTAGCCCTTTGAAATTTTGGTTAGTGATGCACTTTATGATGAAGCAGGTCAAGTTGGAAAACTAGCTTCCTGTGATCATTAATTAATTAACTAATTAACGAAAGATCGTTAGGCAGCCTCCAGATCCAAACGGCCATATCTTTGAAACTATGAATACTAGCCCTTTGAAATGTTCAGGGTTTGTAGATGTTAGGTAGAAGGTGTGCATAGGATTAAATTCATTTGGCTGATTACTGTCTTTTACTGATTAATTAATTAATTAACAATGATTGTTAATCACCTCGTGGCAAAAGTAGTCTCTCAAAGGAGGTGATATCTCAATTGGGGGACAGCCTGCGTTGCGGGGGATATATTTGTTGTCGCGTGCGATGACTATCTTTAGTTATCTAAACATTTTCACTATCTTAAAGGTATTATCATTTTGGTAATGAAATTGATAATCCAAGCGTGTTTTATGTAGTTCATGTAAGTATGCATAAGAAGATATCAAAAAACAAAAACCAAAAAAGCCCCAAAACATATCAAATACATAACGTTTCTGCCCAGTTTTAATGAAACTTTCCACGCAGTGAAACATTAAGCCATCCATAAAAAGATCGTGTTGCTTGTTACTCTACTGGCAATTATAATTTCTTTCTTTCTACAAGGGACCGTAAAATTAGATTTTCAACATTCATCCTCAGCAAACTGAAAATACAGGGAAATAAACTTGTTCAGGCAATGTTCATTGCTATCATAAATTAACCCCTCAATTCTCACAATGTGTAGGCCTATTAATCTCAACAATTCTATAATTTGCCCATTGATTTACCAATTAAAACATTCCTGCCTACCTTATGTAAGTTTTCAATGTTAACAGCAACAAAATTTTTATGAAATGGCCTCAACGTGCTATTTAGTTAATAAAGTGGTTGGTAATCCATGTATCCATGAAAGTTTCAATGCATGAAATGAATCACTCTGTATAATACATAGGTAGATAGCAACAGAATTATTCATTGACAAGATTTAACACAAAATATATATTAAATATTGATAATCACATGTGTAGCTTTCACGCTTGTTGAATGATGAGTTGTATAAAAATGGACTAGGCCTTCTTCAAGATAATCATTTATACTTGTAATTAAAACACGAGTTTGAACTGTACCTAAAATACCCATGTTTGGTTATATTATACATAAAACCTAAAGTTATTTATCTACTACAAAACTTGTCTATTCAAGTTGAATAGGCCTATTAAATTTTGATTCATTGTGTGCATGACTGTTACATTTTCAGCAGCCAGTCTAGGCCTAAAACTTATTCTTTTAATCTCCATAAGCATTATTAACTTGATTAATAAATTAGCAGATGTAATTAACTTTTGGATATGAATTTTGCGAGTAATTTTGACAGACTAATTACTATGTTTAAATTTGTTGTGGGTCTGCCCTGACTAAGGGGACCCATTATAATTTGAACTATCTTGTCAAGATGTCTGTCCATCATCTTGTTCACCCACAAATTCATGTATACCAAGATCTATCAACAATACCTTTACAAATTTATTTTCCTCAAATTTTACATAATTATTGTCTTGGAGGAACCCATGGACTGGTGATATTAATGTCAGGAACCATCACAATAACACTTTGCTAGAAGACTGCTTTTGGTTTACACTCAAACTGGACTAAGGATGTTCCTTGAATTATATTTTCACTATTTGCATGTCAAATGATGTCGAAAGTAAAATCTCATCACATGATTATGACACTTTCTTCATTAGCTCTATGCCTACATACAAAGTACTGTAAAAGTTGTTGGGTGTTAAAAAAAGACATATTTTTCTGTTCGCTCCTGGGCAATGAACAGAACTTTTGACATTAAATTTTAGTGACAATGATGTGAATTCAATCTCTGGAAAGTTCTCTTTTAATATACTTAATTTATTTTTATCCAGAATACGTTTGGTACACATACGTTTCCTGTCCTGAGGATTATTTTTGTTGTTTTTATCATTGTTTTTAAGCTTTCAGGTCACTGGCATCAACGTTTTGCTCCAGTGGTTTTGATTTTCTAACTTCCATCAACTAGATTCTTGTGTGTGTTTGGGATGTAATTCTTTTAACCTTTGATAAAGTTGCTTCAAACTTAACACACACATGCACCTTGACCTGAGGGTGTGTCAAACAACAAAACTAGGACACTATGTCAAGTATGAAACCGGAACCTGTAGGCCGAGGGGGGCATACTTCCAGCAATCTCTGATTGCGTTTTAATTTAACATTGAGGCCAAAACTTATTTATTCCATCCATTGTGTGTGACACATTGTTGTATGTACATGATTTGGCTTCACTTTGTTCTATCTCCAAAGACTTGTAAAATAGTGTCTTACAGAGAATCAGACAGCTTTTGGGATGAAAACATGCAACAAATATCAAGATAAAACTTAGTCTTAGAGTTTAAGTTAACTATCGACTTTATATTTTTTATTTTGTTGAAGTAGTGTGGGGAAAATAGTGGAAATACAACAATTCTTTACCAAAAAATTTGCAATATTCTTCATTTAAAAAGTCATTTATTTACACCTAATCTGCATTTTGAAGCTCAAATTCACATGAAATAAAAACTTGGAACATTGAAAATTCAGTAGGGCTTGTATTTGGGACCAAACCGTGCATCCAAATAAAAATAAACAGTTTTCGTTAAATATCTCGAAACTCACTTTTTGTGAGATAGACCACTGTAGTTCTCAGCCGACGATATGACCGGCACTGCTAATAATGATTAAATTTCTGATTCTGAATTATGATTAAAGTTCTGAAATTTAAAATGACAAAATCAATTTGAATTATGATTAGAGTTCTCAAAATAAGATCGCAAACCTTTTTTGACTGCATATTTGTGACTGACAATATGTAGAATTTTCTGCTGTCTATCTACATATGATTGTGAATTATGATTATAGTTCTCAAAAGAAGAATGTAAACTGTAAAGCTTCAGATCTATTCAATTTCATGTTGAACATTATGCTGTCTATCTGCATTTGATTCTGAATTATTATGATTAAAGTTCTGAAATTTGAAATGACATAGTTAGTAAGTATATTTTTCTTTTTTTATTGATGACCTGTCAACCTGGAGCAATATGCAACAACAGTAAATTTACATTTCATGCATTTTTCTGATGAGGGTGTGGGGCTTTCTCAGTTTGAAATGGTTTAGGTTGGCACTCTAAATGTCCATACATCCATCAAAATGTCCAGTGGCATAGTTAACTTCAATATGTGAAGGATGTGAACATGATAACATAATGGAGTATCTGACATATTGTTTCTCAGACTGAGTGCAGCTGCCTGTGTGTCTCTGACGTCACACTTGATTCAGTGAAAATGGCTGTCCAGTGTTTTCCTCACATTGTAAACTCAAAGGTGCCCACCTTTCACCTTTTCCTCACCACCTTTAATTTTTTTAACCACATTCCAGCTTTTTTCATTATAAAAAACATGGTGTTTTAGTATTTTCTGGTACAAATTTTTACCAAGACATGGAAATTACCGTCCACCTTTCTGCTTTAAAGTCCTGAGAAAACTCTGATGTCAAACAATTTTATAAGTATTCAAACTACAGGCATGGAACTTGATGGTAATATTAATCTGCATTATGAAGATACGTGCCTGTTTTGTGTGGTGTGTGTCCATGTGTCTGTCCTTGTGTCCATGATGACAGCATTTGGGGCATCTATGTCCATTTCATGTGAACATATTACTATTATAACCTGATTATGAAGATTAGCAGCCCACAATTATTCGAACTTGTAACATTCTACTTAATACTTGTTGCTGGTTCTGCAGAATCTATTCTGCTACTGGACTGAACTCAGGCCTAGCAAGTGGGAGGCCTTGGGGGCACACAAGGGAGGTACAAGTGAATAATCAGGTAAAAGGGATTAGATGTGCCTTGACCTTTTTGTGTGTGGGAATTGTTCATGATTGTCTAGATGTAATGGTTCAGTAAGTTTATTTAACACTTTACCCCGCCTTTGTCAGTGTCCCCCAGGTGTTCCAGTGGGTGGGCCAGTTATCTCTTTATTAAAGGAGGACACTTGAGATGGTTTTCATTTTAGCTTTTCAAAACACTCATACCATTACTGCAAATATGTTTTACTGGCAGAACAAAGTTCTTTAGCCATATTGTCATTTTTCGTAGGGAAACTTTAAGCTCTATTTACATTCTATAAGCAAGGAAGCCATGTGAGATATCTGGCCAATAGGAATGCCAGACAATAATCATAGCACTGAAGTATACAGAAACATGATTAGTATCTGCCAATGTTGTTACAAAAACTCTTAGTGGATTGTTTAGCAAAAACAAACCACTGCATACCCCATGGTAAAGTGTTGCTACAACTTAAGTTTCAGTACCACCCAAGCATGAGAACTGTCAATAATAATAAATTATTGTGTACCTTTGAATAGAAACTGTTATACAAACATAAACACTTTTGAAAGCAAACATTGGAGCTTGCAGGGAAAATAATAGTGTTTTACATTTGGTTCAGCTGACTACATTTTTGTGTTTTATAATATGTCCACCCAAAAGGAAGTGCAAGTACATGGGTTAATGTACAGCATCTATTGGATGAACATCTCACATGGCTTCTTTCAAAATGAAGGATTCTTGCTTAAAGGATGTAAATGGACTTGAAAGTTAATTAAAGTGAGAGTATGGCTAAAGACTTTATTCTGCTACTGACACGTCATAATATGCAGGACCTAGTCGAGCGTTTTGATAAGCTGAAATTGAAAATCATGGGTGTCCTCCTTTAAGCAAAAAGAACTTAAATGCAGAGAGTCTTTACTGCAAAAGACATTTTCTTATCTAAATGGCAAAAATGACATTGCATAATGGGCTTATATGTGGTTATGTCTTTTTTGCAAAAAACTATTTTCATCTAAAAGGTCAATATTTTTTGCAGGAATGACTCCTATGTACTTGAGCCATTGTTACAAAATACATTTTTAATACGAGAGATCAATATGTACCTGCAAAAATGACTCAAAAGCACCTAAGTCTTTTTTGCAAAACATGTTTTTGTTCAAAGGAACCATTTCCTTTTTTTGTAAAAGGACTCAAATGCATTTAAGTCTTTCTTGTAAAAGAAGTATTTGTATATCCAGGTAAATATCATTATGGAAAAAGGCCTTATATGGAGATAAGTCATTTTTGTAAAATACAACTTTTCGGTTTTACCCTCAATCTTCACTGCACAAAGGGCTTATCATAAGTTAAGCCCATACTGCAAAAGAAAGACTTGTCTGTAAAATGACTTACAAACACATTTCTCTTAATAACTTTTTTTATTGACAAGTAAAATACAAAAGTGATTTACCTGGGGATCTATTATGTTTATCTTATTAAGTTTAAGGGGCAAAAATGGCTGTTAAAGTTAAAGGTTTGAAATTAAACATTTTCTTTCAATTTTCTCTGAATTTATTTTTTGCACTTTGGAGACATGAGTCCCTCTTGCAAGACACCATCGAGTTGTCAAGTTATCAGTGACCTCTGAATCTGAGCCTGGCCCTTCTAGGGGAACACTAGCATGTACAATGTCAAAGTTCTAGCCACATGTAGTTGTTAAGTTATTCAGTTAGCAGTAAAATTACCATAAGTGGTTCTGTGACCTTGGGAATGAGGTTCAGGTGACCCATGTATTGTGTAAGATCACCCTCATACTCAGAAGTGTTCCAATGCAACTTCCCAGCAGTAAGGACAGCTTTGGAGACAAAAAAAAAAAAAAGGGTTTTACCAAAATAGGAACAAGCAAATTTTTGAAAAACTAATGTAGCATGACAATTTGGATAGATTTAGTAGGGATGTTTCAAAAGTACATCCCCACCAAGCTTGAAGTAGATCTGGATGACACTTTTGGTGATGAAGTCAAAAATGTGAATTACCACTGCAATCCCAATTGACTTGCACAGTTTTGACAGGAATGCATGTATTAACTGAAAAGTACATCAATATAAAAAAAAAAAAAAAAAAAAGAAAAACCATTACAAATTAGGGGTCCAGTATCACCACCCAGTGACCATCTTTACTTGACCTTTTTACATGGTACATTTCCAGCATGTTTGAACTTTCATCACAATCTGAGTCATACATCTGGAGAAGCTGAGGCAAGAAATGCAAAAAAAAAAAAAAAAAAGAAAAAAAAGAAAAAAAAAGGAAAGCTAGCTGTGGAACAAACTAAAGTCTAGCAGTCTTTAGAAGTGTCCCTGTGTAATTTCAAAGCAGTTGGCCAAGTGGTTTCAGAGAGTTTTTAAATAAAAAAACCTCCCAAAAATCGACACCCCCCCCCAAAAAAAAATCATAAAAAAATCAAAATCACTGGAGTGTGACCACTTGTACAAACTTGGTAGACATCCACCCAAGGTAAAACCCCATTAAGTTTGGAGTGGATCTGAGTTATGATTTTGGAGAAGTAGCCAAAAATATGAATTATGACTGGATGGACAGATGGAAGCTGGATGAACAACAGATCACTCATCATCCTATATGTAAGCTCAGCTGACTGTCAAGTCAGCTGAACTAAAAATTATTGTTAGGGACTGTTCAACATTTTGCTCTTTCTAAATTATTACTTGACAGTATGTATGGAGACAGGAGGTTAATGGACACATATGATTTTCACAATGAAGATCATGATGATAATGATGATGACAATGAGATTGTGAACAGGTCATTGGGACCCAACAATGAATGCTTATAATTATGCTGATCATCACCCTCCATCATCTTGACCAAAAACTTCAATTCACGTGCAAAAACTTCAGACAGGACAACTAAATAGTGTGGAAATACTCAAAGATCGTTCACCCATTTCCTATACTGCATACTGACAGTACGCTGATGGGTGAATGTGTACAAGGTGGTGAGGACTTACAATTGTACAATATAATTCTGATTAAGTAATCACAAACTATCTCTGTGCTCATTATTGCTTGCTGAAACATGGGCAGCTGTAGTGTGTGGCAATACATCTGCTACAAGGTGAGAGAGAGGGAGGGAAGAAGACTGGACTCTGGAGTTGAGTATAAAATGGTTAAAATGCTGCAAGTCATGTTGAATAATCGAAGTTGGCATTACAATGTATATCTATTGGAGCTAAGGGATGGATCAACATTTTAATCACTTTTTTAATTAGTACTTTCAGTACACGGGGATGGGTGGGTGGGCTTGGCAGGAGACTTCACTCAGCTACCTTTATTCAAAAAGAAGCTATATCTATGCTGAAAATGCAGCATCTTCACAATTATGGGCTACCTTCATTAGGATGTGCAACCAGCCAATGGCCAGTGTGGTCCACAACCACCAATTTCACGAAACTTCGCTCAGCTACCTTTATTCAAAAAGAAGCTACAGCTATGCTGAAAATGCAGCACTTTCACAATTATGGACTATCTTCATTAGGATGTGCAACCAGCCAATGGCCAGTGTGGTCCACGACCACCAATTTCAATTACAATGTGCAATTGCTAGTGCTGATACTGTCAGCAAACCACGGAATCTTGGTTCATGAGAACACTTTGTAAATTTCTTGGTAAGCATGTTAGCTCTAACATATATACGCCTAATTTGTTCCTGTATATCCTCATTATCACTTTGATCTTTTTTATAGTATAATTGCTTGGCTAAATAAAATAATACAGTGTCTTTATTTCTAATAATCTGAAAAATGTCAAGGATGGGGTGAATTTTTATTTAATTTAATTTTATGTTTATTTTTTAAATTCATTTAACTGGTTAAAACACTTTAATATTGTTTATTTTTTTGGTACATATATACCTTGTGAAGGCAACTTACATGTTGTACTTATATTTTATATTGGACCATTGGGCATTACCCACATAAACATGAAACTACTGTGTACCTAAGTAATTATTTGAGGCCACATTATGTACTTGATACATGCTTATCGCAGGAGAACAAAAGCCTTAAGGACAGGTAAGACACCAAAAATAAATCCCACTTTAGTCAATCCTAGCTCAAAATGTATTTGCGTTAGAATAACATATCATATATGTGTGTACTCGTCATACTCCAAAGAATTTATATGTTCCGTATTTGGGTGTCTGTGATGTTAATTGTTGAATAAACAATTGAATGTTGACCGCAAAGCATCCACCCCATAAATGTCGATATAAGTCACTAATTATTTGTGATAAAATCATAATTACACTTGGATCTTAATCCTGACATATTGGCAACAAAAAACGATCCTGCGATATTTTATGTTTGGTTTCGTTTTTCTGTTATCCATCCTCAAAGTTTGACGTTTCAATTTTCCCTTTGATTTTCAAGATGTTCATTTTCTTCATTTCATAGAAAAAGAACGAAGCAAAATTTAGAAAATCGCTGAATCGTTTTTGCGGTTCAGACATTAAAGAATCAAAAGCCGTTAACCGGATTAAATTTCGCCCAGCCGTTTTCTTGGAATAACCATTCTTAGGTGGGGCTCTCGTCCTATTATCCTTTCTGAGAAAACAAGCTTCAAAGGCCTTTGATGTTGATCATTTGCCTCTCAAACAATACCATTTGCTAAAGTTGAGTTGATATTTGTACAAAACGTAGCAAATATCGTCCCTGAACATTTGGGGAGGTTGTCAATCAATTCTTGGCCAATCACATGAATAAAAGAGCCTTTGAAGTACGGAAAACATTATTCAGCGATCTGTCAAACGGCGATAGCGACAGTCTGGTTTCAAAGTGTGACGTCATGGAGGCGGCCCTTCCGGCCCCGTGACCTCTAGCCTGGCAACGAAAGTTGTGTTGCCTTGCCTTGCTTCGATGGGGCGGCCTGCGGCCGCTCATGGTCAGTGCACGGATGGCGGGTTTGGTCTTCCGCCCCCTACCTCTTCACCCCATTTTTAGGGATTGTGTTTTATTGTATTTACTCGTCTTGTATCTGTATACTTTATGTAGTTGGCTTGTTAGACTTGTCTTTACACTTTACTTAGTTAGCTTGTCATTATTTTGTAGTTATTTTCTCAATGAGTTTCATTTCTCTGTCCAACATGAGCTTTGTAACGCTAGTTTGTGTGTTTTCTCTTGTGTTCACGTTTATGCTTATTTCAATGTGTTTATTTGTACTTTTATTTCCTCATCCCTGGGTTCCGATAAAGTATTATTATGTGCGTGGGTATCGTTGATTAGGGTGTAAGTTTTTTTCCCCCGCCAGCTTTGGTGTGCAGGACCACTGGGGTAATCCATCGCGGCACGGCCTTTGAAGTTTGAAGGGACATCGTCTGACGATTCCCGCTCCTCTTGAACATTTAAAGTCTCCCTTCATTAGAACGCAAAACAAGCAAGATAACTATAAAGTAAACCACTAACGCTATGATATGTTATCATGTTTGCATCTTTTCCCTGCCCACAAGCATACTTTCGGCATGCTGCCTTATTTCGCATTGCCGCCCTGATGCCACTGTCTTTGTGCCATGGGCCGTTGCTACCTGCAGCCACGTGACAGGCTGTTAAGTATGATTGACGGGTGAAAACCAAAAGAATGACACATGGACGTTCGGATGTCCACATGCCCGTGTGGTTTTTGGCGTTTTTCTCATATTTCTACTTTAGTTAAAAGCTCGAAATTTTGACAACTAATAGAAAGGACATTCATCTTGTAAAAACCGTTAAAGTTTCAAAATTGGCCATGCAAAGGTTTTTGGTGTCTGAAGTGTCCTTAATGAAATATATGGGGTAACCAGATGGCTTTAATGTAAATTACAATGTATCAAGTGGACACAACATTCAGTTTGCCTCAACTTAAATTGAAATTGCCAGTCAAAAATGTTGGGGCCGGTGGTGATGAGAAATGGGAAATGTGCCGATCATGCCCAGCAGCAGTGACAACGCATTTTCATTTGAACATGTTAAAATTAAAACCCAATTAAGGCGAAGACCATGGCAACGTAAGCAAAAACCAATGTTTTTCATGAATTTTATTCCCTTGGCCTGGGCCTTGCAATGCTGTTAACTGAACTGTCATGTTGTAATTTTGGAAAGAGCTTATCTGGGAAAGGACAAGGGGATATTGTTCTGGGAATGATGAAAATATTATACCTTCCCTCCTTAATCAATGACACTGACACTGAAACTTCAAATCATCAAATCCCAAATTATGGTTTTGACTTGAGTTACTTCACATTTGGGTAAGTTGGGACTTGGTCCATGAACCAATAGTGGCAATACCACCAGTATTGGCAGTAATATTAATGCTTGGTCAGACATACTGATTTTGGATGTCCATATCTGACATGCAGGCCACCAAGGGTGGTCCTTAATTGTTAATTTGATCCCTGTATGGCCAGTATGTCAGCTTCGTGTGCATGTATGTACCAAATTCGTGTTCTGATTTTCTCACCTGCTGAGTTTGAAGGTCCACGTCAGCCATGATGGGATTCCCTTTTGAATGAAATGCGCATGCATTCGCGTCACAAAACGGTGCACTATGGGAAGGGTATTCCCCAACAACTGGACCACGTGTATTTCGTTTGTTGGTTGTGTCAGCTACGTGCGGTGGACCTTGTGTCGTTGATGTGAACATGTTATTGACAAGATGAAGTGGATATTTGTGGTGCTGGTGTTGTTGTCTGGGTTCCTACCTATCCTGACAGGGAAGAAAGAAAATGCAAACGCTGAAGATGTGAAACAAGAAACCAACAAGAAGTCATACACAGCTGATGCGGCCCAGGATCCGGCGGCTGCAGGCACCCAGTCCGAAGACCAGGCAAAACAGAACGAGAAAGCCAAAAGCAAAGAACAAGGAAGTGAGCCTGATGCAAGTAACACCACAGCGAATATCACGGGAAAAATACCGAAGATACCTCCAGAAGATATGTGTATCCTTTGTAACCTGTTTATTTTATGTTTACTTTATGTAATTGGAATGCACAATTTCAGCCGCAACATATTTGTGTATTGCCTATTGGCTATTCACTACATGTATATGCAAGTAATGAAGTATTGCCACTTTTCTATTGCCTTGTTGCCATAATATTGGGTTGTATCATGGAGGCTGGAAGTCCCTAATCCGTAAACGCCTAAGAAAGTAAATCAGTCTTGGACAGGGGGTAAAAAGCAATCACACTACTGTAGAACAAACAAAAGTAAATGAAATGAAGAAAGAATAGTAAATGCCGTAACAATAAATCAGTCCCGACTAGAGTCTAGATCAGTTCTGGGCAAAGGAACAGTTCAGCATTCCTGACTGATATCTTGGACAACTTTTTTACTGACATTAATATGTATTTAATTTACTGACATAATTGGACATTTATTTTTATTGACACTAACTGAAAATATGTTTTTCAGTATTGACATTATTTATTCACAATTGACCAGGATCCTACAGGCATCTTGCCTTTTTTTCCCAATTATACTATACTAAGAAAATAGCCAAGGATTCTAGGAATGAACAAAAGCTTAAAGAAAGATCAAGAGAACAGAAAGAAGAAAATGTAATTTATAGAGGCAAAAAAGCGCACAGAGTGATGCTTGGGGCATTAGGTAAAAGATTCCCAGATTCGGACTTTTTCAAAACACTGTACACAGAAGTTCTAGACATTTCTGAAAAGGAGACAAGAAGCATATGAAAGAAACCCGATGAGCCATCAAAACCAAAGCCCATGACAATCTGTTTGAAAGAAAAAGAGGACAAAAAAAATCATGGGAAATTTAACTAAATTAAGGGATACAGAACCCAAATACAGAAGTAATAGTGTGTCCTGTGAACTAACAGTGGAAGAGCTTAAGCAAAGAAGAAAAAGAGCCAGAGGGCAGATATTGACGATAGAGTACAGCCCCAGGTCCCTCCACGGGACCTAAAGATCGTACGACTGAAAAAAACAAGATCAAAATGTGTATCAGCTAACTTTGAAAGCTTGCTTAGCAAGTATGATGGACTGAAATTGGTTATTCATGACCAGCAGCCTGATGTAATTTTTTGGACAAAAACTTGGTTAAAACAGGAAACTAGTGACGCCTTGATAAGTATTCCAGGTTACACGTTCTTTAGTTCTAACTGACCTACATGATGTAAGAGGTGGTGTTATATATATATATATATATAAAGGCAGGTTTAAATATGATTATATGTAGTGAAATGCAGGATTATAATCTAAAATATACATTGTGGATATGACTCAAAGATCAAGGTAAAACTGATTATTCATTTCATTAGGTGTTATCTCTGGAAAAGGTGTTAGCTCATAGGGACACAATATGAAATTATTACAGCAAATTGAGAAGGCAAACCAAATTATAAGTAAAGGAAGAATTTTAATAACTGGTGATTTTAATTTACCAAATATAGATTGGAGTAATCATGTTAAAATGATGGTAAAAATTCTTACTGTGAATAGTTTTTGGACAAATTAAATAATTTATTTTTTGCACCGGCATAAATTATGACAGAGCCTACCCGTCAAAGAGGGGATGACATGCCAAACTGTTTAGACTTAATAATAACGTCAAATGTGTCAAATGTAAATTATATTGAAGTGCAGTGCCCATTAGGCCAGGGAGATCACCTTGTAATTATTTGTGATTACTTGGTAAATTTAAAAAAGTAAAAACTGTGAAAGGGATTTTTTATTAGTATGATTATAACAAAGTATTTATAAGTATGATTATAACAAAGCAGACTACCATAAACTGTGTAATAAATTAGCACAGGTAAATTGGTCACAGGTAACAGAGGCCTAAGATGTTAATGATGCATGGATAAATTTTCAAAATTTCCTGTCATAGGCAGTGCATGAGTGTGTACCTCTATTGAAGATTAATAATCATGTGAAATTGAAACCACCATGGACAAGTATGTGTATCTGTTGTGGTTCAATGATTTTGTTCATTTAGTATTTGATAATGAAACACAAGATCCATTTAATATTTTGGTATAGTTTATGATGAAGCACTGGACAATATTCCCTTCACACCCCTTAAGGTCAGAGATCTGTACTGTGTGCAAACCCTACAAAGGCTGTAGGGCCAGATGAAATTCATCCTCGAGTGCTGAATGAAACTGCTAGAATTATATATACTTACCACTGTTCCATATATTTAGACTGTCACTAGCTCAAAAATACTACCAGATGTATGGAAAGATGCAACTGTAACACCCATTTTTAAAAAGGGTACATGTAATTGACCAGATGCTGGTAATAATAGACCAGCCAGCTTTACTTCACAGGTCTATATTAAGTGTAACATTATTGTAAGTAGGCCAGCATCATATGAATATATGTATACTGTACAGTATGTGGAATATTTTCACTGTAGAAATGTGATCTTTAAAGGTGATTGTAATGCAAACCTGTTCACAGGTAACAAGGGTCTGGTGCCTGTTCCCCAATATCATGCCTGAACAGTAGGACTGAGTATTGCCATACTGTCCGTCCTAATTTACATGTAATTACAAAGTTTATAACTATGCATTAGCAGGAACAACAAATTTTATGTGATAAATCTTAATGTGTCGCTGAAATGTTGACATTGTTAATTTCACAATCTGTGAGCTGGTGATCGAGATGCAAAAGTAACCAGTTGATTCAGTTTTCAAAGTTATCAGGTTAACATACAATCTGATGGGAATTCCAGAATGCCAGTAAACATGATTAGCTAGTAGCCTGGAAAAAATGGTTGTATTATATTGTATATTCACCTGAATTGCTAATTGGGACCTCTGCTATATTATATCTCCTCCCCCCCCCCCCCCCCCCCCAAAAAAAGAAGAAGTTATTTCGCATGATTCTTGGATTTGCAATCTTGACACTTGCACTTCCAAGCCAATATATGTAAAAAGTGTGAAAAGCATGATATGTAGCCTGAAGCCATTCACAGAGGGTGACAACATGGTGTTCACATGTACCATGTGAAGGAATGGGAAGTACAATGTGGGAACATTTTCACCTAGCAGTGACATCACACTGATGTCAAGAGTAATTAAAAATTGAACCACACACAAGCTTGTTTCGTGTAGTTCAGATTTGCGCAATTCCTTGTGGTGGCCAAATCTGGAAAACCTTTAAATCCAGTTTTTCTGGTGTGATGCACATATACATGTAGTTGCTTATGAATTGTCCACTGATGTATATTATCTTAGCTGTTATCTGTCTGTCTATGGCTGGGTGGCAGTCTGCCTCAATTTTATTTATTTTGTATTTCAATGAGTTATTTATCATCTTCATCATCATCTTTGATACAGGTTCTAGGTCACAGACTGCACATGTACAATTTATCTCATGTTAATATATGGCTGGCTGTTTTCATGACAATACAATGTGGGCTCACCACATCTCACGCCTCATCAGCCCACTTTTATTTCCCACACTAATTAGCTATAGCCTTAATCAACTATTCAGACAGACGTTTATTCCGCCAGAAGAGGATCTCACACATGGAAGCAGTAAAAACTATATTGGCTCTGGATAATTACATTAAACAGTACAAAATGGTTAGTTTGGTCCTAGAAAGGTTGTTCAAGGTAAGTTGTGATAAACATTATCTAATCCTGATGTATCCTAATGTTTCTTCATTCTGTACACATGACATTAAGATTTTTGTCTTTATTCAAGGAGAGATTATTGTGTGAATAATGACAGTATGAGGTTGGTTGTTTGAGAGTTGGAAAAAAGTGCCAAAGTACCATCAAGTTTTAATAAGCTACCCACACCAGCAGGTACACTAAGCCACACACTCTCATGCAAAGCTACCA
Organism: Hermodice carunculata; assembly: GCA_964020975.1. Classification (NCBI taxonomy): domain Eukaryota; kingdom Metazoa; phylum Annelida; class Polychaeta; order Eunicida; family Amphinomidae; genus Hermodice; species Hermodice carunculata. Next base: position 91,107,502 of record OZ026619.1, read on the forward strand.
TTATTCGCATTTCCGCTGTACTACATGTACATGTATGTCTGTGTATACATATAAGGTCTTTCATCTTGATGAGTGCCCTTTTGATCAAAATATTTAGAGCAGGACTAAGAAATCCCCCCTCCCCCCCCAACCCCCCCCCCAAAACCAAAAAACCATTGTTTTTACTTTGCACTCATTCATATTGATTGTGCCAAAATACGGTAAACTTACCATGACATGTTTATTTAGGTAAATGTCATACCGCCTGAATGATGTTCCTTATGCATACACAGTAAATGACAACAAAAAAGAGACTAAGGATGATGATGAACAAAAACCAAAATGATTCCTATTTTGTAATTTTTTTGGGTTTGAAGCTCTAAAACTTAAAAGTGCAGAGGGTGTTAGTATGATTTGAACAGTGCATTTTTTATATATGTTCTGTAGGTGATGGGTGAAGCCAAGATCAAACTAATGGAAGCAGGCTTTATGCCAGGAGACCCCTTCCCAACAGATGAAGCTGTCCGAGATGGTCAGTACATGCAATACAACTACAACATTACTGTTGCATTTGATAATGATCAACAATAAGGATGGTATAGGTTCGTTTCAACATATTTTATTAACCGATAGAGAAACAGGAATATGCCATTCGTACAACTCTTGCTTGGGAAAAAGTAAAATGGAAACCCTAGATTCAAGATCGTAAGGATAACAGTCACATACATATGACCTTCAAATTTTTGGCAAATCAAAACTGGGATTTCAAGTGCTTTTATGTATACTACAGCTGTATAATGTGCAATGATTATAATTGTGTCCATAAGCTGCAGGTGCGGATTTAGGGGGGAGCGCCGGGAGTGCACGCTCCCCCCCCCTAAAAAAAAAAAAATTAAAAGAAAAAAAAATTCTGGCGCCTCCAAAAATTGTTGGTCATCTCCGGTCACACGAGAAAGTATAGGGGGGTTACCCATTACATCTTTGGTCTGAGCTTTCCGAATCACCAAATTTCAAAGACACAGAGTCGATTAATCAACGTGGTGTCAAAGATTCTCAGGCTGACAGGCACAAAAACAACAACAAATACTGCAGCGCCCTCTGTCGAGTGCAGGAAGACTGGTTCCCAACGTGAATGCATAAGCCAGAGTAGCGAATCGCAAGGAGCCATGCATTGTAAAGAGGCTACTTCTCTTGAAAAGTCACCATTCTTATGCAGAAAGTGTAACATTTTATTATATATATTCCCCCTCTGGAAGGGGCACCCCTCTTACAAGGCCACTTTTAGGCTGCATTTTGGGTGCCTTGTAAGAGGGGAGCCACTGTATTTTATTGACAGAAAAAAAGCAGTTTATGCCCCTTTAAATGCATTAAAACCCTGGAGCTTCAGGCCCCCGGACCCCCGGCCTTACTTGCTATGTTCAGCTCCCCCCTTGACAAATCCTGGATCCGCACTTGAGCTGTAGTGTAAAAAAACATACATGAAGTGTACATAATGGAACATTTCCAGGTGATTGGGCTGAAGATTGCAGTTACTTCAGCTACTTTTCATTAAATAGTATAAGAAAATACAAGGTAAAGGCCCACCAGCATAATAACAAAATTCGTCCGACCAGTTTCCCCGTAAGAGCAGCTCATCAGGGACTGAACATAACAGTTAAGTCTTCTGTTTATATACTATAGTGTCAACAAGTGGTGTTGCTAATGGACTATAGTGACATCACACGCTGGTCAGTTAGAATCACTGGCCGGGGGGGGGGGAGAGTCGGTCCACCTGTCTTATGATGTAATGGTCTGCTCCTTGACGTGAGGGGCATTGTCAGTAATCACTGGGATGACCCAATGGTATCTGGGGATCCTCTCCCAGAGCAAGATAAGCTATTCATGTGAGTGGTTGAGGGGATTTGAAAAAAACAAAAAAAACGAAAAAAAAAACCTTTTGATTAAAGCCTCATGGCATCCTTTGTAGTGTGTCATTTGAACTTCAGGTATCTGTAAGTGCATAAACTGGAACCATTACTAGGAAAAGTACGCCCTGGTGAACAGTGTTAATTAATTCTAGCTAGGGTAAGGTGACTGATCAATCATGATACCAGTAATATTCCTTCTGGTCACATTTTTGCTGATGAGTACAATCGCAAAGCTTCCATGTGAGCAGGTGACCAGCACCAATTTACCAAACTGTGGGTTTTCCCACATGAGGGAGGGCAAAGGTATTTTTCATGGCAGTATACTGGGCATTTTTATTTACCATACTTGCATACATGTAGGTGTGACACCCAGGTACATGTTCTCTACATGTCACTTCCAACATCAGCGCCTGCAATATATATATATATATATGAGGCAGTGTACGTGCCAGCATAGACAGACAGTGCGGGTGCTAAATTCTTCAACAGTTTTCAAAATTAATTAAGTGTTTATAGAGTGAAAACTCGTTATAATGACACCATTTGTTCCCATAGAAATGTGTCGGATAACTGAATATGTCAGATAAATGAATCAAATAACAAAGAAAATGAACTCTTGCCGCTCAAAACTTGTGGGGTTATAATGAATATGTCGGATACCTGAGTGTCGTTATAATGAGGTTTCACTGTAATTCACAGGGTTGTTTAGAAGTCAGAATTCAAAAGATATCTAAAAATAGCAATTAGTCTGATGAAAAAATCCGGAAGTTCAAATAAAAGTTCTCTGAATGTGAAAGAGTGACAATGACGAAGGATCTCCTCTGGCTTGTAGCTCTTGACATGTAAGTGTAATTACCGAAATAGACTTATAACTGATAAAAGTAAGGGGTGGTTCAACATTTTCATCATTTTTGAATTACAGTGGTACCTCTTTTGAGAGACCGCCTCTACAGCAGGTCAAAATACGGTCTCTCAAAACAGTTGGTCTTTCATTAGAGGTACAACAACATGGAAAAGATAGCACACTGTTCTGAGAGAGCGGTCTTAAAAAGATATGCGGTCTCTCATTAGAGGGGTCTCTCAAGAGAGGTACCACTGTATTACTTACTGTACACAAGGGGGAGGGGTTTAAATGGGTCTGTACACTTTCACAGAATATGGAAAATGATGTCAATTTTAGGCCTGTTTTGGACTATTTTGCTAAGATTTTTTTTTTGAAAATCATCATTTTTAAAGTATTAATTTGGGGGAGGGAGGGGGGTCATGAATTTTAGTACCCTAAGTACCAATTAAAAATGATGATAATGTTGAACCATTCCTAAGTATGAATGTAATATTTTTGATAAATATTTCATGCCCACTAAGTTTGAATTTAATTTTTTGTTTTCAGCGTTCTCCCACGTTGCAGAGAATACAGCCTTCTTGGGTGATATCCTGTTGAGATTGCCAGCAATCACTCACGACTTATTGAAAAACCACAAAGAGTGGGACTTGGTCATCAAATGGAGCATCAGCTTCTGCAATCTCACACAGATTTACGAGGGCATCGACAACAAAATACTTAACCTGGTCAGTGTCATACATGTAGATTCTGTCTTGGGGAAACTAACCCCACTGCCACAAAAAGGTGGTTGTAAAAAAGAGATTTGTACTCATGACAGGTAAATTAAGGAGGGGAGTATCAGAACAGGGACCTGCATGTAGCTTCCAGCAAGAAGTCTGTTGAGAGAGAGTTGTCTGTCGTGGCAGAAGTATCTCGAAAGAGATTAATATTGTAATACTCCATTACGTAGAGTTTGGGATCCGTCCTGTCATGAAAGGCCATCTTTGGGAAACCTGACCTACTAAACCATGTTAACTGAAAAAGCTTGTCTCATTTTATGCGATTTATGATTGGTTACAGTGCTATTCATGTTTGGAGTTGCATTGATGACACTTGCTAAATACATCAAAGGGACCAGACTTTGACTCATTCTCTTGACAAAACTAAACTTGTTATCAAAAATCTGAGAAACAATTTTCCAGTTTATTTTGTTACAAACAGTTTGCAACAAATTTAATGTCTTTACATCAAAAAAACAAAAAAAAAGCTGAATTCAAGTTTCTTCAAGGTTTTTAGAAAAAGAGGACGGCACTTGGTGCGATTCCTGTATAAATATATGACAACAAACACACTGGACAGTGGAAGAAAACAACTCAGCAGTTTGTTAGCTTTCCAAAAATGTATAGTTTGTGGCAGTTTTTATGCATATTGAATGCTTTGGGATAGAATCTTTACAAGCACCCTCAAAATAGCAATGAACCGGACACTCATCCTGAAACTAGCCAAAAATTGCTGGTGGTTAAATGTCGTCTGCCTCAGTGTTTTTCAACAGTAATGAAAAACAGTTTGATTGAGAATTGTGGAAGAGACGTATCAAGATCACATGCTCCAGATCAGCAGCTTTCCTTGGCATGGCTTGGGCACTAAGTGCCCAAGCCATGCCAAGGAAAGTTGTTGACTTAATCTTAATTGAAGGGAGACAGGGTTAACTTTTACGACTTTGAGTAGTGAAATAACATGGTGAAACCTGTGCTGGGAGACCATCCCATGAGATCACCAACCCATGGTCTCTTATAATGGACAGTCTGTCGTAGATCGTGCAGTGAGGCATGGGAGTGACCTGTGCAGCAGGTCGATTGCACTGGGTCCATATTAAGTTGAACTTAGCCACTTTTTCTCGTACAAACAAGGCTAAAGAGCACTGTTTTTTGTATCGAATGTCTACTTCTTTGTTAACTTTTGAAATGCATACCTGTCAAGTCTCCCCAATAAGGTGGGAGTCTCCCACTTTTTCACCCAATTTTTTTTTATTTATGTGCAAAATTTTGCAAATTTGGCATAATCTCTGCCATGAAAATTTGGTATTTTCTATTATATTCTTTGTTAAAATACAAATCTCGCCTATGGATTTTTCAGATTTGCAAAAATCTCCCTATTTTGAGGTGTGGAATGTTGACAGGTATGGAAATGGTAAGACATGTGTGAGATTTTCAAGATAAGAGCTTTGCTATTAAGTTTGCGGTATCTCCCAGTATCCAGATACTAAAAAAGGGTGGGTTGGTTGTCAGGAAGTAAAGGTCTGACATGAAACCCATGAAGCCCAGCATTTTGAAGGGATTTTTCTTCACTAGGAAGGCAAAACTTGGGTCAGTAAATTTAGAAAAAGGCTTTTTTTTTCTTTGGTTGGGAACCAATTTTACAGTGGGCTGGCTTGCCTTGAAAGCAGACCAAGTTCTGTGTTATCTCTACTACACTTGGCATGCCCTTCTTTAGCAGGATTTTATTTATGCTAATGGAAATAAAACTGTACTGTGACCCACCCCACTTGACTGAGACATGGAGAAGTTGATCATTACCACCTTGGACAGTAGCAACCTCTGGTCCCTGGTGTGTTGCAGCCTGTTTTCATGGCAACCACACTCAGCCAATTAGAAACTGAGTCACTTTTTCAGAGCTAAGACAGTGGCCTTGTCAAACAAAGGCAGACCCCAGCAGAGTGGACATAACACAGAGCTTGGGTCTGCTTCAGAGACCATGGGTCCGCACATGAGAAACCGATAATTTAAAAAGAGATGCTCCATGCAACTGTGGATTTTTGGGAGGCTTGCATATGTGTGTATATATATATATATATATATATAATGTTTGGGTCGATTTTAGTGCTGTAACAGGCTTGTATAAATTCCGTATCATAGGCCTAAAAGCTACAGTGCCGCAATATGATGTATCGGTACTCTTCTGGTGGTATCGACACTCTTCCGGTGGTATCGGTACTGTTCATGTTTCATCGGTAATTGTGTTGATAAGGAGTTAAACTTTCTGCAAATGTCATTCTTATTTTTGCTTTGTGTATTGAAATCTACAAATTGACCCAAACGTGAGATAAAAATTTTATAGCATGCTTTGTAGACGATATGAAGTAATCAACTCGCACTGGATACCATATAGCAGATCTCATTCGCTTCGCTCACTCGTTCTGCTATATGGCATCCAGTGCTCGTTGATATACTTCATATCGTCAACAAAGTATGGTATAATCTATAATATATATATATATATATGAAATATATAAAATATTGCCGATGTTTTGTGTCTTCAGATGGCACAGGAGCTGGAGGTAATTGACAGGGATCCAAACTACGTCAACCCCTTCAAAGAAGAAGGTGTCCAGGTATGTATGTGTGATGACCATCACCTGGTGCAGAACGTGTGAATCACACTCTTTCTGGTTCGAGGAAGCAGCAGAAGGCACCAGCAACTCCCCTAAGTGCCCATGCCACTTTGACATGTTGCTTGAGACAATGTTTATTGCATGCACTTGCCCCACCTGGTGAATATGGCAAGAATTCAAAATACATGTTATTTATCAGTATCAGTGTGACCAGCGATTCTCAAGCACAGTGTTTCCTGTTTGAAGTTAATTTAAGTTTGAGTAAACAGCATTCAATATCTTGCCCTTTTGGCCATGTTGATAAAAGAAGTGGTTAAAACTGGTACTGCCTGCTGGCTTCAAAGGGTAGTTTATTGGGCTTATCATGGCCAAAGCTCGTCGGAGTTGCCATGTCCTGGGGTGTCGCCATCGATCCTCTGTGTCAGTCTTAATGCTGTCCGTGTGGCCGTTCATATTGGCATTGATCCTGGGTGTGTCCTTTTCGAGACTGTTGACATGGATTCTCTGTGTGTCGCCACTGATCCTGTGTATGTGCACCTTTATTGGTCCCATGTGTGTCCTTGTCAATGCTTCTCTTCACTGTGTGATTGATCCTGGACATGTCCCCACTGATCCTTTGTGTGTTACGGTTGATCCTGGATGTGTGTCTGTTGTCAAGTATAACCAATGCTGCAGTGCATGCTCCACACGACGCTTTCTAGCTAGTGTGATGCATCACCGAATGCTTGTGCATATCAAATAAAGTTCAATGGAAACAGTACTGTCTGCTGGTCATCATGTGGTTGGCAAATTGGTCGAAGCATTTCATAGATTACATTTTGGTAGGAAGACAGACTTATTTATGCTGACTTCTGCCAATATAGGTACTTTGGCAGACAAGAAACAAAGAAGAACAAGAAAACAAGACTGAAGAGCCAAGTTTTCATGCATAACATGTATGTTAGTTTATTCCCTACTGGAACAGGTATTTACGAATTAATCAAAATAAAGGTCAGATAGGCACACTACACCTTTGCACATAAACTGCATTTGTTTGACACTATTTACTATATTTTCAATTTTAGTTTCAAGATTTGGATGGAGAAGCTGGAAAAGGCAAGAAGGATAAAAAGAAAAAGAAGAAGAAAAAGAAAAAGCAAAAGGGTCCACGTATGAGCAGTGGTGAACTTTGACCCTGGCATGAGAGACTATAGACTGGTTGCAGTCTCCTTTGAAATTATAATTTATAAAGAAAAATTGATTGGGATGATCTGTGAGTTGGGAAAGCAGTCAACGGATGAGATTGCTCTGTTTGACCCAACTCTCTGCACTGCAGACAGTCCTGTAGGTCATCAGAGGTCATGTCATGTTTTAATCGACACATGCGGGAGAAGTGAAAACATGTTATGCAGCATCGAACAGCTGACTTGGCCTTGTACCAGTGCTTTTGAGATGGATACCCCATGTAAAAACCGTTGGAAGGACTATATCAACAACGTCTGCCAAAGGATTTTGTATGGCTCGTGGCTACTTTCTTGGAAGTATGGTCATACATTTCAACCTGAAGCCAATCTCATTGTTTGAAATACCGTGTTGTTCTTACGTAAAGTCTGCAAGCCCATTGTTAAGGACAGGACAAAGTAATTTACAAAGGGGTATGTTAATGATAGCTGCCAGAATTTTCTGGGCAGTTGGGATTTCTTTTATATGAGCTGGGGTTAATAAGTTTACCCTCCAGGAGTTTGAAAAGATCCCCCCCAGAAAGTATCTTAATATAAAATGTCAATAATCTCCAATTATACTGACACTACTGGAGGCCAATTGCTTCAGCCACATTCAGCACAGTGTCTCTGAGACCATGGATGTACTATACAGTGGTCCCCCTCTTATAAGGCCCCTCTCACTAGAGGCCTCCCCTCTTGAAAAGCCCGCATTCTTTTGCAGAAGGTATTTCCATTATATTCTGGCCTTATAAGAAGGGCACCCCTGTACTCGTATAGTTCGTCCATGTTAAGCAGACTGGAGGGGATTGCCCATGCAGGTTGTGGGTCCTCTGTCTTAAGGGTAGAGAATATGGTGCAGCTGACCATCCCTGTTTGTCAGCTTTGCCAGCAAAGCCGGCTCATTTTGTTATTTTTTATAAATTACAAGTGCCTCCCGCTGTGCCCAGGTAACAAGTAAAACTGAAGTCGAAGGAGGTAATGTGTAAAAGGGGGAAGAACATCCATTTTAAACAAGTTTCACAAAAATGTCCAACTCAAACACAGCATTTTATTTCAACATGTCTGGAGGGTTAACTTGTGCCCGAGAAACACCATGGCTGCACAGCCACGGTTGTTCGATAATATTCTAAATAGTCTGCACATGATAGGAAGAAGTTCGAAAACAGCAAAGCCCTGGTTGTTCTATGATCATTATTGTAATATTTCTCTAGGCTCCAGGTGTCTGTTCTCTAAGTTGCAAGGGCAAATTGTCGTTAAAGTACTTTTAAAACATGACTTACTATCTTAACTTTAATCTGCCAGCTCGATTGTGTCTGAAGCAGTTATCATCATTAGTTACAAACCCAAATGCAACAAGATACCCCTGCACATTGGCGAGCGCTATATTGAACATGGCGCAATGCATTGCTGGACAGTTGCACAAAAATACTTTCAATTTGGACATCAAAGTCCATGATGGCCGCAGTGTGTGTCATATTATTTATGCTCTGAAATATTTGCAAAATATATACTTTTGGTTTCATATATTATAAACCCCCCAAGATTGTCCCCATACCATTCTCATAAAAACCATTGGGAGTGGCATCCAGAATTTTAAAAATGGCAGCCAAGTCCATGGGTTAGACCAGATTGGATATTTTGAAGAGGTGGTATCCAAAATATATGTGTGATTAGTATTAAAAGAAGGTTAGTTGGTCGAATGAATGTAATGTAAAGTATATAATGGGACTTTTCCAGTGTGAGTTTTATCTAAACATGTAAATACAATGCCTTGACTATACCAGTTGTTGGCGGTGGTGGGCCCCAGAATAGGAATACTGTATCAAACACAGAAATTGCCCCCAATCTGTGAATTAAGTAGCAACATTATGCACACGAGCCAAGAACCCCCACTGAGTCAAAGTTGGAGCTTAATCGAGAAGGTTGCCCCGATAGTGGATACAGGTCTCAGAGTACTGGTGGGGTTTTATATAACTAGTAATTATTGTAAACCAGACTGCATTCTTTTGCTGGCTCGCCAATAGTATCTGATTAATTTTATAAATTAGTGTTGCAAAGGAGACTGCAGTCAGTCTGGAGTGACTAGGGAAATTGATTTTGGCTTGGGGGGTGGGGGGGATGCGCAACATCCAGCATGAGCATGACAGACTTGGAGGTCAATCCTCATGGGGGATTGGCTGCATGAAATATCTGGGAAGGCATGAAATCTTATCAAGTGGCATGGACTCCATTGCTAGACTTGATTGCGTTTCACAGGATTGAAAACTTTGCCTGTGTGACCCATTGTGGATGTGTCAAGTACACGAGAGATGTAATGAAAATTCATAATAAGATCATCTGTAAATGTGTATGTACATGGGGATATGTGTATATTTTGATAATGCCACAAATGTATATATATATTGTTTTCTCATGAAATTAAAAAAAGTATATGGGGTCTACTGGGTTTTAGATATTTGTAGTATGACTACAGGGAAAGGAAAGACTACCTAATTTTACCATGCAAACATATGTATATACATGTATACATGTATGTATAAACATGTAGGATTTATCTGTGCAGAACACTATCTGACATATGTATTTATAATTATATGCTTGTATAAGCATGCACGGCATCTCTGCAGGGAAAGTTGGTTCACAAGTACTGCAGGGCAGCAGCATGACCAAATCTGAAATGACACAAAAATTCTTGCAGATAATGTTGAATAAACTTGCATTTAATAATTTACTTATTTATTTATTTTAAAAAGTGACATAGTTCACAGAAGTTAGATTGCATGTCTGGATTCCAAATTTAATCAAATTGTCAGCCAATTGTCATGGATAGCCTGCATGCTGTTATAATTGTATTTTGGTGCTATGTATTTTACGTATACACTGTATTTTCAACATGCTACCAATGTTTATGTTAACAGTGCCAAGACATACTTTTTGACCATGCATGTAAAGATTGCCCAAATAATCAATTATTATGATCTGGTGTTCAAGGGAATACTGTGTACTTGCATACCAGCTTTAGAGAAACAGAGAGGACCAAAAATTATTAAACAAATCCTACACTGCGATTAAGGGTCACAGTGTTATACTGAACTAACAAAGATTGTGGTAGTTCAGTGGCTTTTGCTTATGGCTGCTAGGCATTGGTGCTCCAGCTGTGATACCAGCAGCTGGGGCTGTGACCGCCACATTAAAGCAAAAAGGAAAAGAAAAAAAAAATCTCATTTTAAGCCAGGTGTTGTCATGTTGCATATTAACCTGATATTTGATTGTTACAAAGTGAACATGGAAATGAAACTGACCCCGAGTGTAAGATGAGGACACATACATGATAAATTTTACTTTCTTCTGTCACCAGTTTCTGATAAGTGGCTTGTCACCTGCACATTTCCCAATCCTCTGTCTGCAAATGAGTTGGCTCTGTGTTTGTTCTTGCAAGAAACCTTTCTCTTACTTTGCATTATTATCTCGGCTAACTTGCCAGTCAACTGAGGCTCTGCGTTCAGTCTTGGTCTGCCATGGTCATGAGTTTTGGCAGCATCGTCGTCTTCCATCCCTACTTACATTTTCAACTCCATTTAATGGACAGAGTCTCTTCAAACTTGTTAAGGAACTACCTTTTGGTGAGTTGCTACCAATTTTGTTCAAGTGGTCAAGCTTCAGTCATTTTTATTTCCATTTTTGAATGAATATATTTTTTCATTTGGGGGTTAAATCTTGTCCAAATGCACTCAGGCAATACCTGTACATGTATTGAGAACTGCCTGATACCTGTTTTTATCACTATGATGGCTGAGCATGATTGTGCATGACTCTGCAATAAGTAAGACACATTTTGGACAGGCCATTTTTGTTGATGTTGCAGCGAAAATGGAAATATTATTGGGTCCTGTCACTTTCCTTTAAAAAATGGTGATACCAGAATTATGTGAGTGAAGACTGGTATTGCGAACAGTGATGACTGTCTTAAAGAAAGCAAATAAAACTAGGCAAGACTGTATGCCATAACCCACTATTCCAAAAGATTGCCAAATTGTAGTCGACCAGTTTTGTTACTGATGTAACTCGTCAGGACTCGGCTAATGGACACATGCACATCCCATATATACTGGGCGTCAACATGTACATATACAATGAACTGGGCCATGTCGATTGTGGCATTCACACATGTCTGCCTCCATTGAGCCATTCTTTTAAGGAATGGGGATTTGGTGCAGTTGGCATGTGCATTTCCCATTTTCGGCTAGGTGAATGGTGTCAAAGGTTGCTGGCTTGAGACCCAGCCATTCCATGGTAACAAAACATATACGTTTGCATGGGTGACGTCGCATGTTGTGCAGAAGAAAGGTGACCTTGATATTACATATATTCCAGAATTGTATTTGTGTCTTTTTGCCCAGAACCACTTCCTAGTAGTCAATATCCTATTCCGCAGTTCGAACTCTTTACTCTCCATAAGCTAACCTGTCCCTGTCTAACCTGTATACATATGGAATTACTATTGTCTATATTGCACACGTTCCTCTGTAAAATTTTGACATAGGCTGTATCAGCCCAAATGAATTAAAGGGTCTTCAGCGGGTAACTACTCAACATGTTTCGGAGCCTTTTACCCGTACATGTCTCTCTGAGTAGCGGATTCTTGTCTAAGCTAAATATTCAGCAAAGACAGCCCTCATAATAAAGAATAAATAAGAACGTGGCAAATGATGAATTAGCTAAATACGTGAAGTTTTGCTTATAAATGCAGAGCTTCGTTATGAAAGAAGAACCCCTGTCAAACAAACCATAATTACTAAATTTGTATAGTACAGGTTCAGATAAGAACAATTTGACTTACCCCTGAACCAATATGTACCCTTTCTGGCTGGACAGTTTATCCTAGTTAAACCACCCGCCAGTGTATAACTGAAGTGGAAACAAGCTGGGGCCTTATATTCAGTCCCAGTGATAGTAAAATAAACAGTTGCAACTAGACCACCTGTACAAACCAAGGGAAATCCCAACAAGGACTGTAACAATGGACGTCCTGCACCAGAAATGTAAAACAAACTCTGTGATGACACCTACCCCCCAAACAATTAAGCTCTATTTAACTGCCAACTCTGAGTCAATGTGTCAACTTAATGTGTCAGGTTTGTGACATTTAAGAAAATACTGTCAATTTTGAGTAAATGTGCATTTAGGCATGTCAGAAAAGAATGAAAGTCATTAGCATTTATGTCAAAAAACATGTTATCAAAACAATTTTTCTTAACAGGATTTTGAGTACAATTAGGCAAGCTTGTAACTGTCATCAGTAGAAGTCACCAGACCACTTCTGAGCCTGCAAGCAAAGGTCAGATGAGCATAGGACTGTCATAGCCCTCTTGTAAGTTATTCACTCTGTAAATGTAACTACATGTATGGAATGTCTTGAGTTGAGTCTTCAGGAGTGGCGCAGCTGGTCTGTACTTGTACATATATGTAGGAACACCAATGTGCATTACGGCATATGAACAGAACTGGAAGCATTTTGTGGCAAGCATATTGCATTGTCAATTGATTGTGCTCTATGCTTAAGTGACAGTTCATATGATATAGTTGTTATGCAATTCTCACTGATTTCCAGCCAAAGTATGGGAAATAATGTGAACACTGTGGAAGGAGTTCTGACCAGACATTTTGATGTCTGTTTCAGCTTTCTGGGCTTCATCCTGACAAACAAAGATGCTACAATCTGATGCAAAAATCAGCGACCATTATTGGTAATTGATTTGAAAATGCAGAGTTAGTTTGCCCCACACATTGGTAAATAACTTCCCGTGGGGAAAAAAATGAAACCTTTGTGTTAATTATATGATGACAGGAATAAATGTTTTTTTATATAAGAATTGGATGGGTGTTCTTTTTGTTTTATATGCCTTTTTTCAATTAAAATGATTTCATTATACTCCAAAATTATTGACAAGAAGGATCAGAGATTTTGACTGGTATTAAAGGCTTGTGGTTGCAGAGCTTATACGACCACTCATGTCTGTCTGTCCTTCCGTAAAGTTTTGCTGTTTAGTGTGATGCCATCAGCAGTTTTCAAGTTAACTTTCATGGCTTGCAGGGTGTAGAAAGATCTAGGTCCCTTTCGATATTTGTAGCGCCACCTACAATATTATGCAATATAGGGGTCAAAATTGGAAAATCGTGTGAACACTCTGGCATCTGTAATTTTTTGCAGATCTTCACGAAATTTGATGGGATTGTAGGGGAGGTCAAAGTCTAAGTTGTTAATGATACTAGTGGCGCCACCAAAAATTTGACGGAAATTATGAGCAAAAATGTGTTTCAAGATATAAAATTCCGTATCTGGAAAAGTAATTGTCCCCCGCCACCGAAGGTGGCATAGGGGGACATAGAGTTAGTGAGGATAGGGGGCCTGCCGTCCGTCCGTGCATCCGTGCTTCCATCCGGGAGCATATCTTTAGAACCCTAAGATATAGAATAATGAAATTTATACCAGAGATGCATCATACCATGGGCATGTGCACTGTGTATTGTTTTTGACCTTGACATATTTTCAAGGTCACAGAGCCCAAGAACATATCCATTTTCGTGTAGAGCCTAAGAACATATCCATTTACGTGTGTCTGGCAGCATATCTCTAGAACCCTTAGAGATGGAATAATGAAATTTATACCAGAGATGCATCATACCAAGGACATGTGTGCCATTTATTGTTTTTGACCTTGACCTATTTTCAAGGTCACAGGGCCCAAGAACATATCAATTTTTGTGCATCCAGACATGCTTTTTTATGGTATAGCTTACTTCTGTATTCTCATGCTTGGAATGCTTGCTTGTAGTGGCACCTACCCTATGTGTAGTGGCACCTATCCCTGTGTGTATAATGGCACGGGGACAGAGTTAGTGAGGATAGGGGGCCTGCGACATAGACTTAGTGAGGATAGGGGGCCTGCCCTCCGTCTGTCCGTCCGTCCGTGCATCCGTCCATTATATTGCCATGACAATCCTATTTGAAATATAATTTTCACTATGTATGATTGTGATATATTTTTCATGTCCCAATGTTATAGCTATATCATTTTCTCCATGTTCTTTGTACATACCATATCATATATTAAGGAACAAACTTGGTATATGATATCATACATATAATTTTATACCTAGGTGGTGCATCCTTTCAACAAGTGCAACCACTTTTGCAACTGTTTGCCCCACTTGATGTTATATTGTATAGGCCCTATGTGTGGCATTAAAAAATACTGTGGCGGGAGACGTAGATCCTTTGGATCACTGTGCACTTGTTGGATTAGACTTGCCAAATTTATAGGATATATAGGCCATGTCCAATGCTAGAATTTTATGTAATATCAGAGTCGAGTCTGTTGACCTATTTTTGTGAGGTGACCATGCCTGTTAAGTAGAAAGAGGTGCTTTTGTAATGGCAGGGTGTAGCTTGGACATCAATGGCAGAGAGAATTGAGCCTCCAGATGAAAATTGCACTTGTTTACATTGTACATTATAGTGAACTTGATGACCTACATTTTGCGTCACGGTGACCCAGTAATTATGGAGTTTGGCAGTTGTCCAAATTTATTGTTTCTCTTCAATAACTGGAAAAAGGTTTTTTACCCAATTTGAACAAACAGACCATGCAGGGAAAGCTAGAGGTGGGGTGCATATTTTGAATGCTAACAACTTTTTAATCCGAGTTGAAGGTCAAGGTCAAATGGCCAGTTTGAATAGAGTGGTCATTTTCATGAATGCTCTGCACCCTACAATTTTTGAGTTCGGCCCATTTAATGTTAAGAAGTCCTGAAGCATATGAAGTTCTTTGTCGACATCAATGTTGGTGGTGCCACTTATAGAATTATGTTATACACAGGTCCAAATATGACAATCTTGTGACCAGTCCAGCATCCGTAATTTTTGATAGATTTTCATGTGATTTAGCGGGATTGTAGAAGAGGTAAAAATGTCAGTTGCTTTTGATACTAGTGGCGCCACCTATAATTATGAGTTAAACTGTTGTGAAAGGTACAGAATTCCATATCTTGAAAAATATTGGAATTAGATAAGCAAAATTTAGAAAATATATAGATCATGTCCAATGCTAATACATTATATAAGATCAGTGACTTGGACCTATTTTTGTAAGATCACCAGGCAAAAAGAAGTGAGCCTCTAGATTAAAATTCCACTTGAGTACATTGTTTATAAAATTCTACTTGAGTTCCTATGTTATTAGTCACCATGACCCAATGATTGTGTGACCTTGACCTATTTTAAAGGTCATTAAGCACTTGAGAAAAGGACATTTAATTCAATATCTAGATAAAGAATAGGGGGAATGATACCAAAGGTACCACAAATGTGTATGATGTGGAAGTTTGATATTGCATAATATGACTAGCCTTGATTAATTTTTCAAGTCAGGGATTGATTAAATTTCAGAAAATGATTTTTTAGTGATGGGGGTAAGCAGAGCATAAGGCCCATGGGCCTCTTGTTTTTACAAACTTTGAATATGATACCATACTGTGGTGGCCGTTTTGCAGGTCTTAAAAAAGAAAAAGGTTTCTTTCAATCATAGAAAAATTACAAGGAAAGTATTTGCCCATTTTTTGGTAAGTCTACCCAGGGATGTGCTACAGACATATCCCTGGTCTACCCCATATAAGATTTTCTGACATGGAGGAAGATGCTGAAAATCATCTGATTGTTCTCCCAAGTTTGTACCTACTTGGCATTTTGCCTCATGGGGGTATTGTCGTCATGTCTGTGCATTTATTAATCCTTTCATCTCCTGACCTTAGGGATCATGTCAGTGTCACAGTTCACGTCATGTGACATTTTGGGGCGTGGGGTCCAGAGCCACGGACGTTAATTTCACAAAAGTGGGACAAAGCTTTGTAGAGCTGAAAATTAAGGTCTGTTTTTGTGGTGCATCCATCTCACATAGTCCTTTGTGCACTTTGCAAAAGCATACACAGCAGCTACATGCTGTGTCAAGTGCAGGTGCAGTTAACACTTATCCTTGTCACACCCCTTTGATAGCATATATTCTCCAGGGACTTTGGTCACACCGTGACAAAAGCACACGATTTTGGAAAGCTATTGACTTAGCCCTCAACTTTACACAAGAATAAGTCAAAGGAACCAAAATATATCAATTGGGTTAAAATATCTACACAAATATCACAAAAACACCAACCTGAAAGTAAATTCCTGTATTTTATTTGCATGTTAAATAAAGAAAATAATAATCTTCGGAACAGCCTGTTCTAATGTGTTCAGCGTCAGCGACTACAATAATTAAATGTTACAAACAGTCCATATACTTATACTTTTATAGGCTATTCAAAGTGCACTTACGAAAACAGGCTACACGTTTGATGGACGGTCACGGAAGGATCATTTCGATGTTAAGACAGGGGTGATAGGTCTAAAAGTCTTGCGTCGTAGCTGTGACACTGACATAATCCCTTACGGATACGATAACTTTTGAACAAATTGAGTTATTATCATGAGAGTACTGGCACTATAAAAGCATCTTCTTGACTGCGTGACTGACATTCAGCAACCTTGACTAATTGTTAAGGTCACAAGGAGTTCTATTTTTACCCTTGCAGATGTAATAACTTGAGAACAAATTGACTTACTTTCATTAACCTTGTACTTCAGAAGCATCTCGTATGAAGCTTTTCTGAGTTCGACATTCAGTGACCTTGACCTACTTCAAGGTCACAAGCGGTCATTGTACCCTGGCTGAGGGGTCTGAAGGTCGTTCCAACCATTAATATATCATCTATTGATTTCCTGAAGGGAGTGCCATATTATTTCAAATGTGTGTCTGAACTTTATACTTTGATTCTGAAAATTCCCAAGGCAAACTGGGCATGGCATGGCTTTACAGTAACTGGTGTACGACCTAGTATGATACCAAAAATCACAGGGGCAACCAGCAGAATGGTTGTCATCATACTCTGGTCAATACGAACCCATTTATACTGACCGGCAAAGTCACTGTCCACCGAAAACCCTAATCAGTATTTTCGGTGGACAGTGACTTTGACAGTCAGTATAAATGGGTTCGTATTGACCAGACATGAATATGACTTCAACCGTTCTGCTGTTTGTCCCTGTGCCAAAAATAAATGAATGAGATAAATCATTGGTGTTCGAAAATATTTCTTAACTTTTGTATGGCACTCCATATCCTATGTCATGAAACTCAACGTGGCCATGGTCATGGCATTTTGAAGGTGTTTCTGTATATTTCAAAGGTATATGAGGTCAAGATGCTGCCCTCAATGCGGGACGCCACAACTGCATACCGGGTTTTCTTAGTAACCTCTGTATCGCCTTGTAAGATACGGGCTGCTGCCTCTGCGGGCAAGCGAGATATTACTAATATTTTGGAAGTAAAGAACACTTAGTACAAGCAGATAGAAATGCATTGTAATTTAGGATGCACTAAATGAATATGACTTTGACATTAATCTCTACCAAAGGACACTAATTTTATGAGAAAAGGATATCCAGAGCTGTCTATGATATGCCCGTGCGTCCTCCGTGATTGACAAGCGTGAGCCCCGTGCTTTGTGGTGGGAAATTAATATGCATCTCTCGTGTTCAGCGCTGAAACAGAGAGTATATATATATATATATATACATTTATTATTCAGTAAAACCTATCATTAGTGAACACCCTTGGGTTTGAGGAAAAGTGTTCACTATTTTAAGGTGTCCACTTATCTCGGGTTTGTTAACATGAATAGAATACACACAGTGTTGCCAACCTGCCGCACTTAAAATCCGGGAGGTGGAAAGTAAAATTCAGGGAGATTGATAAATTAACATGAAATATAGAAGGAAAATATTGATAAAATTCAGGGAGGTGGCTAAAAATTGCCAAAAATCTAAATTTTTCAACATCAAATTCCGGGAGTCTTCCTGGTAATCCAGGAGTGTTGGCAACACTGTACACAAGTGACCAAGAAATATGTTCACTAAGACCGAGTGTTCACTTATCACAGTATTCACTTAAGATAGATTTTACTGCACATAATGTATGGGGTTGTAGACATGGTACAGTTCAAGTAGATGAGGAATCGGCAAAGTTGGTTCACTTGTTAATAATGCAGGATGTGGCAGAAGTGGAGATATTATGATCAATGTAGACTTTCATATCCCAGACGGCAGTCCAGCCTTGTTCCTATGGACACACCAGCTTTCACAAATGTACAGTGCAGATGTATGAATATGCGAGTGCATGTTGAGACCCAGCATATTATCATTTCAGTCGACGACGCTACATTTTACTGAACCACCAAAACCAAGGAAAAGTGACATGTACATAAAATTATTGTCGTAATACACTGGCAGGCATATAAAACTAAAAAAAAAAAAAAAATCTGACATCATAGGTAAAACTTAAAACCCCTTGAGTGAGGGCAAATCAAAACTTTAGTGATGACAATTTTCAAAGTGACCAAAATAACAATACAGTCTGATCACTTTACAGTTTACCTAGAACTGGAAGTTACTGAGGGTGTCTAAGCTTTATCTTAATGCCACCTCTAAAAAATCTTATTAGGCCTAACAACAAACGAAAATCAATTAGATAAAAAATACTCAATGAATTGTGGCATTTGGGAATAACGAAGATGACATAGATCACTCTTATTGCATGCAATTGTCGGTATTTTAAGAGAAAGTGTATGTAATTAAAGTTAGAAGAAATATATTTTGGATAAATAATAGTTTCAGATACCTTTTGTAAATCCGTTTAGATACACTTTTCTGTGTGCATTTAAAGGCCATGGTTGTCTGATATTAGAATTTCTAGTTCTGTTTTAAATTATTTTTGCCCCTTCGAAGCTTGATGAATCATTTGACGCGGGTCCAGCGAATCTGATATATTTATGTCTTTTTTGTCCTTTGGATATTTTGGCCGTCCTATTGCAATTGTTTGCTAGGATGGGGTGAACAAATGTTTGGTTTGCCTGAAATGATTAAATCCACTCTTCCTGCTCCACACCATCATGCTCAACTTAAGTTCACACCATGTACCCATTTCTAGCTTATCACTAAGGAAGTGACATGGAATGGATCAGCCTGTTGGAAGGGGGGGGGGGGGTCGGTACGCTGGTACAGGTAATTATTTTTCGAGAGAACGCAGTACGGAAATGAAAATCTTTCAAAATTTTGAATAGTACGGAAAACAAGAGGGCTTCCAGTACGCCAGTACGATAAATAAAAAGCCCCAGTACGCCAGTACGGGAAACCCCTTACCGACCCTGTATTGGAAGGAAGAAACACTATAATAACGTGGAGCTGTCTCGTAATAGCTCTATGGTAATAAACACAGAACAAAGAAGGGCGGAAGTCAGATTAAAGCCACCTGGCCCGGCACCCAGCATATTCCATTGAGGCTTTTGTTCTCCTGTGATAAGCATGTATTGGGTACATAGGCCTAATGCAGTGTTGCCAACCCTCCCGAATTCCTCGGGAGACTCCCGGAATTTTATGCTGAAAATACTTGAAAAAGTGTGGATTTTTGACAATTTTGAGTCACCTCCCGGAATTTCATCAATATTTCCCTTCTGTATTTCATATTAATTTATCAAACGCCCGTAATTTTGTTTTTTATCTCCCGGATTTTAAGTTTGGCAGGTTGGCAACACTGCTAATGTGACCTCAATCAGATAAAAAATAGCTATTTTTTTTTTTTTTTTGTAGGTACCACTTTAATGACCATTGATCCAAATCCAATGTTGCCTTCAACAGGTATCAAGTGTAAAACCCTTTAGTTCTCACATGAGGGTTAAAAAGAGGGAGCACAATATCTATGTATATTCTATATTCGGAACGAGCGGGACTCGAACCTGCTACCTTTGGCACCAGTCGCCTAGCTGAAATAAAGTAAATAATAAGTGCCAAACGAATTAAAAGGAAAATGAAAATAAACAGAAATTAAAGAGAAACTAGTGATAGTAGTAGTTCTGGTATCCCCCGTATATACGGTGTTAGAGGAATTAAATATAGCATAAAAATAAAAATGAACTAAAATGAAATAAATTGTAAGTGTTAAATGAATTCCAAAAATGAAATTAAACTAAACATAAAATAACAATAAAACTCCACCCTTCCTTGTCCGTGCCATTTTTAGCACGGTAGCGCTGATAGCAGAAACTAAAATTTCTTTAACCGTGCGATTATATCATAAAGATCTAAGTAATAATGAAGATGTATACTAACAAGTTCGCTTCACATGGTAGAGCATACACTATTTCAACTTATCTAACTGATATGAAATAG
Organism: Hermodice carunculata; assembly: GCA_964020975.1. NCBI lineage: Eukaryota > Metazoa > Annelida > Polychaeta > Eunicida > Amphinomidae > Hermodice > Hermodice carunculata. The sequence goes on from OZ026619.1 coordinate 91,128,122, forward strand.
TCATGATGTGATGATCAAAATTATGCTAATTAGGGGCAATTAACATTTTAAAAGCTCCACATCTTCAAAACTATCATAGATAGATACAAAATTCAAAGTTCAGCATATAGGTTTGTGACATCTTGCCAATCTAATGGACAGTAAACAAAAGTTGTGAAATTTTAAATTATGCTAATTAAGGAACTTTGAAAATTTAAATCTTGAATATCTTTAAAACCATAATAGATAGAGATGCCATTCCCAATTCAATATATAGGTTTGCGATAGAGGTGCATCCAATGAACCATGAACCAAACTTGTAGGGTTTGAATTTATGCAAATTAGATGATTACCTAAAGTTAAATCTTGAATATCTTCAAAAATATTACATATAGAGATGCGATTTCAACTTCTGCATATAGGTTTCTGCTATAGGCGCATTCAATGAACCATGAACCAAAATTGTAGGATTTTAATTTTTGCGAATTAGGTGAATACACAAAATTTAAATCTTGAATATCTGCAAAATTATTATAGATAGAGATGCCATTCCAACATCAATACATAGGTCTGTACTATAGGCGCATCCAATGAACCATGAGCCAAAGTTGTAACATTTGAATTTATGCACATTAGGAAAATACACAGAATTTCAACCTTGAATCTTTTCAAAGCTATTAACAAAATTTCAGTCTTGAATATCTTCAACACTATCATAGAGACAGTTGCCATTACACATTTGGAACTTCTGTCACAGCTGCATACATTCCATGGCAGTTTCTCCAGGCACCCAGACTGATTTGCTAACAAGCGAATCAAATTTTGTAGGAAAGAAAGAAACAAAGAGAGTGTGTGTCAAAACACACTCTTTCTTTCTTTCTTTCTTTCTTTCTTTCTTTCTTTCTTTCTTTCTTTCTTTCTTTCTTTCTTTCTTTCTTTCTTTCTTTCTTTCTTTCTTTCTTTCTTCTTTCTTTCTTTCTTTCTTTCTTTCTCTCTCTCTTTCTTTCTTTCTTTCTTTCTTTCTTTCTTTCTTTCTTTCTTTCTTTCTTTCTTTCTTTCTTTCTTTCTTTCTTTCTTTCTTTACCAGTGAATTTATCCGGCACTTTTCTCTGACACTATTACACATAGAAACTCCAAAGTTGGCATGATTGTACCTCTATACAAGTTTTTCCTTTTCATGCAGAGGAATGAAGATATTTAAAATTATGCAATTAGGGGCATTTGAAACTTTAAATCTTGAATATATTCAAAAGTATAACAAATACAGATGTCATTCCAACTTCTACTAGGAGGTTATTCACCATTGCGCATCTAATGAATCTAAAACAAAAGTTGTAGTAATTTAAATTATGCTAATTAGCAGCATTTGAAATTTTAAAACTTGAATATCTTCTAAACTATTATAGACAGAGATGTCATTCAACTTCTACTAGGGCGTCATTGACCATTGCGCATGTAATGAATCTAAAACAAAAATTGTAGCAATTTAAATTATGCTAATTAGCAGTATTCGAATTTTTCAATATTGAATATCTTCAACACTATTATAGATAGAGATGTCATTCTAATTTGTACTACAGGGTTACTGACCATTCCGCACCTAATGAACTAAAAACAAAATTTGAAGCAATTTAAATTATGTCAAGTAGCACCATCAGAAATTTTAAATCTTGAATAACTTCAAAGCTATAATAGATAGGAGATGCCATTTCAGCTTCTACTACTGTGTAATGGACTAGTTGTACATTGCCATACCAATATGCTTTGAAGACACACACTCACATACTGATTTGCTATGCAGCAAATCATCTTTTCTAGTTCAGTTTTCGTTTCATGTGTTATTTCATGGCCATTATAAAGTTTGTTCTTGATTTTACATTAGTCATTATGGTCCGCTGTGTTTTTGAGGGGTGTTGGAGTGCCAAATGATAAGTGGCGCACAGAAACAAACCAATACAATACAGCATTGCAAATCATTGTACATTCCCCGAGTAGATCAATATGGTACGAAAATAAATAGGTGTCTTGGTCTCATACATAACAAAATATAAATTATCAATATGCATAATTGTATAATTGTATGTAAGGTACAACTACAATACTGTCTATAACCACAGCACTCCACATCGGCTGTCAGTCATGTTTACGTTGTTACTTTACAACCTGGTTTAATTTAAGATAAATGGTCACCGTCAAGCCCTGATTTGCCTGCTAAACAGAATTTCTGGAGGGCGATATACTGTTGGCCTCCAGCCGGGGACCAAAGAACGTCTGCTAAGGAGGTAAAGCCCTGACATGTCATGAGTAATATTAACCTGATCACATCCATGGACCGACAGCACCACGCTGGGCGGTAAAAAATTGCGAATAGGTTGCATCAGTTTTCAAGCATTGTGTCACAGATTCGCTCAGGTCCAGGAGATATAAGGATACACTAGAAAAGGAGATTTGCTTCAAAGCAAATCTGTGTGCCTTCAAAAGTTGTGAATATGGCTGGATGAAAAATTTAAAGGTCCAAATGACCTTGACCTTTGACGTTTAGAGGCTACATGTTAATTACAAAATATGCAGTGTTGCAATACCCACAATTTGGGTCCAACTTTGTCAAAATTGCCATGAAAATTGACAGAGTTATGGCTGGATGAAAATTTCAAAGGTTCAAATGACCTTGATTTTTGACACTTAGAGGGTCACATGCAAATTACAAAAATGTACAGTGTTACAATATTTACAATTTAAGCCCAGTATGAGTCAAAGCAGATGAAAATTAACCAAAGTATGGCTAGATGAAAAATTTAAGGGGCTAAATGACCTTGACATTAAGAGGTCACATGTAAATTTTTAAAAAATGTCCAGAGGTGCAATACCTACAAGTTGAGTCCAATATGATTAAAATTTGATGAAAATTGACAGAGTTATGGCTAGATGAAACTTCGAAGGTCCAAATGACTTTGACCTTTGACATTTAGAGGTTACATGTAACTTACAAAAATATGCAGTGTTGCAATGCCTGCAATTTGGGGTCCAACATGGTCAAAATTGGATGAAGATTGATAGAGTTATGGCTGGATGAAAATTTCAAAGGTCCAAATGACCTGGACCTTTGACCTTCAGAGGTTACATGTAAGTACAAAAAGTTGCAGTGTTACACAGCTATAAATTGAAGTTGGATTGGTTACCTCTACCTATAATAGTTTTTGGAGATACTCACGATTTAAATTTTCAAATGGCCCTATTTAGCATAATTTTCAAATTCATCACCCCTCTTTATAAAAAGACATGACTTCATGTCTGGGGCTATAATAATGGCAAATTTGGAGTTTTAAAAATAGTATCTGAGAAAATTGTCAGACAAAACGTATGGTAAAGAAGAAAGAAAGAAGGAAAGAAATAAAGAAACCCAACAAAAACAGAATGTTTGTGTTGGCACACAAGCGTAGTTAAATTATTCAACGTGACTTGCAGTACCCAAGACCGGCTTAAGTTCTGCCCGAACGGCAGCCCTGCATTCAGCTTTGCCCAAACGACAGCCCTGCATTCATGCTCTGATAAGATGGCGCGCTGAACGGCATGTCCCACTTTTCCTTGCACAGGAGTAAATCTACATTCGTTGCCAGGCCAGGTGAAATAGGATTTAGCACTTTTTATCAGTATTTTAGACTGAAAATTTTATACAGCATATTAATTGTAATTATGTCTATTTAACACAAAGAGAAACTTAACAAACCTTAATCTGTAAGCCCATGTACCGTTAGAACACTATCAAGTCCGATATTCTAAGAACCAAGTCCTATTCCGCACCATTCGCTGAAAAACTGCATAGTTCTAAATCATTATACCACATTCATTTGTGAAAGGAACATATCATGTGCATAAAAATTGAAATTTAAAGGCAAATTGGAGACTTTATTAGCCTTTAAAAAGTTGGGTCATCAGCGGGAAACCAGCGCAAGACTTGTTTTGGTAACATTAATCCCTGGACAAGTCATTCTGCTTACTGGCGGCACCATATTTGCATTTCCAATACAAACATCCCGAGCTGATGTGTTACGGAATAAAGCGAATATGGTGCTCCTTTGTCAATAGGCCTATTTAAAGATTTGGCCCAAATCATATAAACATAATGAAACTACTTTTAAAGAATAATATGCAAACACAAATATTCTTTGGCTCTTCTTTCTTACTTCTTTTTCTTTGAAAATCGGTGGGAACATTACATCTGTGATGAACTTTGGTACCTTACCTTGAATTGTCAGAAGTTTAAAATCATGTAAATAAGGGGCAATTTGATTTTTAAAGTTTCAGAGCTTCAAAAGTAATGCAGATAGAAAATTTCAAGTTGTGCATATAGGTTTGTGATACCTGCCAATGTAACGGGTAATGAAAAAAGTTGTAACATTTTAAGGGCGTTGTACACTTTTGCAAAACTGTACACAGAAAACATTACTTTGCCCCAAACATGTTTTTATATACACTAGACGTCTCATTTGAGATCCCATAAATTATCGTTTTTTGGAAGTATACGCTTCGGTTAACATATTGAAAATAGTAAAAGCTCTGTAAATGTTAAGAAATTGAATTTTTATTGCTATATAAGAAAACTTCAATTTGACTGTTTTTGCCTAAAAACATAAAAAACAAACAAACAAACAAACAAACAGAAAACAAAAAACCCAAAAACAAAAACAAAAATAAAAACAAAAACAAAAACAAAAACAAAAACAAAAACAAAAACAAATAAAAACAAAACAAAACAAAACAAAACACTTCCCCCCCCCAAAAGAAAGAAAAAGTCAACCAAACCACCCCCCCAACCCCCCAAGAAAAGTGAGAAACATAATTTTCTTATAGGAAATGAAAAAGTACACTTCTAGCAGCAAAAATGTTACTTTTCATTGTTGATAAGGGTTTTATTTTAAAATTTACAAGATGTTTAAACTTACATAAAATTTAAAATTTGTAAAAAATTTAAAGCAGCCATAAAGTTAGAACTAACCTCTGTTTCAAAAATTAAAAAAAAATCGTTTTGGACAGTATTGTGTGTGTTTTCATTTGACACTATAAATAAATCTGATTTTATTTTTCTAACTGCTATTTTAAATTTTATGCAAAATTCAAAAGCGATTCTAAAATCTTATATTCAGAGCCAGAATCAAACTTATTGTTATATTTCTTTCAGAATTGAACATTTTTTCATTAGAGTCATAAAGTGTACCACGCCCTTAAATTATGCCACTTTGGGCACCTGAAAACCTTAAATGTTAAAATTCTTTACAATTATAACAAGTGAAATTGCAGATCCAACTGTAATATATAGCTTCATAGTTTAGCTGAACTACGAACCAACGTTTTAACCTTTTAACTTATGCAAATTAGTCAAATACACGAAAAAAGCTTGAATATCTTCGAAATTATTAACGATAGACGTGCTTATTATCTTACTGCAATATACAAGTTTGTGCTATAACCACTTCCAGTAAACACAGGGCTAAAATACCATTTCAATTTATACAAACTGGGCAAATACAGAAGATTTAAGTCTTGGATATCTTCAACACAGTTATAGATAGAGATGCCATTCAAATTTCAATTTATGTATTTGTGATATAGGCACATCCAATGAACAATTAACAAAAGATGTTGCATTTAAATTGTTAATGAGGGATTCAATGGAATTCAATTATCTTTGCAACTAAAGTAGATAGAGTTGCCATTCTAACTCACAGAGCTTGTGCTGCGGACTCACCTGATATGCAGTAAACAAAAGCTGCAGCATTAAAAATTATGCAAAGTGAATTATTTTTGAAAAAATGGAAAATACTTCCAGTTAAAGATATTACTTTTGATATGCATTCCATTTCCTAGCTGACTTTTCAGTGAAATGGCATATCATGCGCACGTCAATCAAATAGAGCTTGAATCTGTGTAACCATGTGCAGCCATTTCAATATTGAAACCTTTTTATGTGAAGTATGACAGACCAGCTGCCATTAGGATCAATGACACACAAGCTGAGTCTGACGACACACAAAAGGGCAACAGAACGTGTCACAAACGTTGCGGCTGGCTAATAATTGCAAAAATACTTTTACATGCGCTCTTTTTCTTGGCATATTTTCGGCCGAAATATGTTTATTTTCTTACAATAAAAACTTTGTTTGTTAAGAAGGGAAAGGAAGCTCAATTTCTTTACAATTCATAATTCTTGAATTCGTAATATCCATGTTTACAACTAGGATGCATTGCTAAAACGCGAAAATACCTGTAATTAGTTTCAAATGGAATACAGATGATATTAAAATACGTAAGCAGGCTACTTTTCAATCTACAATGTCTCACAGTCATTCTGACAAGGGCCTTCCAGTTCCACACTTTTTTCCTGTACCAGTACCAAACAAACGGTCAATGGCTACAACGCATACATATTCTGCAGGCTGCATTATTGCCGATGTGACATTTCCTTGCTGCTTATGATCTGTTGTCTTCACTTACGACTATGTATTTATGTGTGTGCTTCCCGACCGTGGGGGCTCATTATAGTTAGAAAATAATGGAGGAAGATTCAACTTCAAGGTTTATTCAATTTTGGCAGCCCATAAAGGATGCATCCTACAAGAAGAGACAGGTTTGTTGTGAAACAGTCGCAAAGTTTCTCCATCAATTGCACTGAATTATGTTGCTACATTGGCATCGTATTGCCAAACCAATTACCGCCCAACGTAAGTTTGTTTTGAGAGCGATGTTGCTGAAAGCTGTTTCGAAGCGGTAAGTGTAAACATAGATAGAACTGTGCAGCCTGTGCCCTGCTCAGATACCATTAAAAATCACACCATCTGTAAAAGCATTGGATTATTAAAGGGCCACTCAAGATAGTAATGCAAATGCTTATAAAAATGCTGCTCTGTGTCATGTACCAAGGGTTTTACTTGCTGCATTTCACGCCATGACAACATGCCAAAAACCAAGACAAAAATGGAATTCTCGACTTGTCCTGAGTTCCAACTGTCGAGCCATATAAAACACAGACTATGTTTTATTGGCAATGAAAAAAAAGACAGATATGATAAAAGCCAGTTTGAATTCCTAAAAGTACAATATACCCATTGTGTTTATTTTAATTTTCTCTTACTCTGAATGTTCAGGGAAGGTGTGCATTTACAAATTACATAAACAACTTGAAGACAAATCAAACTGAAAACGTGCTATTTTGTTGCATGCACTTCGTCAAGTATTATATTGATGTGGAAAATACGTACCGAAGTTTCGATGCAATACAGCCCTTCGTTGAGGAATTCAAGCACCACTGCTCTATATATTTCTTTTTTTTTTTTCCAGGATAATACTGGCTCTCGTTTATGTTTAATACGCATAATAGATAAACAGCTTTATTTCAGACTAAAAGTCCATATATACACATCACATACATAAAAATATATACATGTTGGTAAAATAGTATAAAGGGTAGTAGGATCAACCTCCGGTGAGGATGGCTCGCCACTTACGTGCAAAGATGGAGGTTTGCATGTCGCTATTCTCAAGTTTACAGGGTAACTCATTTGTGCTTTTATGCACCCTGCAAACAAAACTGTACACTATTTTGCGGATCAGCTCTTTGAATGATAAAACGCCTATCTGGACAAACATATTGCCAGCCGAACATGATTTTTGAAGACCCATAAGCCATCGAAATGAGCTGTTGTAGCACACTGAAAATTTTTGGTATACTGACAGCCTGTAGGTAACCCAAAGCTGGGCTTTATACAGCGAAGTACAGTAGGATTTAAACAAGCACATTTTAACCTCATCACTGCAACATGAAAACTTTCGCTTAAGCATGTTTGCCCTGGTGCATAACGAACGATATTGCCGGCCAATGTGATAATTATCGATAATGCCTTTGAATTTTAAAATGGGTACAATCAGTCTCCTTGATGGGGAAGTGTACATACAACCTTCTTCATGGGGGAGTGGACATACAAAAATGAGATTTCGAAAAGGAGGTTCTACTAGGAGAGAGATTTTTTAAGAAATATTTTTAATACGAGGACTCTTGTGCATAATACATAGAGTACATGCTTATACAAACGAAAAAAACACGTTTATGTGAATGTTTGACGAAGAGCAATTCAGTGTTTAATACCTAATGATGAATTAATTGATGGGGGTCCAAATGATTTATATTACAAATAACGATACGTCACATGGAGGAAGCTGACACAGCACTGGAAAAAAAACTGTGCAAACCTAACCTTTTTAAACAAAATTTATTATGGTAAAATCATCTGTTTTATTTGATAAAGTGTTGGATTTTAACAATAATCGAACAGAATTGAAATTCCCAATCAAACATGCAAATTTTGGGACAGGTGAATAATTCTCAATTGTTTGCTACGCAGTCATTGCATCATATCAAAATAATTTGTTAAATGTGTCAAGTTCATGAAGTTACAGGGAAAAATTATTTTTATAATGCTTATGGATATATTTGCATGAAAACAAACCTCCACCCTACTTTTGCGATTTCTGAAACTGAAGATCTCTTCGTATTCTCCGTTCTTGAACTCCCATTATGATATGAGACATTGTGTATAATTTAAAAAAAAAATGAAAATTAAATTGCAACACAGCAAATGCACAAGTATTGGCTACTTGTGTAAATTGAGAAACTCACGTCTTGACGCTGTTGTCTCACCTTGGACACATCTGGATGTAAAAATCAAACCATTTCATGCGACTATATTTTTAAAAGAAATTGTTTAAGTAACAGACAGACAGACAACGGACGCAAACCGATTTTATACCCTCCCTTTGTCTGGCAACCATGCGGGGTGGGGGGTGGGGGAGGGGGTCCCTGGTATACTACGCTGGTACAAATAATAATTTTGCTCTGGTAAAAGGAACAAAAAATAAGAAAATGTACAAATAATGGTTGGTACGAAGTATGGAAATTAAAAGGGCTTCCATTACGTAAGTACGGCAAATAAAAGTGTCCAATACGCCAGTACGGAAAACCCCTTACACCCCCCCCTTCCTTACCAGATTCATTGTCAAATCGCCACAGCAAAATACTGTCTCTGCACGTACATCTGATAATGGTTCTTTCATCAGACTGTAGTTCGTTTAAAGTTATAAAACTCCCTGGCATATATTGTAGTTTCGTGTGTTTCCATGTAAACACATCATTTTTGATGAGCAACTTAATTTATTCTCATCATCGAGGGTAGTACCTATTTTAGGTCCCAGTTGCAACATGACATGTATTTCTCAACTTAAACGATCGATTCAACATATGTCTCGAGCTGTAGCATGAACTTTTAATTTTTGCTCTCTGGGCACCCTTCACAACGTGCCATGCAGTGAGCATAAGAAATGTTGAATCTATTTTCAAACGTATTGCAGGTAGAGGTGTCAATTCAACTTAAGTTAAATTATTTGTAATGTAGGCACACCAATGAGATGAAAATGAAAGTTATAAAATTTTAATTTATGCTTATAAAGCACACTTGGAAGATTGAAATGCTTGACCGGTTCAAAACTGTTACAGATAAAGCAAAGTCAAATTTCAATTCGCAGGATAACGTTTAAAGTATATTTGATTATCTTTGAACCAAACTTTAAGGATTTTAAATTTTGCTAATTTTAAAAGGACACGAGACAGATATGCTGTCAAGCAAATCTTATTTTTCTTGTTTACATCTTTATGTTTTTCCTGACCATTATAAATGTCTGTGTGTGGTACGGTTACTCTTACTTTAGTCTGTAATCCATGAGCTACTGATCCAGGTCTGTAATGTCACCATGGAAGAGGGTTCAAATAATATTCCAATACATAATCATTTATTATAACTATTTTCTAGATCCGCACCTGAGTTTGGTTGTTCGATCAAAAATTCAGCTTGGCGTATTTGGCCAATATTACAGGATGTAATTTTCATTTGTATATCGTCCTTGTCAATTACAATCATAAAGTGAATTTTGCAGAAGGGCAGTAGGATGAATCAGTTTCAAACAGATGAATTTAAATTTTTATTTGTCAGACGTAACAAAGTTTCGAAGTTCTTACAAAGAAATGCAGAAACTGTAATATTTAAACGAAGAGACAAAAGCAACCAGGGGAAACCAGAAAAATAACTCCCGCAAGCAAAAATTAAAAGATGATTTAGAATAGACCACTGCAGATCTTGTCACGTTGTATTAAATAAATCAAAATCTTGCTTTCGAAAAAGGCATAAACATAGTGATAAAAACAATTAAACCACCACATGCATTACGTCTTTGGCTAAGCTGTGTCAAAATCTACATCCTGAACAGGTACCATTTGGATTTGGGGGGGGGGGGGGATCATGCCAGATTTGACAACCGATCGCGAAATGTTTAAATGTAAGGGAAAAATGCCATTGTTATCATTTGGTTTGATATGAAAAAAAATAAAAAATAAAAAACAAAAAACAAAACACCGAACCAGCATCACATTTTGGTAACTGGGAGGAGAGAAATGCCGCCACATGTAATAGCCACTCATAAAAGATATATTTCCTGTTTAGAAAAGACCAAAAGAGACCTTTTCCATGGTACCTAACTCACGCCAAGATCCTGTTATTCTGATCCTGTTAATCTGATAGATCTGATCTGATCTGCATTTGGCACTTACCAACCAACCAACCAACCAACCAACCAACCAACCAACTCATTCACTCGCTGACTGACTGACTGACTAACTAGCTAACTGATCAACTAACTAAATAGACAAACAAAGCAGAGGCTATGCAAAGCAAAGCATTTACTGATGGGCCCACCTGGGCACATACATGGCTCCTGTGACCTTGAGATTAGGTGACAAAGTGTAATCAAGTGAAGAAATGGTGTCAAGGTTCAATTTTGAGTTGCAGGTGGCGAGTCAGTGTGGACATCTTCTGGTCCTGCTTACAAAGAAGCAGTTGGCGGACGGAACCACGGACGGACCAACAACACGAAAACACACACACACACACACACACACACACACACACACACACACACACACTCACACACACACGATGGTATTCGCGTAATTTTGACTGGGTTAACGTTAAAACGGTTAGTATCAATGGCAGAATGTCCCAGGCCCTAAGGCCGTCTGTAACTGTTATGCCGCATGGGATTACTACTTGCCACATTTGCAATATTAGCCCTTCTATTTTCTCAGTTGGGGAGATATCTTTAATCGCACGATACAAGAGCAATCTGTGGAAATTGAATGTCCATCCAATTACGTTAATCTAGAAAGTGTATACCGGGCATATTGATTTTAAGAGAAAAGAATGACCCCCATTCAAAGTTTTGGTTTTTAATTTTTTTTTTTATAAACCTTTACTTTGATCAAAGCTGTTGATAGTTATAATAATAATAATAATAATAATAATAATAATAATAATAATAATAATAATAATAATAATAATAATAATAATAATAATAACAATGATAATATGATGATGATGATGATGATGATAATAATAATTATAATAATTATTATAAAGAATACGGCACATTTCAGGCCCTTAACATTTCTCTGCAATATTAATATAAACAGTTTTCACTTCAAAATGATAGGTAAAGGCTGTTATATTAATGATTATACAAAACATCAATTAATATGTTGACCGTCATCATCTTAAAATTAGCATGTAATTTGAGCTGAAAATACACGTCATCACATAGTCATTCATAGCATTATAGCAAACTCAATTTTCTTTCACAAACGCTCATTGATATACCCAAGTCTGTAATGAATTTGAAGCACAGATTTTGCATCATTGAATTTCTGGAAATTCTGTTATGCTCTTCAGGCTTTGAAATGTTCACTGAGTGTGGACGATATTGACGCGATTTATTGATTATTCTCCAGTTATCGCTTTTGTATGCTGTGAAATATAAATGACGTTTACAAAACTGAAGAATACACAGTAATGGAACTTTTTCTCCATGAAACACGACATACATTGAAAATGTGTTTTCTTTAGAATAACTTCGTAAATTGACACACAAATCGCCTCGAAGTTTAAGACAACATTTCGATACATAGTGTTTTCACAGATGCTTCCGCATTTTGAATTATTTGCACACACCGTTTGTCGAGTGATACTTTCGGGTTAAATGTGTGGAAAAATGTTCTATCATAGATAAAATCAATTCATTAACCAATATGGACGTAACGGGTCTTTCACATTGTATCTACCGTGCTGACGGTTTATTTTGTCTGCGACCAGAATCTGCTCGGTCGTCAAGTAGCCACCCAAGTTAGGAAAGCTATTGACTCAGTCGTATACAATGATCAGGAACGGGTTAAGGATTTGCAATCTGCCAAACTGAGCTGCATACGTATTCAAAGATAATCCCTGAGGGTGTTTAGAAAACAAACAAAAGTCACTTTTATCTTGTTTCCGGATTTAAGATTGACCCCTTATATATGGAGACGTGTTGATGATCTGGAACTATAATGTTTATATGTGCCGGCGGCGCTGTGGAACTTTTAACAAGGAGACTTGGACAATTTTTGGTTTTGTAAGACAGTATTGCAACCGGCTTTAATTTTATGTAAGTGTGCCTCAGGTGATAGCGCCAACAGTTTACGCCTAAAGTTACCCAGGAGAACAAAAGGCAAATTAATCAGCATTTAAACTATACACGGACTTGCTGGACTTGAAAAAATCACAATGCAGCTGATGTTTGTTACTTCTACCCTTGTACTTCTGGGATCCGTCACACTTGGGACAACAACGAAATCCCCATTGAAGAAGCAGTGTCAAATTGGTGGACAAGTTATTGAAAGCGGAAACTTAAGAGTTTTAAGAAACAAGGGAGGGGACTGCAAAGTTTGCTGGTGTACGTACGAGGGGGACGGAAAGTGTGGCGACTGCCCCCGATGTGAAGCCAATGGAAAGCCATTACAACTTGGAGCCTCTGTGAAGATGGGAGCCTGTGCCTATTGCAGGTGTACCATGCTTGGCTTGAAGTGCTCCGTCGGATTCCCTTGCGGCGGCAGTAAGTTGTCTCTATTCGATATTGTCTTTTACGATATAAATGCATTTCCTGTTTTTATATGTTCACTTCTTAAGACAAACTTTGCTCTCGGTCTGCTTAAAGACGTTCGGTACACTGGTCAAAAGAATTTAGAAATCCCTAGTATTTGGTGTGAACCAAGATATTGGCATTTGAAACAAAATGCAAGCAAAAAATTGGCATGTCACGGTGCTACTTTTGTCGCTAGGTGGCGCTACATGTAAGGACTACAGAAATTTGATAGCAAACATCATATATGTGGGAAAAAGCCAAAAAAAATAAGTTAAGGATGCAAAAATATGTTAAAAATAACTCAACATGAGTGTATGCAATGTATATCAAGCCTTTTAATAACAAATATGTAGACAAAACATGCTGGAAGATGACTTTAAATTCATCTCGTCTTGCAAAAATGTATAAGTGCTCACATTATTTTTTAAGTTTGAAATAGAAAAAATATTTACAAATCCCTGAAAAATTGTAGGTGGTTTCCAAAATATGCACTGATCTCATTGATTAACAAAAAAAGATATCATACGGTGCTATTTTTTCCGCAAATGTGCAAAGAATTCATGCATGTTGACTTAATTTGTTCTAAGTTCATAGGTACAAGGTATCCATTCATTGTCTAACTTCGATACCATATCAATATACATGTATGTAGGTTAAATAAGCGGCAGTACGTCGTTAATTTTATATTCCAGTCATAATATACACTTTCATAGTTTTACTGAGAAGAGGCAAACATTTTAAGATTCTCTCCATAGTGCAAAACAGCAATGTGGAAAAAGAGGTTGAAATAAGAATATCAAAATTATAGTTGCCTTAATACATTGTCGAATGGTAACACAGGCAGCACATTATCAAATATGCCTGTGCCACCTTTTGATGCTGGGGTATTACTGTGGTCCCCCACCCTCACCCCCAGTTGGGATAGCATTTATCGTACCACATACACAAGAAATGTAAAGTACACTGGCCAAGCCATATCGTTTTTCTGATTCTGTATTTTTTAGGGACAATTTTTTTTTTTTTACATTCCTCGCATGCAAGATTATCGGCTAGTACACTTAGTTCCATTATTCTACGACCTTCGTCCCAGTTACAACTGTCAGTGTTTACATGTGCATGTGGCATTTGGGGGGTGGGCGTGGCACTTTCGACGGTGGCTTGGTCAGCGTTCGCTGATTGTGTACATGCGTTTTGGTCTACCACTGCCGTGTTTCGACGTATTCTGCCTTGTTTTAAAGCATTGAGTCCTTTGTTTTGGTATTTGTTAACAAACCGCCCATTCTTTTTCCTTTTCACTCTTCGTAAACAATCCATATTTCGCAAACGGAACTGTGCAAAATAGGAAAAGCGAACAGCAGCTAGTGCAGGTATCGACAAATACCAGCTGTAACTGTACAGAGGCATTGGACCATAAATGGTTGCGCATATCGCGGTGTACCGAACGTCTTTAACATTTCAGTATGCCAATAACACGAAACCATGACCACTCAACCGCAAAATGTCGATCGGCAAGTTATTCTGTTTTGAATACAGCGACGTGACGAGCCACAGGAACGAATTGTTGTGGTGTGCTGGCGCTTCCTGATGTTTATGTTATTGTGGAAAATTGTTTTTGTTATTTCAGCATCTTCAAAAGATTCGTCACGGCTATTGTCTTTTTCAAAATAGATTCTTGTCTCATCTTTCTAATTTTTTCTTTCATTTTTAAGAAAACATATGTGTAACTCAAAATTTTAAACAAATCATTTTTTTGACTCAATTATAAATCAGCTGGGATCTATCATTGGTGCACTGCAGGTGCGTAACAAACAATTGTGAATCAATCACTTGTCCCCAAATTTGCATGTTTGCTTGGAAATTTGAATTCTGCTCGATTATTGTTAAAATGAAACACTTTACCAAATAAAAGAGATGATTTTACCATACTAAATATTGTTTGGAAAAATTGGATTTACACAATTTCTTGCAGCGCTGTGTCAGCTTCCTCCATGTGACATATCGCTATTTGTAATATAGAATAATCATTTGGACCACCATCAATTAATTCATCATTAGGAATTGAACACTTAATTGCTCTGCGTTTAAAATTCATATAAATATGTTTCTTCGTCTGTATAAGCATGTACTCTATATGCATTATGCACAAAAGAGTCCTCGTATTAAAAATATTTCTAAAAAATCTCTTTCCTAGTAGAACCTCCTTTTCCAAATCTAATTTTTGTATATCCACTTCCCCATGAAGAAGGTTGTATGTACATTTCCCATCAAGGAGATTGATTGTACACATTTTATAATTCAAAGGCATTATCGATAATTATCACATTATGCGCATTAAACATAAACGAGAGCCAGTATTCTCCCAGAAAAAAAATATAGACAGAGTGGTGCTTGAGTTCGTCAACGGAAGGGATGTATCGCATCGAAACTTCGGTACGTATTTGCCACATCAATATAATACTTGACGAAGTGCATGCAACAAAATAGCACGTTTTCATTTTGATGTGTCTTCAAGTAGTTTATGTAATTTGTAAATGCACACCTTGCATGAACATTCAAAGTAAAAGAAAATTAAAATAAACACAATGGGTATATTGTACTTTTAGAAATTCAAACTGACTGTTATCATATCTCCCCTCTCTCTCTCTCTCTCTCTCTCTCTCTCTCTTTCTCTCTCTCTCTCTCTCTCTCTCTCTCTCTCTCTCTCTCTCTCTCTCTCTCTCTCTCTCTCTTTATTGCCAACAAAACCATTTCAGCTAGGCGACTGGTGCCAAATGTTGCAGGTTCGAGTCCCACTCGTTCCGAACATAAAATATAGTCTGTGTTTTATATGGCTCGACAGTTGGAACTCAGGACAAGTCAAGAATTCCATTTTTGTTCTGGTTTTTTATATGTTGTTTTGGCGCGAAATACAATAAGTAAAACCCCTTAGAATGCAACACAAAGCAGCATTTTTATAAGCATTTGAATTACTAGCTTGAGTGGCCCTTAATCCAATACTTTTACAGATGGTGTGATTTTTAATGATATCGGGGCAGGGCACAGACTGCACAGTTGTATCTATGTTTACACTTACCGCTTCGAAAGAGCTTCCAGCAAAATTGCTTTCAAAACAAACTTACTTTGGACGGTAATTGGTTTAGCAATACGATGCCAATCAATGTAGCAACATAATTCAGCGCATGTGATGGAGAAACTCGGCGACTTTTCTGCAACAACCCTGTCTCTCTATGTAGGATGCATCCTTTGCGGGCTGCCAAAAATAGAATAAACCTTGAAGTTGAATCCTCTCTCCATAATAATATTAACCATATTGAAATACACGGCCGGGAAGCACACACATAAAGAGATAAGTAAAGACAACAGATCATAACAACAAGGAAATAACACATCGACAATAATATAGCCAACAGAATATGTATGCATTGTAGCTGTTTACCATTTGTTTGGCACATGGTACAGGAAAAAAAGTGTATAACTGAAAGGCACTTGTCAGAGTGATTGTGAGACATTGCAAATTGATAAGTAGTCTGCTTACATATTTTATATCATCTGCATTCCGTTATCCATTTCATGGTAAAATGTCGAGTTCCGTATTGCTATAAAGCACTCATACATATTCATCGCTGGAAATGCCGCAGACATATGGACCACCCTTGTAAGATGCATTGATAGGGGCCACTTGAAAACAGATGGCTATTTTTGCCAGACCATGCAGCATTGTTGGCATATCATCTGTAAAGTTCTTAGTCATCATGTGAGCTTAAAGTGCACATTTTTGTTATTTTTTTTTAGCCTTTACAATGATGCTGACACCAGCATTTTAAAATCCTTTATCAAGGTTTGTCGTACAAGGGGTACATGGCACCACGTGTCGTGTCATGCCTGCATGTGCCCCATATGGAATTATCGTATGCAGATCCTCAATTAAATAAGTTTTATTCACTTGCTTACAGGGCCAAAGGACATACTGGGAGGCCCTGAGATCAGTACTGAAGGGAGCGGAGCTGTCGAGGGATCTGGTGAGGATGAGGGACCGCTGAAGCAAAAATCCAAAACGGATAAAGTGGAAGACGGAAGCGGGGAAGGAAGTGGTGCTTAGGCTTATCTTGCTTGATCCAGAGCAATGGCCAACATAAACCGAGTCTCAGATGAATTGTGAGAGATTTTGATAAAGATCTGAGCTCAAGTCTGCCAGACCTGTGTACATATCATAATCTTGTCACCTCAACAACGTGGACATGCTCACATACAGCCAGGAATCTCAAAGAAATTAAAGACACCGGTTCGATATTCAACAAAGTATTCAAATATTGATAGAGAGAGAATATACTTTATATCAATCTCTGAATCAATGTTTATCTACAAAAGAGACAATGAATGGGATTCAGTGATACTGAATGGATCAGGACTGTTTAGTTACATGAAGGAATTTCAATTCCTTGCAGTCGCGTACGTGTATTTTTTAAAATTAAAATTAAGCATATCCACGTTTCGAATGAAATGACGTATTTTGTCGGAAGTACAAATAAATGCAAACTCAATAGAAGAGTAAACAATTAAATAACTGCATAAAATTGTATTCTGTCAATCACAAAGAATAAAACAACAAAACGTTCTAGTTTCTTTAAAGTTTTTTACTTCTGCTTCAAATCAATTAAAGTGTTTATGCGCTGCCAGATTGATAAAAGTTAGCATTAAATTAAAGGGGTCAGATACGATGATATTGCTTGCATCCACAAAATGCTTGCATATGGTATACATTGGCGGCAGTGATTGTCACGTAATATTGTTAAAATTGCTGATCATTTGAAAAATGAGCATCGAAGTGCAACATGTCCAGATAAAAAACCGCATATGATATATTAATACACAAAAATCACTGGAGTTCACATCTGTCAACTCGATCAGTCATTGCCTTGAATTGCTTTGACACTTTTGACATGTGCACATAATTTGCTGTCTTGAACAACACCTAGTTACCCCTAGTGGTAAATCTGCTCATTTACTGAATAACAATCAAGTTGTTTATCATGCCAAATGGTGCACCAAATGCCCAAACCCACAATACTATCCCTTGCTGATTGCATATAGGTGCACCTTTATTTTAGTAACTGAAGTGTCCGGCTTGCCTTCTAATTATAAACAGATCAATTTCCTTGTTTTGTCCTGTTCACTTGGTCTGCCCTCTTACTTTATATGAACAGTGTATTAGCACTGTAAAAGTGGCTAAAGTTCTAATTGGTTAACTTTGGGCACCATTTTGACAGTCTACAGTGTAACAAGCGCAAGCTTCCTGCTACCAGTCAAGATGAAAATAGCACATTTCCCGTTTTTTCATCAGTCTACGAGGGGGGTGATGGTACACTTTCATTACCCTGACCATACATGAAATCTTGTGGTCCTGGGGCACAGTCGGGGGGGGGGGGCACATACTCAACATCAGGATGGGTGTGTGACTCGGACATTTTTATACAATACCCTATCTTAATCCTACACCAGATGTAAAAAGATACCCTTTCTTAATCCTGTAATGTGTTGAAATGAGTGCTGCATTGGTGCATCCCAATTATTACCCCTATCCTAATCCAGGTGTGTACATTTGGGGGGCCTTTTCTAATCCTGGGAGTAATGAAAACAGGGCCTTTCCCGCGGCTCATACCCAGTGCAATCCTACATGGAAGTACGGGGGGGGGGGGGGGCACAGCAAGTGTAGTACAAATGATACTGAACGTGACACGCTTTTTTGGAAGCAAATGTTCTGCAAGAGCAATATCAGAAATCCTTTCGCCAAGTTCTTTGCTCTCTTTGTCCGTTCCTTTCGCTGCTGATTTCTACCATATAAAACAGAAAATTTCGATAAGTTTACTTGTATTTTTACGATTGGACGTTTATGAGTAATTTTTTATGATAAACAATAAATGACGTATCTGCCGGAAAGAGGATCACGGTTCTTCAGAGGGTAACTCTCAGAAAAAGTTTCGGAGCCTGAAATATCCGACGTGTATCTCTGATATCCAACGTGTATCTTTGATAGCGGCTCTTTTTCGTCCCAGCTTAACATTTCACCAAGACTATCCATATGCCAGTCAAAAAGTAAATAATGGCTATGCATCAGAAAACTTCAACAGTTAAAAAGGAGTCACGTAGGTTGTCCGATGCCCCCTTACTTGTTTATTTTTTGTGAAGAGGCACTGGCAAATAAAATAATATTACCGACACAAAAAAGCAAGTCAGGGATGCGCACGTTAAGTCCGTATGCAGACTATCACCACGAAGTTTTTACTTTAATGATGACAAAGCAATCTCTAACGGATTTTTCCAGATTTTTTGAAAAATTATAGAAATACCAGAATTTAAGACAAATTCCGAAAAAAATTACGATTCTGAAATAGAAAGAAAAGAAGGATTTTCGCGAAATTTTCAATTCAGATTTAAATTCACAACGAAGAAAACATCCCATATTTCAATGATCGGGGTGCTGATAACACCCACTACAACAAATGGATTATATATATATATATATATATATATATATATATATATATATATATATATATATATATATAATTTTAAAAAACATGACAGTAGAGACTACACTAGTATTGAAAATTCAGTCTGGCAATTTCTGAATGAAGTTATTAGGGGATACAATAACGGAAGAATTGAATTCTAATATGCTCAGATTCCGGTGGAATGGTAAGCCACATAATGGTTTAAACATATTTATTTCAAGAACGAGACACACAATGTGAAGCTCATGGTGCGGATTGATGCAGTAGATAATAGCACCACGGCATTTTGTGTCATACAGCTACTTCTACCATTTTAAACCTGACGCCGGTGCATCTGCAAATATATTTTTTTCTAGTTAAAATTACCAGAAACGCTCCACGAGCATGCTGTGCATGGTTAATGTCGATCGTCGGCTTCTTGTTTTGAACAAAAATGATCGAGACAATTATAGAAGGGGGTAAGGGGGGGGGGGGGGTTCAGAACGCTGGTACAGGTAGTTATTTTTCTAGAGTTCTCAGTACGGAAAATAAGAATCTTTCAAAATTTTGGATAGTACGAAGTACGTAAAATAAGAGGGCTTCCAGTACGCCAGTACGGTAAATAAAAAGCCCCAGTACGCCAGTACGGGAAACCCCTTACCCACCCTCATTATACAAATGATACAACCCTAGTTCACATAATTGATACTCTATGGTGGCAGATCACTCAGGCCTGTGCTGGAAGCCGTGGCTTCTTCCGTTCTTAAACATAGTATTTTACGGGATACCTTGGACAGAGTTTGACGGCAAGCTCCAGATACGGAAAGTAGTGTCGTGGTTGCTGGAAACACTGTTATAGGCCTACATCGCATGCTGTCCCTCACTTGAACTCCAGGCCTGATTTCTTTGTCTGCGTTCCTTGTTGTGCGCGGCTGTTGTTGTATTTTTTTCCTGCAAAAATGCAAGGATGCGAAACATAACTTAAACTTTTACTATACTTCTTTTATCTTTCAGTGCAATAACTTTATGTATTATATTTTTTCGGCAAAACAAAACAGAAACCTAATCCTGTTTTCAAATTTTGAGAGTATGAAATTCCTGAAAGAAATACCTGTACCAATCTCGGCATGAGGCTAGAAACCAACACAACTTGGGATTCACACATGCATAGGGTTGTCGACAAGAAAAACAAATATTTGGCTTTGTTAAAACGACTTAAATTCAAGTTATCTCCTAAAACTCTTATTTAAATTATTTTCAACGTGGTTATGCTTATCCTGGAATATGGGTGTCTTATTTGTTAATTGAACGAAACGACAGACACGTGTTCTTGAAAATGAAGCAGCCAGAATTTGTACCCCCCTCCCCCGAAGCACACATCATGTGATCGGCTGCTGACTGAATTTGGTTGCCAGACGCAAATATCAAATACTTGTACTTTTTAAAGGATGTTTTCATGCATGGTCTGTGCCCCAGATACCTGTCCAATCTTGTCCCAACCTCAGCCAAAGAAATCAAGTGGCCGAAATTTGTGTAACCTCTTTAACCTCCATCATCTCAAATGCAGACTGATCACCTTGGAGATTCCTTTTTCCCCCTTCTGCCATCTTTTTATGAAATAATCTGCCAGTCAATACTTGCACTTGTGAACTTTCGACAGTTTAAAAACCACCCACATGATACACTTGTTCTTCGTTGAGAAAGTACCTCAGTAGTTTTCCCTGGGAACTCGCTTCGTCAACATCAATCAGCTTAGTGGGATGCTATGCTGTTGCACAAAGCCAAAAAATGACGGACCCCTCTGGCTTATTTAATTTGTTCAGGCGTCCCTAATTAGCATAAATTAGAATTCTACAAATTTTGTTTGTGGGCCATTGAACACGCCTATGATACAAACCTATGCTAATTGTGGTTGGAATGACACCTCCATTTATAGTTTTGAAGCTATTCAAGATTTTAATCTTATGTATTCCTTTAATTTGCATAGCTCAAAATATGTTTGGTTCATTACTCATTGGATATCACAAACCTATAAATTGAAGTGGGATTGGCACGTCTATCATTTATAGTTTTTAAACTATTTAAGATTTACTTTTTGTGTGTCTGCCTAAGTTGTACAAATTAAAATCCTACAACTCTGGTTCGTGATTCATTGGATATGGTTATATCACAAACATGTAAATTGAAGTTGGAGGAATGGCACCTCTGTCTATAACAGTTTTGGAGATGTTCAGCTTTTAAGTTTTCCAATGCGCTGATAAGTGTCATTTAAAACTCTACAACTTTTGTTGCTTTTTGTTCAGATTGGCATGTGTTACAAACTAATGCGTACAACTTGGAATTTTGTGTCCATCTGCCCCTAATTTACATAATAACGAACATTAATATTCCGAACCAGAGTTACAACTTCACTACTAGGACAATCGTCATGATGGCGAGTTTGATGCTTTTTAGAAAAAAAAGTAGTGTCTCAGAAGAACTTGATGAAATAAATAAATAAATAAATAAATAAATAAATAAATAAATAAGTAAATAATACAAACAAACAAACAAACAAATAAATAAATAAAGTAAATAAATGAATCATGTTTGTTTTAGCACACAGCCATAATAAATAAAGAATTCGTGGGAAAGCGATATATCTGTGTTATCACACAGATATAAAAATCCTGTTTTACATTTACATCGGGAGTAGTGTTGAAGGTATCTTGTTCATTCGTACCTGAAATGATCCTGCTCAAAATCTGCCAAAGTTGTAGGTTGTATATACTCACAATTAGCCAAACAGTAAAATTTGTTATTGTTACTCATTTCTTCAAAGTGGGTAAATCTTTTTCATTAACATTATTACAAAAAATCTCTTTGTCTACAATATCCTCATACTCAAATTATTTTATTTCGCTTCATATGCAGGAAATCTTATTACAAAGTATCTCGTTCTCTAAAATATCCTAAGTTTTGTTAAAACAGTATCATATTTTTCCGTTCCGAGGCACCAGTGGCCTTGTATGTTTCTATTCTTTTGGCAAAACTATGTGCACCCACGCTAAATTTGGTGAAAGCTATGCGGTCCGTTCTTTTTACCATAAGTTTTCATAAGTGAGTTTATACTTATCACTTCTGTAAGTGCACAAGTTTCACTCCACGTTTAATTCTCTTTCAGTTATCTTTTGTGAACGCTTTGCATATCTTTACTTCATTTTAAAAAAAAATGTTTTAAGTTTTAAAAAGTCGGCTTGGTTGAACTTCGGACTCATTTATTTTTCCTAAGCATTTTATATGTTCATTACCCCTTTTTAATTCAAATTAGATTTTCAAAGCTTTGTGTGTATGGGCAGGGTGGAGGGGGGTGGGTGGGTGTTCTTTGTTTGCTTTGTTTTACATGCTTCATCCGGATTATTTTCTGTGACTGAAAAAGGTTATTCTTACACACTTTTATTCTTTTACATTTTCAAGTTTTCTGGCGCCAAGATAGAAAGTTAATATCAGAATAACCTATAGCCTACATCGTGGAGCGTATACATTGTAATAAAACCTAAGTGAAGATCAAGATGTACAGAAATAAATTCCGTCTTTATATGATGGAGATAACACGCCGACCATGAAATACGTGTTGTGTTCTCATGAATCAAAGTTTATTCCTTGGTTATGGGCAATATCAGCCCTCGCACATGGTCGCCGATCTTTGCTGTTCGGGGAGTATATGAAATGGCCACTAGATGGCAGTCACCAACGCCAGTGTGACGCGCCATACTATACCTCATAATAAAATAACCATTTTAACACTAAAATTTAAAAAAAAATGCATTTATAAGTAAATCAAAAATAAATATATAAAATAATAGAGAAAAGAATTGATGTGTCAAGCAGTTTGATGACCTAATCTGTATATACATTTAATATGTAATTGTAAGAAATGCTAATATAACAACCTCCTCACTTTTACATAGAAGCTTATAAATTAATTGTTGCATCACCTTAAGTAGGCACGATATATTTAACCTAAAATAAGTCCAATTTATGGTGGGGCTGATAACGAAGTCAGCTCCAAATACATTTCAAAGATGGAAATGAAAACAGTGACGAGGAAAGGAGCGGCGCTGGTCTAATCGGCGATTCTAATTCGTGAAGTGCAACAGCCTCGGAGCAGGCCGAGCTGTCGATTGGTGATACAATCTCTCTTGATGCAATACCTATCTGTAGTGAAGGTACGGAGTTTGGTCTGATTGAAGGAACCACTTGCAGAACAACAAACATTTGGACCTTTTCACGATTCATATTTCAGAAAAGTGGTCAATAGACATCTGTTCAAATTAAAGAGCATGCGAAAAAAATTAGGACACTTGTCCGAGATTGTAATGAAAATTTTGTTTACGTATACATATGGCCCTCAACGTATTAAATTGTGTGCAAGATTTTTTTTTCTTTTCTTTTTTTTTTCTTTTTTTTTTTTGGTTGTTGTTGAACAATGGCCGGAACATATGAAACAGCGGAGAACTTTGCCGTTTATTGACCATTATGTTAAAGCGCCAGCATGGGAGAGCGAGTTGGCTCACATGTCACGTGACGTGAGACGACATAGAGCTCCTGAACACAAAATTCGGGGTTTGGTGGGGCACCAACTGTACCGGTGTCATAGACATAGTAGAGTACCAAAAGGACGTAAACAACATTATGGACGAACATCATTGAGGTTTTGAGGAGGAATCACCTTCATCAGACGGTTCTGATGAAGAAGACGAACGTACGCGGTCGAACAGCGAATACAGACTGCATGTGGTAAGGCAATATTTTCTCGCGTCATGAATATGGGATGTATGGCTGGCTCAGGCATTTCCCATGGGAACCCCCATAGGAGCCCCTCAGGAGCCCTTATATAAGTTATAAGGGCAACCACCATTCCTTCTCCCTGTACTATGGAATTCTAAGTTATCCTGTTGCTGTCTAGCTCTATCATTTCATTTCATTTCTTTTCTCCCAGCATCCTACCAGGTACTGGGTAGTCCTGTACACTTTTAATACCTTTCCTGCCTCCCAGAAAGCCACTTAAAAAAGAAAAACCCTGGTACACGTTCCTCTTCCAAACCCTTGCAATTATAATCTTCCCTGCGCCACTTTCTGAACAAAAAAATATTCTCTTGTCTCTCTATACGTATCACACCACAACAGCCAATGATCCACTGTCTCATCTGCCTCTTGTCTGCATGAACACCTCACATTTTCCATTACTAGTACTACCTGTTGTCCACTTCTGTAAATTTCCTCTTTTCTAGATTGATTACTCTAGTCCTACTTTGAAAAAGAAACCTGGATCCCTTTCCTCCATCCCAACACACACTTTTCTCTGGCTTTTCTCATACATTGTACGCTTTCGATGTACTTTTTTCCCCTGACTCCTCTTTTCCAGTTTTTACAATTATGCTAATTAGCAGTATTCGAAATTTTCAATCTTGAATATCTTCAACACTATAATAGATAGAGATGTCATTCCAACTTCTACTAGGGGGTTGTTGACCATTGCACACTTAATGAATTTAAAATAAAAGTTGTAGCAATTTAAATTATGCTAAATAGCACCATTAGAAATTTTAAATCTTGAATAACTTCAAAGCTATAATAGATAGAGATGCCATTCAAACTTCTACTCCTGTGTTATGGAATAGTTGTACATTATCATACCAATATGCTTTGAAGACACACACACACTGATTTGCTATGCAGCAAATCATCTTTCCAAGTTATCATTATGTTTTTAAACGTTGCTTTCACATGAAACATTTGACTTAAACATATTTTATTAGAAAAACAATTGGCCAAGGTCACGAGCCTATACGAGGCTTCTTTTACATATATGAGCAGAATAGACTTTACCAAATTCTTGCACAAAATCACGCTTTAAGCCTTCCAGAGAACTTAATTTTTTCATGAAGTGCCTCAAAATTTCCCCTGTTTTTACTTTTGTAATCCCATTTCATTTGAATCCAAACAGAAATATTTTCATTTTGAAGTTGTCAAAACAAATGATTCTAAATTGTTGCTGGTTCCTGAGTAGAACGCACATGCTATTTTCAAGGAAGAAGTGGTGAACACGAGTTTGCTCTGCAAGAACATGACGGAGACACAGCGAGACCTATTCTGTAGAGATCGTGTTTCAGTTGGTTGCAGCCTATTCGCATTCTGTCATGAATAATAGCAATTTTTGTTTCTCCAGTATAATACAGTTCGTTACTTTCGGTTTTGTTTAGATCTATTTCCGGTTTAAATTCTTATAGATGGTCAACATCCCTAACATATCGAACTATTAAATTCCATCCCCGGACAACTGAGGAAAGAAAAAATTATAGAGCTTAATTTATTTTTAGCTTCAAGAGTTCTAATCTGCTTAGTCGGACCCGAGACTGTCCCTGGTAATAGATTAATTAGGTATGATAGAGTAATTGCATTGTTAATTTTAAACATGAGTATCAACTTTTGTTTTCTCCCACGCCCATTTAACTTTTTCAAGCCAGCCTCTATGCTAAGTTTTTCATGACTTGTGCGTGCAAATGCTCCAGTCACTACCCGGGCTGCAGCTGAACAATAACCCTTGAATGAAAGTGTTTCTGGATTTGATGTTTGGAATGTACAAATTTCTTTGAAATGCAAGGGGGAAGTTAAATAGCCTCGCTTTCATTATCATGAGCGTGAAAGGTTAAAGCATTTCAAAGAAATTTGGTCCGGAAAAAATCAACCTTTTGGACTGAAAAACAAATTAGCAAGACTACCAGAATGTGAATGAAAGGTGCTCGTATCAGCCAGATACCGCTCACCCAATTGCTTTGATATCGCACAGGAACACTCCAAGGGACTTATAGTTCTTAATTTGTTCACCAGGTGGCGCTGCAAGTTTTAGCTGACTTGCTGGTCAGGCTGAGCTTTTAGAAGGCTCAGTCGTCCATCTTAAAAATATTATTAGTCAATTGAGAAACAGGGTCAGGCCCTTTATGAATTTCACTTGAGAAAAAAATAAACAAAAATAAATTAAAAAAAATATATTCCTGAGATAGTAATGACAATGTTACATACAAATAAAACCAAGATTAACATATAAAGATTTATAATGCACCAACGCCACAGATAGTAGGCTTACATAAGTCAGAGGCACAAGGAGGTTCCTAAGTTACGTACTTAAGAATCTCTTGCTGTCTCAAATATATTTATGAACTAGTATAACTATGTTAAAGTTGCAATCAATTGAACCTGTTTTAGATCCATAGAGAATGGGGCCAATGTAAATGGAGCATATTTTAAAACATTACGGTGTAATTCCTCTTGTTGCAACATATGATTAGGACAATGAAAGAAAAAATGCAGAATATCTTCGTTACCTCTTCCACAAGAACAAATACGAGAATGTACCACTGTCATTTTGAATAAATAAAGGTTCGGTCGGGTGCGGCGCATTTGCATCTGTACATGAATTTTACCAATATATCTATCAACAAAATTAGAAAAGGACTTTTGCTTAAAATTTGAGCCTACTTCTCTTTCCAAAAAGTTCCTATAGTCAGAGACATTTTCAGAATTCCGTATCCGCGCAGGTAATGCGTTTCAAAGATTTATTGTAGATTAAAAAAAAGTAAAATCGGGAAAAGGATATAGCTCTACTTGGGATTAGGAGAATATTAAATCGATCACGTGGTCGCATGTTGCACACCGTTTGTTCTTCAACTGTGGGTAATACATTGTACAAATAGTCTGGCGTTGATCTATTAAATATCTTATACATTAGTACCAACTTTTGGTGTTCGCGTCTTTTTACAAGTGTTTGCCCTCCAGTCTTTTCATTAATTTCTCAAAAAGTGTAATCTTCAACGCCCCAGTATCTTCAGGGGCTGCCTCCAACTGAACTTTCCAAGTGAAATTGAATCAAATAGCATGGGAAAAGTGTCACCGACTTTACCGTTTTTAGCACATTAGCAGAAACAAAGTACTGTATTATTTTATTTAGCGTAACCAACTTTTGGAATACCCCCCAAAATATACCATGGAGTGATGATAGTATAAGATCAAATGATGAAGATATACAGAAAAAAATCCGGTCTATATGGTACAGCTCACATGTTGACTAGCTCTTTTATGTACATTTACACAAAGAAAGTTAACAATACACAATGCGTGTAAACTACACACAAAAGGGGTGAAATACACACAATAGGTGTAAGTGCACAGAGCAGTAGGTGCAAACTCTTATCTTATCAGAGCTGAGCACTGACGCTACAAATGCTTTGTGTCCGGTTGGTGGACGGACGCCCAATGTGTAAGTTGTAACTGCACGCAAAAACTTCCCTGGCACACAGAGAGTTATTGTGTGAATTTTGTTTTGAAAGTGCTGCTGCTCCACAGTAAATGAAACTGCACATTTTATTACCCTTGTGGTCAGTTTTACACAAGGCAGACACTAGGTGCACTTGCTCAC
This sequence comes from Hermodice carunculata, assembly GCA_964020975.1. Taxonomy (NCBI): domain Eukaryota; kingdom Metazoa; phylum Annelida; class Polychaeta; order Eunicida; family Amphinomidae; genus Hermodice; species Hermodice carunculata. Next base: position 91,156,100 of record OZ026619.1, read on the forward strand.
AATGGTATATCTGTGTGGACCTGCACACCAGTGGTCAGTCTCCAACAGTGACAGTGCTGGCTGCTCTTCCACACATTATACTCCTCAGCGCCCAATTTCTATTGTTTTCAGCGGAGTCTAATTTTCATAGAGCTCCTTTCCTCCCAGGAGTCTAATTGAATTAGATCCGCTGAAGTGCAAGTGACCTCATGACGGGACTTTGCAATGGAACTTCGACAATTTTTGTCTACACTTTTTAATGAAAAAAATACTTTGTCCCTGGCAGGGTTCGAACCAGGGATTCTGTGATCTACGGCTGTGCATGCTGTCCACTACGCTAAACAGATAAGACGATTCGACACTAATTTAACATAATATAAATTCCAGCGTGTCTATTGTTGACCAGCATTGAATAGGGTCAGGGAGCGTGACAGGTCAAGTGTCAAAGGTCGTTACATTATGTACTCTTACTTGTCGCTTTTCTCTTCGAAATCAAGACTTTTAACTTTGTTTCAAGTAGGAAATACTTATAATACCCATCTTTTGGAGTATAAGTATGTCAGACGCCTCGTAGAGTTTTCCAATTGAATAAGAAGACTCGCGCTGCGCGCTCGTCTTCTAATTCAATTGGAAAACTCTACTCGGCGTCTAACCTATACACAGTGTCTATTTGTGCACTTTTACACCAGGAAACACTGTATGCATGTGGACTTGCACACAAAGAGGTACTGTGTGAGGACTTTTTGCCCTTCCTAGTCCACACATCAAAGGGTCACAAGAAACTTGACCAACTTCTGGGGACTTCTCCATTCAGCACATGTTAACACATAAGCAGAGATCCCAAACATGAGCATATAAATACAATAAAAATTTGAAACTACAGCTATAGCAGTATCATAATGGCTCACATATATATTTGGCACGCAACAGTATCTCCTGTTGTGATAAATCGTTTCCACTATATACCAGTCCTTGAAAAAATATTCATCACTGAACACGTTTACATGTCATTTTAATCATGAAGCGCTGTTTGCTCCTCTTTGCGCACAGTCGCCTTTTTTTGCGTCCGTGTGTAGCCACCTTTGTCCTGGCGAAGAGAATATTATGCTACTCTGTGTTTGGCTAATACGCAACACTGAAGTTTTATGCACAATATTTAAGCCGCAAGTTCATTAAAAGCATGTTAGCAAGATGACATCAAATTTTGATAATAAAATGGTAAGCACTGAAGTGCATGAAGCCTGGTGCACTATTCACTGATGTCTATGGATGTGGCATTTGCATGTACTTGCACATCACAACGTGTATTTTCTTTCCTGATGTTTCCTATGTATAATTTTTAATGATTTTATTTCTTTGTTTAGCGAGTTTCGGTGAATTTTCTTAGTGTAGTTGAAAGATTCTAGGTTTGTGGACTTGAGAATATGATTGATATGAAACGCATGTAATCCTGGCCAGAGAAACGGGCGAAGCCATCGCATAGCCAAGTTTATTTACACCTCTCCCGTCCACTTTCGCGGTCTTACTCGTTCATGTGCGAAGCCACAATCGACCCATGCAGTTTAATCATGGAGCTACCACGAGGTAGCTCCATGGGTAAATCCACTTCCGTCTTTGTTTCAGCGACTAGTTTTTGACTTTGGGTCGACATCAGATTTTCAATCATGTCTATTAGTTCCATCTTTACTTCATGTTACATGTACTTTTTAATGGGAAAAAAAACTGTGTATTTATTATTGTATTGATCTCCATTTCATATCTACTTTGTTTTAATAACAAGTACCTATTATATGCTTGCCTGACTTGAAGTCTCACAGATCAAGGGTTTTCTATATTTCATATTGCGCGACTATGATTTTGATTTCTATAAAACCTGGTCAAATAAAAGTGAGTCCTGCATCAAGCGAAGTTAAATATTGCTTAATAGACCTATAGTCAGGAATAGGAATCACCAGGCGCAATAGCCAATCTCTGAAGTGTGCTAGCATGGCATATATGACAGAGTTCACAAATTGATGTGGTTTTTTTATGTTTTTGCACCAAATTTAATTTTATTTCACATGTATCCACCATTTACAGTTTTTGCCAACATGCATTTCACCCTGCAATTAAGGTTACTATTAGCCATTTGGGTTGTAGCGAAATGTGCTAAAATACATGTGTACACATGTACAGCCATTTATTTTACGTGAATTGGACAGAAATTGTTTACATAAAAGAAATTATTGTTTGTCAACTTTTACTCATTTCAAAATGATATCCAGAAGTTAAAAATTAATGTCAAGGTCATTTCGTCCGCGGCTTGTTCGTTGAAGCAGGTCGCCAGTGAAGCCCACGCACTTGCAAAAAGATGATTCAGGACTCCAGTTGGTGCAGCAAAAGATACATTTGAAAGAAGCTATATTCGAATCAAAATGTCACTAATTAAGGGGGGGGGGGAGAGGAAAAACCGGGCATCGTTAAGCTCACCAAGATAAGCGGGAATTTTGCAAGTAGGTTGGTGAGTTAGACCAGAATTTACCTGTAGTTAGGAAATAATTGATAAAGTCAGGCGATCTGGCTGATGAGCGGTTCACGACAAACGGTGGGATTCAACATGACATAGTTTTTGTGCTGCGCGCCATGTACTTACTTATCTTTTGAACAAACAATTTAAACCCAAACAAACATTTGTCAAAATTTCACAAGTCTTAAAATAGTTGGGTCTCACAGCATCACCAGAAGTCACCTGTAGTTAGGTTGTAATCGATGAAGTTAGACGATTTGGCTGAATGATGAACGGTTCACGCTCACGTTGTAACCTAACAAAAGGTAAGTTATGGTCTAACTCACCAACCTATGTGCAAAATTCAACCATATCGCCTAACTTCACTTATGCAAATAATACATGTAATATGCACAGAGCCACATCGAAACGGGTGTCCATTCTATAAGTCGATGACACGACTTTGATAAATTCTGTATGTAATTTTGACTCTGTTTCTGATTACTTTTCTGACTTAATAAATATTGAATTAAATAAAGTCTGTAGCTGGTTAGCAGCAAATAAGCTTTCATTGAACATGCCAAAAACTAAATACGTGATATTCCATTTGTCACAAAAGAAACTAAATTTTACATTGGATTTAAACATTGATGGCACTTTAATTTCAAGAACAGAACAATTCGATTTTTTTATTTTGGGTTTGCGTGCACACGAAAAATTGATCTGGAATGCCCATTTGCATAAAATTGGTAATAAACTTTCCAAATTAATTGGGATTTTCAATAGAATTCGCCCATATGTTCTAACAAAACGCATACTAATGATGTACAATTCTCTGTTTTTGCCACATTTGAACGTTGGCATTCTTACTTTGGGACACTGTCAGGATCGTATCTTTATATTGCAGAAGAAGGCTGTTCGTCTCGCGTGTAATGCTTCATGTAATGCACATAAGGATCCTCTGTTTAAACAGCTTAACATGTTGAAACTTAATGGCATTCAACGTTTAAAAGCATTAAAATTTTATTGCAGATATTCTAAAAATGAAGTTCACAGATTTTTTATCAATATGTTTGAACCACTTATAGCTACCCATTCTTATAATACTCGGCCAAGTCGAATGGCAAGAATTCCAATATCACATAAAATTATAGCAAAAAGCTGCAGATATGACATTCCTCATTTACTGCAAACTACCTCCTTGTATAAAAGACAAAATTCATACACAGAGCTATTCTGGTTTTTCGAACCACACAAAGTTGCATAACATAAAAAAACGACAATTAAAGGATGTATGTACCATACCCAATTGTTATGTGTGTAAGAACTGAGTGTCTCTATTTTATGGTCACAAACCTGATAATTTTATAATTTGTCAAGCGATGTGTCTCTTGTATGTCGTTTGAAGATGTTGCTAATTAGTTATATTGACTTTTCCTATGTAGCCCCTGCGATAGCGGCTTTTTCATATCCTTAGTTGGATCATCCTGACTTAATCTCTGTATGTATCATTAATTGATGTTTAACTGCTCTATTTTACACATGCGTTACACATATGATCATTTTTAACTTTGCTGTTTTTTGTAAGTCAAATAAAACACGTTCTGAGTTCTGACTTCACCAGTGAATTAAAATTTCGCAGGGAGCTTGAATCCATCAGACAGATTCTAGACAGGTCAATGGCTGTTTTTTCTTTCTTTCTTTCTTTCTTTCTTTCTTTCTTTCTTTCTTTCTTTCTTTCTTTCTTTCTTTCTTTCTTTCTTTCTTTCTTTCTTTCTTTCTTTCTTTCTTTCTTTCTTTCTTTTCTCCTTCCTTCCTTTCTTCTTTCCTTTCTTTCTTTCTTTCCTTCCTTCTTTTCTCCTTCCTTCCTTTCTTCTTTCCTTTCTTTCTTTCTTTCTTTCATTATTCTTTCTTTCTTTCTGTCTTACTTCTGTTCCTTTATTTTTTTCTTTCACCACAAAACAAATGATGACCTTGTTACTTTGCGTGAGTAATGTGTCGTTGCGCTGAGCTTTCACAGTATGATTCAGTTTTCAAGATTTTTTTCTCCCTAATGTTACAGTTCATTTTTGATTCTATTTAGAGTAAGAACTGTGTGATTTCTAATGTTCTGCTTTAAATTAATATGTGATAACTTTGTTACGTTAGAATGGCAGATTTTGGCATTTATTCTTTATGTGATCATTGTTGCATACGAAAAAGCATTTCTTCAAGATTTCAAGTCACACAACAGGTGCACTAAGGATTTATTTAGTACAAGTATAAATCTGGGAAATAGTCTGTGATGTTCAGGTATCACATTCCCGAAACTTTCGTTTCTAAAGCCAGCTATTAACACATGGATCCTGAAAGTTTGTGGTGTAAATATAACACCGCACTTCTTAAGTCAGATGTCACCATCGAAAGCCCAGAAATCTGTTGCAGTAAAAGTTACCTTTGTCTTTGCCTATGTGTGAAAAGCCTCCATTGTGATATAGGAGGGATTAACCATACACCTGCACCAACATATAAGTCTTGTATCTGCATCCTAGAACAGTTCTGTAAACAAGTATTCAAAAAATAGGCTTAAAAAGACTGTTGTAAAACTTCACGGTATATTTTATAGATCAAATCTTTCGAAAATACATGCACAATTGATAAAAATCAATTTAACCACCACCTGTATTACGTCATTTGAAAAGGCGTGTCAAAAAGTACACGTCGATGGAGCAGCTATCGCTTGGATTTGGACAACAAAGAAAGAAACAGCCCCCCCCCAAAAAAAAACCAAAAAAAAAACCAAAAAAAAAAAAAAAAAACCCAGAAAACAAAAAACAAAAAACAAAATAAAAAAAACAAAAAAACAAAAACAAAAACAAAAAAAGAAAACAAAAAAAAAACAAAAAAAAAAACAAAAACAAAAACAAAAACAAAAAACAAAACAAAACAAAACAAAACCCCAGATAGACAGACAGACAGACAGACAGACAAACAAGCAGGGTTGATTAACGAAATGTTCACATGTTAGGTATAAATTAACGTTGTTTAAAATTGATATATATCAAAAACGTAAAAAAAAATGGCAAAACATTTTAATCAGAGGAATACTGTAAGGTCCTTCATGAAATTCTTCCCGTGGAGAAAAGACGAATAAAGTTTCTTTCGTGCCCAAATCACTCCAAAGAAATGTGAGATACATTTTCACCAAGGTCGTGTCATTCCTATATGAGCCTATCTGACCGTCATTTGCCGTGCATTATATTTGCAATTTCAGATGAAAAAAAGCAGACGACATTTGGTATTCATGATTGGTTTGAGGTTAAAACAGAATCAATAAAAGAATGTCATATAGGCATCCCGCCGTCAGTTAATGCAAGGGATTTCATGGATTATGGCCCGCCCCACTTGCAACGTTAGCTCTTCTGTTTTTTCAGCTGGGAGAATTTCTTTGGTGGTTTCATGCAAAAGCAATCTGTGAAATCAAAAGTCCCGTCCAGTTATCCTAATCTGGAAAGTGTGTGCATTGATTGTGAGAGAAAAGAATGACTCCTACAGTCATCCCAAATGTTGTCATCATTTGAAGTTTTTGATAAACCTTTACTTTGACAAGAGTTTAAGCTTATTATTATTATTATTATTATTATTATTATTATTATTATTATTATTATTATTATTATTATTATTATTATTATTATTATTATTATTATTATTATTATTATTATTATTATTTGTGAGTGCCTTAATTCAAAGTTACAACAATAAGGAATAGCACACTTTTTACGCATCGCTTGAAATTAAACATTTAAATGCAATTTTACCATTAATACTATGTATTTAAAAATTAACAAAAGACACATTCTAGTGTAACAAACCATACAAAACATCAGTTAAAAAATTGAACATCATAATTTTAAGATTTATGTAATTTTACTGAAAATAAAAGCCATCGCTCAATCATCTGAGCATTATATGGAAGTGAGCCTTCTTTCACAAATGTTTCCTTATTTTCCAAAGTCTGATATGAATTTAAAATCAAAATTTTTGTATGATTGAATTTCAGGAAAGATATTTTGTGCTTTTAGGCTCTGAAATGATCGCTGAGCATGGGCATTTGTCAAGTTTAATGTCAATTCCCCAGATAACGCTTTTGTTTGCTGTGGAGTAAAAATTACGTCCACAAAACCGAAGAACTGAAAGTTCTGGAGACTTCTTATCCTGAAACATTATACATAGTTACGATATGCTGGAACAGAACCTTGCAAATTGACACAAATAGTCCCGAGGTAGAAAACAACATTTGATATGGTGTTTTCACATCGTTAGACGCTTCTGCGTGTTTTATAATTTGCATGGGCCGTTTGCTTGTGTAAAACTTTCGGGTTGAACGTAATGAAAAATTTGTTCTTACGCGGGTGAAGTAAGTTGATTATCCAACATGGAAGCAATGGGTCTTTGACATTGCATGCAACTTGCAGACGGTTTATTTTGATAATCAGAATCTACTTGGTTGTCAAGTAACTACCCAAGTTTATGAAACGCAAAAACTCCACACTCCATGTATTACGCAACTTCCGTTTATAAGACAAGCAGATACGTAGAATCACGATGAACAGGATACGCAGTTGAAGATAATCTCTTGGGTGTTTAGAAAACAAACACGAATCGTTTTATCTTGTATACAGATTTGAGAGTAAACGCTAATATATGGAGAGGCGTTGAGGATCAGAATGTTCATGTCCGCATGTAAAGCCAGTGGTCATTTATGAACTGAGGTCTCTGGGAAACTTGACAAGCGGAATTGGACAATTTGTTGATTTACTATTGAGATCGTCGTCGAATAAGACCGTATAGCTATTTGCGATATTAAGTTTATGTAAGAAAGTCTGCCTCAGGTGAAAAAGCTAAAGGCTGACGCCTGAATTTACCCAGGAGGAGAGAAAGGCAAATTAATCTCCATTTATTGGACAAAACTCTACACAACTTGTTGGACGTGAAAAAAAAAATCACAATGCAGCTGATGTTTGTTACTTTCATCGTTTCACTTATGGGATCGGTCACACTTGGGACAACAACGAAAGCCCCATTGAAGAAACAGTGTCAAATTGGCGGACAGGTAATCGAAAGCGGAAATCTAAGAGTTTTAAGAGACGACGAAGGTGACTGCAAAGTTTGCTGGTGTACGTACGAGGGGGACGGAAAGTGTGGCGACTGTCCCCGATGTGAAGCCAATGGAAAGCTATTGCAACTTGGAGCCTCTGTGAAGATGGGAGCATGTGCCCATTGCAGGTGTACCATGCATGGCTTGAAGTGCTCCGTCGGATTCCCTTGCGGCGGCAGTAAGTTGTCAACATTTAATCTGACAAATGCATTTTCTGTTTTTATATTAATTCCTTAACAGAACTTTCGTCCTTGGTTGGTCCAAACGTTTAATCAGTGTGCCAATAACATGAAACCATGACCACTTAACCACAAAATGTCGATAAAGCTATACGGTTTAGAAGACCGTGGCGTTAAGTTTAACCTTTATGAGCTTAATTAGTGCTGACGTTTATGCTATTGTCCAAAAAACTTCATTTTTTATTATTTTCAAAAGACCCGACAACAGCTCTTAGCGTTTTCAAAATAGTTGGTTCTTTCGTCTTTTAATTTTTTCCATGCTTTTTAAGAAAATCACTGTGTGTAGAAAGCGTTTTTTTTTTATTTAATTATAAATCCACCAACAACAAGTATCGGTGAAATTCAGGCTATGTAATGCAAACTCTAGAAGGGTAAAGACCAAAATTAAAAACATAACATTGTGTCCACGTTTATGACTTGGAAATTACAAATTCAAGAATTATGAATTTTAAAAAATTGAATTTTGTTCGAATTTTTAAATAAAGAATTAACGAAAGTTATTAACATTTTTGGGCAAATAAACTACGAATAAGAGAGCATGTAAAAATGTATTTCTGTTAGGATTGGTCAGGCACAACGTTCGTGAAATACAAGTGTCGGGACTTTCTTAATTTGAGCTTGTACCTAATTTGTGTTTATTTGCTAAACCACAATCATTTTATATTCAAACTATACGCGTCACAATGGAATTCCAGAACGTGGAGTGTAAACTCGGCTTGCAATGTCTGAATCTGTAAAAAAATTGGCCGAACTTTTCCATGCAATTACACATTCAGATGTAAAGCACAAAAATATTTCACGAAGGCGTTAAACCAAACTTGACACATTTACAGGATTGTATATGCAAAGCACAAAAATTGCAACCTGCACTTGACACATTTCATCAAGTTGTTCTGATATTGTGTGTTGGCTGCGCAGGACACAATCTTGTGACGAATCAGTTGTTGCGAAATAAGCAAGCTTGACTGGGGATGTCACATCTAGAAGATGAATGTCAAATTCAACACTTTTCAAAATAAAACAGATTCTTTTGCGTTCATAATACTGTTCAGAAATAGTCACAGATTTGGACACTTTCTACGTGTGCATTGTCATCTTCCTTTACGTGACATATTGCGCAAATACAATAAATTTACCATCTGAACCACCATGGTATATAAATATATATATATATAAATATATATATAAATATATATAAATATATAAATAAATAAATAAATAAATAAATAAATAAATATATATATATATATATATATATATATATATATATATATATATATATATATATATATATATATATATATATACACAGTAAAACATGTCCTTGTGGACACCTGCCAACTGTGGACACTTTTTGACAGTCCTAGAGTTGTCCACAATAGACAGGTTTCACTGTATATGTATATATATATATAATATATATATGTATATATAATTGAATCCAAAATTGATCCCATTTCAAAGTTCACATGCAAATGTGTATGTGTATATCGTGTACGGTATATCTGTATTGTACACCAAAAAATCCCTCTTATGTTATTAACCACTTCGCTCTCGTTCTCCTTTTCTAAGTCTTATTTTTTTTTTATTCAAGAATTTTTAATCCATTTCATGACAACTTTTTATGAAGACCGTATTTTAGATTTTACTTTTCATGCGTTATAAGGCCTAGGCGTCCTTAATGACTTTGTACATAATTCGCATTAAACATAGACGGCGGGCAATGTTTCGTTGAAGAAAGAAATACATATCGGCAAATTGCATTGCTGTCTGAAGTCTTCTACGGAAGGAATATGCTGCATTTTTGCAAAAAGATAAACTATTTCATCATAAATTTGAAAGAGCGTGAGGGTTAAATACATTTCAGTGAGGATTCAATAAAAGTTTGGCATAATTTTCACACATAAATGCTTGACAAGGTGCATGCAATGAAAGAGCGTGTTTTCGTTTCGAAGCACGATAATTCTTAGAGATTTGTAATGGCGCCTCTTATAGAAGCATTCAGTCAAAAGAAAAAAAAAAATAGGAAAAAAGAAGAACGAAAAAAGAAAGACATTAGGCAGAAAAAATTAAACTCCCATGAAAGCAAAAAGCAAAAAGAAAATAATCATGCCGGGTATATCTTACACTTTCAGCAATTCAAAAGGCTTCTATTACCTTTTTACTGGTTGCCGAGTCCAGACTCTGTTCCTGTGCTAGGTAGTTGGAAGCCAGTGAACGTCAAGAGTTTGCATATTGTTTGACATGTTGTCTTTGGGCGTAATAATATTAAGTTCGCACTTGGTGTGGGACACGGAGCAGCATTTCAAAGGCATTCGCACCAGTATTTTTGGTGGTCCCTAATCCAATGCTGTTACAAATGGTGAATCATTTATCGTATCTTTGTTGGGGGCAGACTGCGCAGCTGTATCTATGTTTACACTTGCAGCTTCGAGAGTGCTTGCAGCAAGATCGCATGCAGAACAAACTTATGTAGGTCGGAAATTGGCTTAGCACTACGATACTAATGTAAGATTAATTGTGCATTTGATGGAGAAATACACTTTGCGGCCGGTCTGCAACAATCCTGTCTCTCTTTGATGGCTGCATCCTTTTCGGGGGTTGCCAAACAATTGAATTAACATTAAGCTGCGTCTTATTAAAAATGATAATGGTGATGATGATGATGATGATGATGATAATGATAACAACATAATGAAAACCCCGTGGTTGCGACAGCTTGCGCATATAAGTACACCGACATAAATAAAGGCCACAGATCATAAAGAAACAAAGGAAATGATAAATATTGTTTGGTGGATATACAGACGAGATCGTGGTACCTGTCTGCTTGTCAGGACGACAGGGAGACATTACAAATTTTGAATAGTCTATAAGCAGCCTACCTGATACATGTTGCATCATCTGTATTCCATGACTGCGAGACATACAAATGCGAGACATGCTACTTATTAAGGGTATATATCAGGTTACGCGTGAGTCTTACAAATGACTTAATAAAAGTCTGAAAATACGCTAAAAGTTAATAAGTGGCCTGTCAGATGCATTTTATATCATCTGTGTTCCACTCTAAACAACCTAATATTTTAATATTTACATTTGTTATTTTTGTTAGCATTGAAAGAATAGGAACGGTAGTGTAGTTCATGAGGCAGTGGTTACACTAGAGCATCTCGTGCAACCAACGTGCTGCGCAATAATATCCTCATGCTTGGCCTGGGACTATTTTCACTTCCCAATTGTTAGCGCCTCCGAAGCGTTTGATTCATAGGCCTAAGCATAATGGGAAGACGGTATCAGATGACCAAGAATTGCATATCTACTCGTCAAAACTTGCCTAAATGTTTTCTTTTACCGGTTTTGCAAGCTTTATTGAAATAAAGTTGTTGTGTTATTCGGAACTATTTTTTTCCTAGTTTTGTGTTCCAGGAGTTGCCTTGACAACTGATGGCTGATGTAGTAGCCCCGCCTACTTGGCTCCTCCCACTAGTAAACAAAAAGGCGATTTTTTGTAAATTAACAAGCTAAAAGTCTGAAAATACGCTAAAAGTTAATAAGTGGCCTGTCAGATGCATTTTATATCATCCGTGTTCCTCTCTAAACAACCTAATATTTTAATGTTTAAAACAGTTGGAAAAATTAGGTTTGCTTCTGTTTGTCCATTTTCAGGCAAAGTATTAAATTTTAAATTGTACATTGTGAGGACCTTTTGCATGTTCATCGTTGAAAATGCTGGTGGGAAATATGCTGCAGAAATATTTGGTCACGCTTGTAAAATGTGCGTACTTGCAGGCTATGGGCGGCACTATAGGAAGAATGGCTGTGTTGTCAGATCAACATTCTGAGTAAATCTTGTGTAAAGTTCTGATTTATTATGTTTTGCGGCCACGGAAAGGCCCGGTCTCGAACCAGCATTCTCCGGCACCAATCACCAAGCCGAAAATGGGAAATGCACAGACCATGGACCTACTATCTGATAGCAGGTCCATGCACATCCCAACTGCACCAAATGCCCATTCTTGAAAAGAACGGGACAATGGAGACCAGTATGCGTGAATGCCGTAATCGACACGGCCCAGTTCATCATACAAGTACACTGTGCTGTATTCGGGGTAGTGTGTTGTGTGTGAGCCTTCCGTGGACAGTTTTGTTTTTGTTGTTGCGCCTTCCTAATATTGCGGGCGGGGTGGGGGCGGAGGGGGGGGGGCGCTAATTGCACCTGTGCAGTTTATTTCTACGGTTGTCTTTTTGAGAATGACATTTATCATTGTAATAGCTTAACTTCCCCGAATCCAAAATCATAGATATTTTTTTCTCACAGCCACTTTTCATTTTCCATGTTGATTTTGCCATAAGTGGTAGCCCATTTCGGTCTCCACCCAAAAAATTTACCTGAGAGCAACTCTAGATTTACTGGTTTTAATGGTCTGCTTTTAAGGTCATTATGAGCTACTTTTCTTGGGTTTCGGCAGCTACTGTCTTTTTTTTTTTTAGCTCTGATGACCAGAGGTCACAGAGCTTATACGATCACTAATGTCAGTCCGTCCGTCCGTCCGTCTGCAAATGTTTTCTTGTGAACGCGATACAGTTTTCTTGTTGGCCCCCTATAACTTTCAAAACTTGCAAAGGGGTTTAAAATCCAGGTTGATTTAGATATTGGTGGTGCCACCTAGAGTACTATGTAATATTTAGGTCAAAATAGGAAAATTCCTATGATGCTGTATTAAAAAAAAAAAAAAATCACAAATCATCTCAAAACTTGGTTGAAATGTCGATGAGGCAAAAAGACAAAAAAAAAAAAAAAAAAAAAAAAAAAAACCTCGAGCCGATATTTGGCGGCGCCAGCAATAGAATCACGGAAGATATGCACCAACGGTATTTAAAACATGTTAAATGTATTATGTTGAGAAAGAATAAGGTTAATGACACCAAAGGTAGCAAATTTTCGGCGATCTTGACATGATTTCGCTCAATTCTATATTTTGAAAAATAAGAAGGGTAGCAATACCAAATGTATCATAAATGTGTATCATATATATGGAAGTTCAATATTGCATAATATGGGTGACCTTGACTTCTCTCTCAAGGTCACAAAGGGAATACATTTCATGCATTTTTTGTGATGGTCACTACATCTGAACTTGTGCCCATATCTCAATATACCATTGCGGTAACATTAAACGGGAACCTGTAAATTTACACCAAATATGTGTTAGGCCAATGATCAAATTCTGTAAAATTTTGGGTGACCTTGACATATTTTTCAAGGTTATTAGTATGTTGTAAAGGACACTACATTAACCATGTTGGGGAATTAGAAGGCTAACAAAACCAAATGCTCCAAACATGTGTATCATATCTGGAAGTTCAATATTGCATGATGCGGGGTGACCTTGACCTATTTTTTCAAAGTCATGGAGGGAACACATATAAGGAAACGATTTTATAATGAAGCCTATGACAAAATTGAGATGGAACTGCAAAACTTTCCCCAAATATGCATTAGGCCAATGGTCACATTTTGTAGTATGTTTTGTGACCTTGACCTGTTTTTCAATGTCATTAAGCACTTATAAAAAGGACACTAAAGAACAGGGAATGATACTGAATGTATCACAAATGTGTACATTTGCAAGTTTGCTTTATCATATATATGACGGAAACTAAGTGCTCAGGGTCATGGAGAGAATGCTTTTCGGGACTTTTGGTGATGGTAAATAGATTACATGTCAGCTGCGAATTAGACCCATGGGCCTCTTGCTTTTCTTCAATTTTGGGCCCAAACTGCATTTTTTACCCACTCCGAATCATGCTTGGTTCCTCCAGCAAACTTTGTTGATAGTAACTTGTATGGTCAGAGTTAAAGGCTAAGGTCATATGGCCATTTAAAGAAAAATAATGTTTTTTAACTTTTAATTTTCTTAAGCATGGAATCTCAGAAACTGCAAAGTCTGCTAAGATCTTCCATCACAGATTATGTGTTGCACTGGTATTTTGCATCCATGGCGTCTTCTCAGCTATCACTTGCGATCGGAGACGTCTACTTCTTTTAACATGTACACTGATGGCGATGAGAGCATTTTAAAACCTTTATCCAGTAATTATAGCTGTATCATCCAGAAAAGGTGGAAGATACAGACTGGGTGATAACCCTGTCCATATCACCACAGTGCAAAGGTCAATCCGTATCAACACAGTGCAAAGGTCACTGAGAACTACTTTCCTTCTAAATTCTTGTAGTTGGCGCACGTCAAGCATGTAGTTTTCAAATGACTCAATTACTGGATCCTGCGTTACAGTTATTCAAACGCAAAGCTATGCAAAGCCTTGTTTGATGAAATAAACGTTGAAACTGTTTAAATTGTCTTTTTTCTATTTAACGATGAAAATAAAATTACAGCTATACTTACAGGATAAAAGTAAAACCAGCCGCGTGCAGGAGACTCGTCAGCACACTGGCCTCGTTCCCGCGGCGGATCACTCCTCGTGCAAGCACTCGGAATGATCCGCCGCGGGAACGAGGCCAGTGTGCTGACTCGTCTCCTCCACTTGGCTGGTTTTACTATTGTATCAAGGTTTATCTTAAATGAGGTATAGCACACTATGGGTCATGTCATGCCGGCATGTGGTCCTGATGGATGCACCAAATATCAAAAAATTAAACAAATGATTCAATTGCTTTCAGAGGCAAAGAGCATGCTGGGAGGCCCAGAGATCCCAACCGAAGGCAGTGGGTCAGTCTCGGGATCCGGTGAGGATGAACGGCCGCTGATGCAAAAATCCAAGGAGGATAAGATGGAAGACGGAAGCGGATCAGGAAGCAATGCTCTGGCATACCTGGCTTGATCCAGAGCAACATGAACAGAGTCTTAGATGAACTGCGAGAGATTTTTTTTACAAAAATTGCGCCTAAAATCTGCCAGACCGGTGTATCTATCACAATCTCAATGTCGCTAGCATATGGACTGTGACATATTCATGCTTACCAGGGCATCAAACACAAATTAAAATCAGTTTTATAGGCGACATTACTGTAGTGACCTGGGGTGTTCAATTACCAGCATAAATGATTAAAAAACACCAGAGGGTCGTATGCATGTTTTATTCCACTGGCGGCCATCAATATCGTACCTTCACAATACCATGTGATTAACAACGTGCCCATATGAAGGGGGCCATCTCAGAACCTTACTGAAGGCATATTAAATGTGCTGTAAACATTACATCTCTCCCCTTTACCTATAAACATAACAATTACGTATCAAAATATTGTCACAGAAAGCAGAGTATACATGAATGTTAATCTGCGATAGAGCATATGAGTATTAAGGTAAGTGTTACCGAATGGATCAGGACTGTTTTGCATGAGGGCTTTTAATTTCTATAGCTCTCACATGCAGATCTTTTTACTTGAATTAAACGTACGCGAACGGTACAATGTGTTTTGCTGGAAGTGCAAATAAATGCAAAATCCAGCTAAGAGTTAACAATGAAATATACAGCTGCACTGCATTACATTCTCTTAAGGAAGAAAAATAAACAAGTATAATACTCTAGCTTCTTTACAGCTTTTTGCTTCTGGTGTTCAAATGTATTAATGTATTCATGCAATATATGAGAAATTTGGAGATAAAATTATGGCATAAAGTGCAACTTTCCAGCCTCATTAATAACATCAGGCATGTCTCTATTAACATAAATAAAATACTGAACTAGATGTGACCACTTAAGTATTTAGTCAATGAAGAATTTACAACCAGTGTGCGTATTTACATGCAGTCTTTGCGAGAGAGATCCTTAGATCTGAGCTACATGACGGGGGCATTGAACCGAGGGGTGGGGGTGGGGGTGGGAGATACTTTTCGCACGGATCTGAACATTTGCATGCTGATGAGGGAACAGTGTTGATTTTGTGAAGCAGGAAATTCAAAGAACATTCTTGGCGTAACTGAGTGTGAAACATGTTTGGAAATCGATCACCATAATCAAAGTAATTTGGGACATGATCAGCATGTAGCCAGAAGGATATTTTTCATTTCATTCTTGAATTGATTCCGTGATGTTGCCTCATGAATATTTAATGGTAAATCATTCAAGAATTGTACGGAATACGACAGAAAGGAGTTTCCAAAACGCAAGGCTTTAATAGTTACGTATTACAGTGCCCCCTGTAGTTGCCACGAACTAGATCAGATGAACACTCGTTTATGGACGATTTTATAAAACAGAACACGTTTGAAGTATTCCTTTCTGGTAGCCAAAGTCTGCTGACCAAATTCTTTCAACAGTAGGCCTATATATGGAGTGTGCCTCTGCACGCCTGTGTAGATTCATGCAGCTTTGTATTGAACAGATTTTAGACTTAATTATTATCAACACGTTTCATTAATCTTGAGTGCATTTATTTTAACTACACCAGCGGTACAAGTGTAAATAACACATCCATATTTTAATATTGGTCGACCCAGAGTTGCATAAAACCTAATAAGCCATTTCCTAGACAGTTTATATTTCAGTGTGCAAGGTACGTGCCCAGCGTTTGCTTGCCTTGTTCATGATGCATGTCATATGAGCTGTTCGTTTCAAATTATCAGGGAGGGTTTTGTCCAAGGTGATGAGTTTTTGCTCCCGGTATAAGAGTGGCATCTAAATATAAAGCATGATTATCTTTATTTTTTGTTATGAAAATAATAAGGCAATAGACATTATGGCATAAAGTTAACTTTCCAGACTCTACCCTGATGGCAATTTTCATGAGATCAGTATTGATCCTATGAACAGAAGCATGCAGGTCTTATAAAATTTCCAGAATACTGATATCGCCATGGAAAAGCTTTATATCACAGGGTATATCATCAGTAATGTCATTAATATACGATAACAATGATAAACAAAGGCAGCATGATTATCAGATATCATTCGAAATTGCTGTTCATTAAAAAAAAAAAAAAATCAGCATCGGAGTGACAGATACCATACAGATAATAAAATTATTTATAACATATATCTAACATAAATATATCACGTTACGCCTATTTAGATCATGCCATTGTTCTGAATGATGTAGAGTTGGTTTGGCACTTTGGACATGAGCACATGCTTTGCTTTCTTGAACACCCAGTTACCCGAGCGATAAGTCTGCTCACCTATTGAGTATCAATAGTTGATCATGCTGCGCGGAAACAGTCCGAAGCCTCAAAACTCTCCGGTATTACTTTGGTGCACATTTGTCCTGCAAACTCAGATGTCCTGCTTACCTACTGAGTTTTAGGTTTAAACATATTCATTTTATCGGGGATGACTAAATAGTTCAAATAATGTGCCAATCTAGTTTTTTTTTTTCCAGACAAACGAGATATTTGATAGTATATACAATAGGCAGAATACTTACAAAGTAGACAGAAACAATAGAGGCGGCTAAAGTGCACGACAGTAAGCACAGGTGCACATAAAATAAATTACACTTCCACAAACAGTACTGAGTAAAACGGAAGATGAAAATATTCTGTGTCTCCCTGACCTATTTATGTTTATATCTTCAGTTGAATTTTATGTACCTTTGTGTTTAATGAATGTTATCCAATTGTAACTATTTTGGTCAAATAAATACTCCTGAATCCTGAATCCTAATACGAACCTCTTCACTTCAATTGTATAAGTTTGCACCAGCATAAACTTATTTTCATTTGTTCCATCAGGATAATCCATTAACCAACACAATAAAATGTCTGTTACGTGCCGAGGAGCTGGATTGACACGCGCGCGCGCGCGCAAAAAAAAAAAAAAAAAAAAAAAAAAAAAAGGAAGACGCCCTGGTCCTAATTAAATATCTGATGGCAGTGATCAAGATGTAGCCCTTTGGGTATTACTTCATTGAAATGTATTTATTTTGGATAGCCCGGTAGTAAAAATAGTTAATTTATTTAATGGGTTCTGCATATACAGAGTGACACAAAATATCTATGCGAAACGCACAGGACAGCAGAAATTATGTTACCAATTGATTTATTTGTTGAAAAATGGTGTAGATCAGACATTTTAATAAACATTTTTGACCTTAAAGACTGAATACTAAAACTCACATACATGTTTAATATATAGAAGATGAAATGATTGGATCACATATGATGATAATGCTCGCATCAACACCATGTCTTCGTAAGGTACATTTAAAACATAATTTCTTTAAGCTTGATTGCCTAATTGATATCACAACACCGCCCTAATTGTACAGGCTCCCCATAATAAGATCATACCGTTATATGCATGGCACACAGGACAAAATAAACCGAAGACAACTTCTGCATGACAGTACAGAATTTCGTGGTCGCACGAAACATAGTTGTACTTAGTTAATTGTCATTCAGTAGAACCCCAGGCCTGACGTTTGGTTTCTTTCTCTGCTACCTTTGTTTTCTGTACGTCCACTGTTTTTTTTCCTGAAAAAATACAAGGATGCAAAATTTAATTTAACTCATCTACCTTTATCTCCTAGTGTTATGACCTGATGTGTTATGTTAACTCGTATGAACATTTTCATTATTATATTCTTTCACCTTTTAACGTATAACTCAGTAACTTTAAGCTCAGAATGATGATTACGTTCGCATGTTGAAAAGATGCGCTGTGATAAATTTGTAAGCTGATGTGTCTATAAATATCTGTTTGATTTTAAAATGTGGCAGTTTCAGGGGTTTTGTTTGTTTTTGATTCTGGTTTTGCAACAAAGCAAATTACATAATACATAATTTTCGCCCTCCCCTAACCTGTCTGTAGTTGAGAATGGACACTTTACTTGTGACGTCATCGTCAATTTATTTGATCGAAGCTGCTTGGGCTGGCGCATCAGTTTATATATATATCGGCGTGCTCTTTAGGTTCGTTTAAGTGTGTGTGTCAACACACAATTTTCTTTCTTTCTTTCTTTCTTTCTTTCTTTCTTTCTTTCTTTCTTTCTTTCTTTCTTTCTTTCTTTCTTTCTTTCTTTCTTTCTTTCTTTCTTTCTTTCTTTCTTTCTTTCTTTCTTTCTTTCTTTCTTTCTTTCTTTCTTTCTTTCTTTCTTTCTTTCTTTCTTTCTTTCTTTCTTTCTTTCTTTCTTTCTTTCTTTCTTTCTTTCTTTACCAGTGAATTTGTGCGACACTTTTCCCTGACACTATTATACATAGAAACTCCAAACTTGGCATGATTATACCTCCATACAAGGAGTTGGGCCCTTTTATGCAGAGCAATGAAGATGTTTAAAATTATGCAAATTAGGGGCATTTGAAATTTTAAGTCTTGAATATCTTCAAAAGTAAAATAGCGATGTCATTCCAACTTCAACTAGAGGGTTATTGACCATTTTGCATTTAGTGAATTTCAAAAAAAGTTGTAGCAATTTGAATTATGCTAATTCGCAGCTTTTGAAATTTTAAATCTTTAGTATCTTCAAAACTATTATAGATAGAGATGTCATTTAAACTTCTGTTAGGGGGGTTATAGACCATTACGTATGTAATGAATCTAAAGCAAAAGTTGTAGCAATTTACATTATGCTAATAAGCAGCATTTGGAATTTTAAAATTTGAATATCTTCAAAACTATTATAAACAGAGATGTCATTTAAGCTTAAACAAGAGGGTT